>CM018693.1:90475765-91000351 GCA_009363875.1 Mikania micrantha
TGACCAACCCGGTGTGTAAGATATCCTCCCCTCGATATCTTTGAATGAATAAGTCCCCAAAACCTTTGGAGTGTAATAATTAGAATTTTATTGCATACAATGCTCGTATGATTCTAATGAATCGAGTCAACTTCATTTAAATGAAGAAGAAGTTGTGACTCTTTTGGCATGATGTTTATTTTGAATGATGTAAGCGTTATGATTGTTTAATAAAGTTTCCCAAGTATCCCAGGCTCACTACTATAGGATCCCCAAAACCCTATTCCATGAGTATTATTTATTACAACCCGTTGATTAGTAATTATGTCTGATGTACTCAGTGATGATCACAATGTGATCCCTATGTTATGAGTTCTCATGTTTCAACCATGTGTGCTAAGATCTTGTCTTAGTACTAGTGGTTGCATTTGTAGGGAATGACATCCCTAAAGTATGTTATCATGATATCCTACTCGACATCGCAAGTAATTGTCTCAACTGTTATCTCGATGTTGTGTGTTTTTATTGACCTTAACAAAGTGTTATAAGAACTTGTATTATTATACGATGTTAGTAATGTGTGAATGACCTTGTTATCATGAAGTTATATTATCATAATATCATTCTTGTTTTTTGTAGTTGTTATCAGCATGTTACCACTTGATTATCTCGTTGTTCATTCGTGTAAGAATAAGAAGATGTTACAAGATATATCTTACAACTAGTATTATTCTATTGTGTTGGAAGTCATGAAGCTATAGTAACATGTATCATACTAGACATCTCAGTTATAAAAATGATCATGCATGCAAACATACAATGATGAGCGATAATAAGGATAAACAATATTATCTAAATCATAGTACATTCAGTATGTTATATCAAAACTTTTAAGTAAATAAAAGCTTTAAGCACGTTTCTTATCCCCGAGCTTTGAAATCAGTTAAGATTAGAAAAGGGGCATGTGAACTCACTTTGTTATTGTTGTGGTTGACTAAGTCTAAACAAGAATGCACGCGCTCGTGGTTATACTTGGTGTTGTATTCACGATCCTGTATTGATTACATTGTTTGTAACATGTAAGTATGATTTGTAGTTGTTTGTGTGTGTGTGTGAGCCCTAAAATTGGCTAACACTTGCGAGTCTCGTATTATTCGGCCCGGATTCGCTTATGAGAGATGCCTACTCACACTTAATCAATTCAAATTAAGCTTAGTATACCTTGTTATTTGTCTTGTGTTTAACCTTGTTTTGATCTTGTCATTCAGTGTATTCTTGTTAACCGTTATAGTTTATAAACATAAACTTAGACTATAGGTCATAGATTAACAATCCTTAGCATCTTGTAAAAGAGTTTGCATGTTCATTGTTCCATTTGTCTCACTACTTGAAATCACTTGTTAGCACATTCTAGATGACTAGGTTGTAGGTTTTATGAAATTAAACCAAAGCTTTGTCACCTTTGTAGTAATGGTTTTAAAACTTCCATGCATGTTATTCTTTAATCTTAGAAAATGTTAACTTCTCTTGTCATATGGGCCGATTGAGGTGTGGGTGGGCAACTATCAAACTGTGGGCCGAAACAGCCTACATGGGCCAACTACATGGCCTTGTTTTCGGATAATGGCGTTGGGCCTGGCAAGGTATCATTGGCCGAATGAATGTTAACCGGCCGAAAGAGTATTCTGGTCGAATGAGTGCATAGCCGAACCAAGGAGGCCAAATAAGTATCACCGATTGAAGATTGCAGTTATCGTTTAGAACACTAAACCTACAGATATGTTTGTGTGAATCGTCACCCACCAGACACACTGTCAGTTTATATTCGTATACGATATTGAGTTATTTTTTTTGCATTGAACATTCTCACAGACGGACTCAAATATCCTTGCCTATTTTCACATTGATATTATTGGATTCACATTGCTTTCGTACTAAGTTGTCGACCATTTGATTCCTGTTATCTATGGATATCAGCTCGCAACCGATATGTTCTTGTGATTTGTTTGCACACTATTGTTTCTCTTGAGTTGTTATATTTCCTGTATTTAAGTTTTCACATAAACACATACAACTTTTGTTTGTTTTCTGAGTTCTGTTGTTACACCACTGTTTACAAATTGTATTTTCACACAGTGAATAGTGAAAGTACAAACACCGTACGGACTTGCCGGACGATGAGGTACTGGATGTCACAGTGATTGAGTTAGCAGCCTCCAGTCCAAGAGTCTGGACATGGAAATTCCACCAGTGAGGGTCGGTCCCTTTAGTGTCCCGGTAGCAAAATTAACTCGGTTCTCCTCATATCATTCAGACATGGATAAGAAATTCAAACTTCTCGATCCATCGGCCTTGAAGTTATGTGGATGGCAGCTAAGGAATGTCATGAAAGTACATCCTTGTTGCTGCTGCTGTGAGATCTTGTTCGTAAGTAGTCAAAGTTATGTGCTAGTGGTCGTGTATGCCATGCTAAGTTAGTTGGGTTTAAGTTAGTGTTAGTACCGTTGTTCGTCCCACTCGTCTCACTTTGTAAGCGGCTGGCCTCGTATTCAGCGATGGCTTTGCTGACTCTACGCTCCATGATCACTCAGATGGCCGTGGAGCCGATGGGTCGTTTATGCGAGCGGACATGTTTTCCTGTCCAGCCATTTGGGTCAGCATGCAATCTTAAGTAAAATACGCAAATGATAGATCCAAAATATCATTTCATTAACAATATCGTTTGAGTACAATCATGATTTTCAAAACATACTACTAATCATAATACTTCATATGAGCACAACCCGCTCATCTAGGTGTACAACATAAAAAAAAATAAACTGAAATAAAACAAACGAACTACTCTGAGGCAATCGTAGAGTGAGAGTCCCCACATGCAGTGTCAGACCGTGTGGGTGTGACGTGGCCAGAATCACAACTCTCGGTCATATATAGAACGACTCTATATGCGTTTGAAAAAACAAGTTTGTACATCAGCCTTAACCAACTGATTAATAATTTGCAGCGGAATATCAAAAGTACATAATTATCTAAAGCAAGTGTCTAGCAGGTAAATAGTAAGATTGTTCAAATGCAGCGGAATTGAAAAGATAGACACTACAATGTTTGATAACCATAATTAAATAGAAATTGTTTGTTCTAAACACATGTCATGAATGCAAGCTTAGTCTTGTGCTCGTTTGCCCTAAGTGCATCCTGATCCATAAGCAACTAGTTACCTGAGAATACATGTTTAGAAAAAGTGTCAACACATAGGTTGGTGAGTTCAAGGTTTTGATATACATACATAAGTAAATAAATGTTTGTCACGTGTCATGTTGTTTATTAAATGTTAGTTCCGAGCCCTAGGCTCCAAGTGTCAGTTGCGTCTATCAAACTAGACTTGTTAGCTCTTGCCTCCGCCATGTCTTGTAAAAACAATGGCGCGATGGGTCGAGATTACATGTGTCCCGACCTCCAGCCAGTACTGGGCGCCGCGTGGGGTTCGTCACACCAATAGGTCTATATAACTCACCTTGTTGTTTTGAACATTAACGGTAAGACTGGCGAGGACTTTGTTACGATACAACACTTAATGTTTGTCTAATAAACCCAATACACAAATGTTTGTATAGGTAATAATGTTTGACTCGATCAACATGTATTCTCCCCTATTTTGAAAGTTTGCAAAAAGTTTAAAAAGGGGTCGTAAACTCACCTTAGTGATAGTCGGTAATGCATAAGCTCCTGGTTTCTCTGGTGCGTCGGTCACCAGTTACTATATTGTATAACTTACGTGAGCTCGTGTTGCAATCGTGTTTCGTGATAGTGCTCGTGTTTGTGCTCAACAACCCTTGGTTATTATGTTTGTCCATGTCGGTTCATACTGACCGTGTTTGTCTGTGTTTGACCGTGTTTGACCGTGTTTGACAGTGTCAAGTCAACGACCCGTTGGCGAACCATGCATTGGTTATAGTTCGTGTAACATTCGTTATGAGGCACGTAGTGTGTAAAACACATAAATCACGCTTATGGACAACTTACTATTTATAGTAAGTTTCCTTTTTTAAGAATTTCACGATACATTTGATATTAATGGTTCGAACATGCTCATTATTCCTACGCGATCATATTGACACATAGCACGTTGTTACATGCGATCATATAAGTCGTTTTTAGTCATTAAAGTTTCTTAAAATGGAAAGTTTCTATATTTAGCATGATTGACATCAAGAATCACATAACTTATCACGCAAATAATCATATTTTTTATTCTAATTCATTTATCATAAATAAATCAAGACTTGCATTCCTATTCCATGAATTTTTCAAATAAAGTTTCTATAAATAACACCATTCACCATAAGCATTATATTGACCAAACTAATCCAAGACCATTGCTAATAAACACATTATTTACCATATCTCATCATCTAAAACTACTTATTTCATCAAAATCATTATTTATCAAGATTTTACAAAATAAAGTTACGAAAAATAGTAACTATGCCCAAACACTCAACAAATGATCATTTTAACATTTCTAATTCATTACTTATGCAAACATCACCATGATATATCAAAAATCATCATCTAAAGTTACTTACATGACCATATTACACCCAATCATCGATTTGTAACATAAAAGTTTCTATTAATAGCAAGAACTTCAAATAACCCATTTCTGATCATTAAAATTATAGTGAATCTTGCAAATATCCTTAAATACCATAAAAATCATTTATCGCCATCTAAAATCATTAAAAATAACTTAGATCATAGATGCATGCAAGTATCAATGAACATTTCATAGATTCATGGCTCATATCATACCAATATCAACAAATCTCATTGTAAATCACAATAGATCATTCTAATAACCATAAATCAGTCATTTAATCTTCAAACCCAGATTCCTCGAACCATAAATTCGTGCATGTGAAGATCAACTGTGTGCATGCAAGCCTTGAGCCTTGCATGTGGGTTTTAGTGAATACATGTGTGTTTTAAGTGTAAATGGTGCAAGTTTAGCCATTGAAACTACCTTACAAGGCTTGTGACACCAAGATGAAACTCCAACAGAAGGTAGTGGTCGTGGGGGGTGGCTGATGATGAGCCAAATCAGCTTGTTGTGGTGGGAATCAAGCTCCAATGTCCTTCCTTGATCTTCCAAAGCTTCAAGTCTTCCAACAATGGCTTCCAAGATCTATAAGTTGATGATTATGGGGTTGCAGGGATGCTAGCAGAGGGTTTCGGGAGTATAACTCGTGCAAATGGCGTCTGAAAGTGAATGTAAAGATGGTGGCAGGATAGCCATCATTTTTGAGGTTTTAAGAAGATAATCTGTAGTCTTGCCTCCCAGGCGAACCGCCTGACGTGCCGCGTTGAAGCCAGGCGTATCGCGCGGGTCAACCTGGTCTGAGGTGTGTTCCTTGTCTCGCGCACATCGCCAGGTGCGGTGTGTCGGGCCTAGGCTTAGTGCCTGGCGTTCTGGATAAGCCCAATTGGCCCATTGTACTTGTTTGGTTTCGTTTTCGCTCATTTCTTGACCGTAATACGTCGTTTTTGGATCCTTTGAACTAAATTAGCAATTGTTCGTCATAATTGATTTGTACAATAACTTGTGTTTGACTAATATGACGTTCACCAATGTTCGTGACTTCTGACACGTGTGTACGATTTTTCGATAATTCCTCGAGTTATCCTGTTGTGTGACTCGTGTTTGTACTATTGTGTCACGTGTCACACTAAATTAAAATAATTCTAGTGTCGCGTATGCAAATGTTAATTAAATAAACATTTAGTTAAAATAGAAGCTGACCTGCAAATTACGGGGTGTCACATACTGGGAGGTTTGCTTCTCCCCTGGTGTGAATGTTTGTTACCTGTTTCCGAAACACTCTCTTAATGTTAGTGATAGACATTAAGATAATGAAGCATCAAGATATTTACCGACGGGTAGTATCTTCGTAAAATCGTAGAATTGTCCAAAAGTAACTAGATATGGGTCCCATGGTTATCTTAAATACTGTATATCGAAAGCTTGCATATCATATCATATTGTTTAACTTAAACATTACGAACTCACTGGAATCGGAGCCGGTTTCAAATTCGTTCTTGTTCTTGTTTATTGGTTAAAAAAGTTAAGAACTGGTTCAAATTAGGTTCAAGTTTGTGACCGGCTCCAATTCCATTTTTTGTCAGGTAAACGTGGAACCGCATCTGATTCCGGTTATGATTTTCTGAAAAACATAAACAATATGTACCCGCCATTTGCGGCTTAGAGAACGATTTTTTACCATCTCTAACTTGTAAGTTGTAAGTTCCTTAAAGGAATCGGACCGCCTCACACGCCCATATTTTGGCCAAAAAAGAAAAAGGAGACAACTGGTCAATCAAATACGCTTGGATCATAAGATACATATCTGTATCATTGGGTATCCAATCTATGGCCCGATATTCTCACAACATAACCCATAAGGTTGAAATAAAGAAATCGTTAGAAGATGATATCACGGGTAATGGGGCATGGAAAAAAAAAATGAATTTGAAACTTTTAATTGTTAATTATTCGAAATTTTGAATCCTAAATATTCGAAATATCCTCCAAAAATATCCGAATTTTCAAATTTAGATTCGGATGCTAATTTTAAAAATTTTGGATATCAGATATATCCAATATTAATTGTTTTATGTTACTAATAAGGAAGGTTTAATCAAGACTATCAGTCGGTAAATTATACCCAAAAACACACTAGCATGATTATTTGTAACGATTGAAAATATTAGGATGTATCTATACCTGACCTTTATCCATAGTAAACGAAATGTTGCTTTAAAAAAATTCTTGACTAAAGAAGAAACAAACAAATTGATATAAACATATGTAATCAGGTAAAACACAATCATTTGGAGATATTGTGACACACTAAATTGCAATGTATGTAGTACATAATATCAACATATCACAATAACATACTATCATAAAATCATAAAATGTAATATAACGGAATTATTATAGAGCACAAACATTAAATGCGATAAAGATGAGGCAGGTGCATTAAAAGTTCTCTTAAATATTATAAGAATGTACGTTTCTAAGACGTTATTATACTACTATGCCTAAAAGTGTCATAAAAATCCTTAATATTAATCTTACAACTTCACAAACTTTTATCCTGGATCATGTCCTCGAGAGATACAATTGTAGAAAATCTAGTCTAATTTGCTCATCGAATGTTAGTTTGGGCATGTCTTTACCCTTCCTTTCAACCACAATAAGGGATCCCCGCTATAATTGGCGTCGTCACTTACCATCTTTTCACATGCTTAGAAAAATTTTGACTGCTTTGTATTCTTTAGAAAATTTATAAAATAATATTTTTATATTTTTTTAATAGTTTGAACATTTATTTTACTATCCGAACCTGTATCTGAAACATAAATATCTGAAAATTTGGATATGAATTCTAATAATGAATCAAATATATGATGTTCAGATATTTAAACAATTAGATATCTAATTTCAAAACACGACATAAAATTGGTCAATTTGCATGCATGTATGCGTTTAGTTTTTAAGAACTTGTTATTCCAATTTAAATTTTAGAAACTTTAATCCATAAACTTAAAATATAAGGTGAAATTTTTTTTTACTTACCCTCTTTTCAGATGCTTAGAAAAATTTTTACTGCTTTGTATTCTTTAGATAATTTATAAAATAATATTTTTATATTTTTTTAATTTTGAACATTTATTTTACTATCCGAACCTGTGTCTTAAATATAAATATCTGAAAATTTGGATATGAATTCTGATAATAAAACAAATATACGATGTTTAGATAATTAAACAATTAGATACCTGATTTCAAAACACGATATAAAATTAGTCAAGTTGCATGCATGTATGCGTTTTTTTTGTAAGAACTTGTTAATCCAATTTAAATTTTAGAAACTTTAATCCAGAAACTTAAAATATAAGGTGAAATTTTTTTTGAAACTACTATATGCGTCTTGGAAATTTATAATGCTATTTTTCACCTGCAATTAATGAGTCTCTTTGCTTCAAAGAGGGGTTTGGATTCTGAATATACTGGCTTACCAAATAGTACCCCACATTATGTAATGCAGACATAAAACCCTCTATCTAACATCCAAAAGGCTGTAAAACATAGATTGTAAGTAATTCAAATCGAGCAACCTTACATAGATATGAACAATTTACAAATAAATACAAAATAGAAATAGTATTCATTATATATAATTACCTAGAATATGGCGCCCTTGGGGCTTTTTATTTTATTGTATCGAAAGACCTAATTTATTGGGATTTCTAAATATTAATCTAATAGAAAAGAAATGTCTTTTGTATGCTTTCCTCATTTCTGTGGTAAATCTATTATGTATAAAATAAGAGATAAATACTACAGAACAAAAACAATTGAATTGGAAATATCGACAAATTCTTGTGGAGTCCTGAAAAAACGTTAAGGACCGATGAAATCTGTAATGGACGGAAGGTTAGGGCTAGAACACATGACGATTGTGAATCAAATCATATGGTTTATTGATTAAACGAAAGATTACAATATCGAATCCACATCATAAAATAACATAGTGTTGCCGGGGAGAGATCGAGCATTATCTCTCCCCCTCTTGTGCTCAAAACCCTAGAACAATCAAAAACCCTTAACTCTCAAGAACTGGAAACTGGTATTTATGGGGGCTGAACTCCATTCATACGAATGGAGCCACTCGTACGCTCATTCGTACAAATGGACCCTTACACATCAAATTCACTTGCATATGCTCCTGCGAACGACTCAGTTCCCAGTGTAACAACATACAAATACATACAAGTGATTACAAATGAACAAATACTAATCTAAGCTATTCAACCAGCAGCGGACACCCAAAATACGTACCAACAAGTCCAAATGAAAATGGGCAATCCTGTCGCAATCACATTTTCCGAAATCAAAGGTTCATAAAGCTAAAATAAAAAAAGGATAGGTGCGGAGACTGGACGGAGGTTGTTCTAACGAACACAATTTGTATATGATAAAAAATAGATTAAGCTGTTATAAAAAGACATGTTACATGTACACTCAAAGGTGTTATCCAAAGGTTCAGAATATAGACAATATGGTAACATATGACTCGTATGCCATGAAGAGCATTCATGTAACGCCCTTGGGTGTATGCATAACCATAGAGTAGAAAAAACTGTTACAAATGGTTTTTTTTTTTTTTCATATTTAGCTACACAAGTTTAAATTTAAAAGATGATGGGAAAATTAACATGAATAATTACTTGTTTTTAAACTCGATTGGGTTTGGGTGTTCTTTTTCGCACCGATTTATAAGGACGAGAAGATATCTAAGTACATCTGGGTAAAAAAATTTTCAACAATTTGACAATAAGTTGGACATGATAATCGGGAATAGATTTGAAGAACTTCTTGAATGTCCAGAACATGATCTACATTATTTTCATCCAACATTGCCAATTCCTTCAACCTTTTTGTCACCAAATGCCTCTTTTCTTCTCTTTCTCTTTGTGATATGTCTTCATGTTTTTGTTGATTTACTTTATGATCAACTTTATGGTAACTGATCATCATCGATAGTTTCTCGTGTTTCAAATTATTTGAATGATTCTCATATGAATTTGTCACAACACGATCACTGGCCTCCCATTCGTCCACAAATTCAGAGTAAGTGTGGTTGAAACCGTTGTATGATGGTGTTTTTGGAAGCTTTTCGTAGCCTTCTGAGAAGTAAGACTTGAAGGTTTCAATGCTTTTTTTGAAAAAGTTTTTCGTTCTTCGAAGCATTGTAACCTTTGACTATTTTGTGATGAATTAAAAGAAACGGAGTACTAGTTGAGTTTAAAAAAAAAAAGTGAAAATGTAAGATAAATGAATGAAAGAATGTATATGATTGGGGGTTTAAGTAGCACTCTAAAAGTGGTGACGAAGAGACGAGATGTGGATGGAAGACCTAATTATTGTTGTTTGGTCCATTTATTTCTTTCATTTTCAAAGTTACCCCCTATCTTTGTGTCACAAATACTCCTTTTTGGTACATAAAATTCTTTTCAAGTGGGACACGTGGTTCTTTCTTCTTCAAACTATTATAGTGTGAGACAATAATTATTATAGTAAAGTTTGGCACAAATTTAAGAAACGGATAGTTATGTAACCACCGAATTGCCATGGCAACATTTTAGATAATGTATATAAAAAAAAAAAGTCATAAAGATATAAACTACTAGAAAAAGCCTCATTTGCTACAAAAAATTTCCTACTCAATTTTTTTTAGCAAATTGCTATATATAACTGCAGCAAAATCCGACAAAAAACAAAATACGACTTTCAAAATGATGAAACTAAAAAAATCTAAATTTTGTCACATAATCATCATACATCACTGTCACTGATCGTGTACACTGTACAGTGGGCTTATGCCGGCACAAGGCTCCATGCTTATAGTCCGATGGACTCATACTGTCACACCCCTAGCCGGCGGGCCGGATCGTGTGTCCCGTCGGACGGAAGGTTCCCGGGGCGTGATATCGGGATGATAATCAAGGTGATCAGACTTATACATAGCATCAACATTGAGAATAACTAAAGCACAAATGACATTAAACTAGGATTACAAAGTTAAATTACAATTTGTCAGTGTTTGATAATTTAAATAAGTAAACCTATCAAAAGAATCATAAGTTTACTATCTTGTAACTGTACACGATATCAAAAGTGATTTACAGTAATCAACAAAAGTATGTGCTTTCCCAAAAACTACGAGGTCCTCTAACTGGGCATCCTAGTATGCAATCCTGCGCCTTACTTTATTCATGTACGTCACCTGAGAAAGCATGCAAGAAAACAAAGTCAACACAATGGTTGGTGAGTTCATATAGTTTAGTATTTGAAAAATAGCTTTGCAAACCTTTTCGGTAACAACCTTAACCTCATTAACATCACCTGTAACATCCAGCTCGGTATGCTTATATATAGTGCATACGAAAGGGTCGAGCCAACAACCCGCCCAGACGCCATCCCACCACATACTAAACCACATATTACATTGTTGTTAATGATAATTAACAT
The DNA here is from genome assembly GCA_009363875.1 of Mikania micrantha. Lineage (NCBI taxonomy): Eukaryota > Viridiplantae > Streptophyta > Magnoliopsida > Asterales > Asteraceae > Mikania > Mikania micrantha. The sequence goes on from CM018693.1 coordinate 90,486,843, forward strand.
TTTACCTACCATCCAATTCCATTTCCATCATAGCTTCAAGCATTCTGGTTAAGAGTTTCGAACACGCACACAATAGCATTTGAAAATCATGTTTTAAGAGTTACCTTTATGAACAGCTTAACACCCTAAGGAAATCAGCACCAATCCATAACGGAACTAAATGTGACTCGCAACATCGGTGTTTTTATAAAGGGTTTCTCAAGATACACAAAGTCAACAACAGAAATCCAGAATCATCCTAATCACTCATCACGAAATATAGTGGAATCACGAAGAACACTGAATGACTAGTAGTGACACCATAGGTCTACACTCGGTGGCCAATCAGTCTGTCTTACATGATCCTAACAACGAAGAACCTTAATGACTAGTAGGGGTTGACACCATAGGTCAAAACTCGACGGTCAATCAGCCTGTCTTACGAAGTCCGATAGCTTTTAGCATACAAGTTTATAGCATTTACATATCATGTGCACAAGTACTAGCTTCTCAACCGGAATCCATTCTGCTTGTCTTAGCATTTCAAGCATATCAAGCATTCATACATTCAAGTGCTTAAAGCATTCCAAGCATTTCAAGCAATTCGAGCATATCAATCACTTCAAGCATATAAGTCTTTCTGAATTTAAGTTTACGAGCTTTCATAAGTATAGTTTGTAAAAGCATTTCAGAGTTTTAGTATTTGTTTTCTCTTAGGCATTTAAAAGCATCAAGAGTGTTAAGCAAATAAGTATAAGTGTATGAAGAATTAGCATTAAGAATAAGCGTATAAGGCATTAGCATTATGAATAAGTATAAAAACGTTCAAGAAATATTTAAACATTTATTTAAAATGTGTAAACATGCTTCTCAGTCCCGAAGTAAAACGAAATGGTTTGAAGAGGGACAAATGTGCGCTCGTTAATTGTGGTTTAAGTATCTTCAACACCTGAGTTGTTTTAAGAAGATTCGAATACTATAAATATTTATCATAGCCGTATCTCGGGTTTTGGTCTCGGTGTGCAACTATGTGTCCTAAATGTTACTAATGTGTTGCTATGACTTTCTCTAACTAACCTAACTATATTACCCGTTTGTAACCCTTATCCCTTAGGTAGTGACTATAAAACCTTAGCTATGTAAGGTTGATGTTAATTACATTCAAAGTCTTTAATTTAAATATTTTAAATAACTCAATTTTAAGTTAAATCATTAAGTTACAATCCTTTAGTTTAATCTTTAAGTTAGTAATCATTTAATTTATTTTGAAACACTTTAAATAAAGAAATTTATAGGTCATTTTATTTAATTAAAACATAATTTAATTTACTAGTTAGACTTAAGTTAATTTCAATCATTTAACCCTAAGTCCTTTGTTAGATCCTTGTGTTTTCCCATGGTTCTTGAATCAATCTTGTGTATAGCTTAGCTTAGAGAATCCAATGGAACTCTCTAACTTAGTTATATGGTTGCATAGATATCACTAAGTATTAGGTGTTACAATTTAATTAACAGCTACACTTAGCTTGTTTTTCTTGATTCTTAAAGAATTCCCACTTGTTTTCCGTTAGTTCTTTGTCTTATAATGGAACCCATAATACCCTTTATGGATTCCATGGATTGGATTACACAATACAAATGACCTTACACTCTTTCTCGTTAAAACCTATACTTGAACCATAGATGATACAAGTTGGTTTCACTTATGAAAACCCTAATAAGCTTCCCATGCACACACCCACACACACGTTCACCCCATGTACACTATTCACGTAATCCCAGCCCATGTACAGGTCCCGTACACCCATCCATGAAGGCTGGTCCGTATGAGACTGGGCATGGGCATGAGGGGGATAGCCGAAGGGAGTTTCATCCGAATGAGTCATGGGCCGAAGTAGGGTGGCCGATCGAATGGGTGAGGCCTGCGAATGAGATCTTGGCCGATTGTGAGAGGTTCGGACGAATGACAACAGCATGGCCGAATGAGGGGTGGCCGAATGAGGCTTGGGCCGACTAAAGGCAAGCGTGACTCTTTCGGCCGTATGTGGCTCAATCGGTGGTCTCCTTTGGCCCTTGGGCCCTTTGGCCGACCTGATGGTGGCTTCCTTCGGTTGTGCGAAGACAGCAGGGAGTAGCCTCATTTTCGACTCAAATGGCTAAACGAAGAAGGATACCATGTTCCTGCATCATCCTTAGTTGGTTCTGTGGTGTTTCCCTAAGGTGTTGAGTGGTTTTAAACGACTAGAGAGGAGTTCGAACATGTGGCTTAGAAAACCCTAAAAATCGAAGCTTACAACCCGATTTTACCTCGATTTGGTTGGTTCAAGATCTTCGTGTTGTGGTAGTCGTTTTGACACTAAAATAGCTCGATTCGATGAAGAATCGTGAGTTCTAGGGTTTGCTTCTAGATAGAGAAAGTAGAGAGAGTGGATGAACGAAAATGGTGATGTTGGCTGGTTGGTGGGGAAAGAATGGGCTTTTAATGCCTTATTAAAACCTTTCCATAATACCCGCGTGTTCGGTCTCGCTCGGTTTCGCTCGGTTTCGGGTAAAAATGTCGGTTTCCTTTCGATTTCGAAATGAAACTTCACGGTTTTAAAAGTAAAGTTTATAAATTTAATTTAGGTGGTAATTCCTTGTAACTTAACTATTTATTTTCTGTTTATTTTAAATTTTCAGAAATTATTTAATTAACTGTCTAAATCGAATCGTATAGTCGCCACGCGTATTCGTTCGAATCGTCACCCGTACGAATACGACGATAACTACACTTTTCAATATGATTTTCTAATTATTGGACATCATTAAGAACGTTAAACTTTCAGATATATTCGTACAGATCGTCACCTATATGAATAATCCGTCAATTTAGCATTGCCGTAACGACATCCATTGATGTTTTGTTCTATTCATCCTCGCATATCTTTATACATAATAGGATCCTAACCAGCATTTATGTGACAGTTCAGTGTTGTCGAATATGTTTCTGACTGTTAAACCGTGGTTTTGAATCATGTTTCAGAAATAATTGCTTAATAGTTTTGTGTCAAGCATTACATGATAATAGCATACAAATAATACACATATTTTACTTGAGTTACTGTGCAAGTTACTATGCAGGCCACTGTTCCGGTTACGTTTTCGGCACTGGTGTTACAGTCTCCCCTTGTTAGAGAAATTTGTCCCGAAATTTAAGGATCTTTATCAGGTACGACTTCATCTGTAAACAGTTAGGGATACTTGGACTTCATGTGATATTCGCGTTCCCAAGTAAACTCGGGTCCACGCTTTGAATTCCATCGAACCTTGACAATCAGAATACGGCTTCGCCTTAGTTGTTTAACTTTGCGATCCATAATCTCCAAACGTTCTTTGATAAAAAATGTAAATGTTCGTCCACTTGAATTTCTTCATTTGGTATGACGAGTGATTCATCAGCAAGGCATTTCTTCAAGTTTGAGACGTGAAACACGTCATGCACAACACTAAGTTCCTCTGGTAACCTTAGTCTATACGCCACAGGACCAATACTTCCAATGATCTCGAACGGTCCCACGTATCATGGTGCTAACTTGCCTTTCTTTCCAAAACGGACTACGCCTTTCCATGGGGATACCTTTAACATGACCCGGTCTCCCACTTTGAATTCCAACAGCTTGCGCCGTTTGTTGGCATAGCTCTTTTGTCTGCTTCTAGTTGCTTGTAGCCTTTGTTGAATCTGAGTAATCTTATTGGTAGTCTCTTGAATAAGCTCTGGCCCAGTTATTCGATTATCTCCCACTTCAGTCCAACAGATCGGTGACCGGCATTTTCGACCATAAAGAGCCTCGAACGGTGCACATTCGATGTTACTATGATAACTGTTTTTGTAAGAGAAATCGATCAGTGGCAAATGAGAGTCCCAATTTCCACCAAAATCCAAAACATAGGTTCCCAACATGTCGTCCAGGGTCTGTATTGTACGTTCGCTTTGACCGTCCATTGGTGGATGGTAAGCGGTACTCAGATTTAAGTGCGTCCCTAGAGATTTCTGAAATGATAGCCAATGGTACACCATGACGTACCACTATCTCGTTGTTGTACAGCCTTGCCAGTTTATCCATCGTGTAGGTCTCACGCATCGGCAAGAAATGGGCAGATTTTGTCAAACGATCGATGATAACCCAAATCGTATCATGACCACTGGAAGTGCGGGGTAGCTTGGTAATGAAATCCATAGCTATTTGTTCCTACTTCCAGAGCGGAATTTCAGGCTGTTCCAGTAAACCTGACGGCTTCTGGTGTTCCGCCTTTACTTTTGCGCATGTAAGGCATCGACCGACGTACTCAGCTATGTCTTTCTTCATACCAGGCCACCAATAAAATCCTCGTAAGTCTTGGTACATTTTATCGGTGCCTGGATGCACAGAGTACTTGTTCTTGTGTGCTTCATCAAAGATGAGTCTTCTCAATTCATCCACTGTAGGAATCCATACTCGATCCTGGTAGTAGATGACTTCATCAGGCTTTGTTTCAAATTGTCTTTCTGCCCCACAGTCAAGTTCCTTCTTTAGATTTCCTCATTCCACTGATTCCTGTTGTGCCTGAATAATCTTGTCACGTAAGCTTGTCTGCACAGTCATCCCCATTGCCCTGACGTGAAAGGGTTTGACCCGTTCCTTCTAACTCAAGGCATCAGATACAACGTTTGCCTTCCCCGGATGGTACTTGATTACACAGTCGTAATCATTTAGAAGCTCATGCTGCAGACTCTTGTGATCAGTAAATATGGTACACTTGGTGCCATATAAGTAATGCCTCCAGATCTTTAGTGCGAATACCACTGCTCCCAGTTCTAGATCATGAGTAGTGTAATTCTTCTCATGAATATTTAGTTGTCGCGAGGCATACATAATGACTTTGTCTCGTTGCATTAACACACAACAAAGTCCCTGATGGGATGCATCACAGTACACTACAAAGTCATCACAACCTTCTGGGAGAGATACAAGTGGAGCATCACATAACTTCTGCTTCAACATCTGGAAAGCATCTTCTTGTTTCTGCTCCCAAACAAATGGTTCATTTTTCTGAGTTAACTTGGTGACAGGCAGAGCTATCTTGGAGTAGTTTGAGATAAACCTTCTATAATAGCCTGCTAATCCCAGAAAAGACCTTATCTCCGTCGGTGTCTTCAGAGTATCCTAATTCTTTATTGCCTCGATCTTGGCAGGGTCTACATTACATTAGTGAGTTTAGCTGATAGAGAGATGGCTGAATGCAGGATGGTAATCCTCCCACATATCGATCAATCAACTTTTCCAGAGTCGACACCATCTCTGGAACCAAAGCTACCAGTTCATGATAGCGAGTAGTGTAAGTCATGTGGTCTACCCCCATCATCACATGATTTGACATTTCAGTCTCTAGCTTCTGAAGTTCATTGTTTGGACAGAATTCATTCCTTAAGAGGATTTTGAAATCTGCCCAAGGCATAGCCAGTGCTTCTTCTCTACCTCGAGCTCTTATCTGAGAGTTCGACCATGTTAAGGCCCGCTTGCTAAAAGATCCCGCAAAGTAGCGAACCTTATGATGTTCTGGACAACCGCTAATGTCCTGTGTAGTTTCCATCTTCTCTAGCCATTGAATAAGTCCAACAGCTCCTTCAACACCGCTAAAGCTTGGCAGTTTGCATTCTACGAATGATTTGTAGGAACAGTCTGGAGTAGTGCCGGTGTTTGCACTAGCTTCTCCTGTAGTATGCCCCGAGTTGTTACCATGGCCTTGAATTACGTTAATCATATCCGGGATGACCTCCTTCAGCTGGTTAGTCTGCTGATTGCACACTAGCAGGATCCAAAGCCTGAGTCACGTTTGGGTCCGGAGGTGGGGTGTGTGGGGGAGGAGGAGGTGGAGGAGGTGATTCAGCTGGTGATGGCGTTGACGAGTGTCGAGCTGAATTTTGTGGTGGTGGCAGCAGAGGAGGTGGTCTTCTTGGCAGCATTCTGATCATAACCAAAAGAATATTGGTTAGTGCAGTGATCGAATGCAGAAGACACAATGCAAATATAATTCCTATGTTCTCTATATGAGGGTCCCTAAGTTATAGTTAGGCCAAACCGTTTTAAGTAAATGACCTATTATTCTCTATAACCTTGAGCTCTGATACCAATCTATCACATTCCGAGCCGGCAGGCCAGATCGTGTGTCCCGTCGGGCGGAAGGTTCCTAGGGCGTGATATCGGAATGATAATCAAGGTGATCAGACTGTATACATAGCATCAACATTGAGAATAACTAAAGCACAAATGACATTAAACTAGGATTACAAAGTTAAATTACAATTTAACTAAGTAAACCTATCAAAAGAATCATAAGTTTGCTATCTTGTAACTGTACAAGATATCAAAAGTGATTCACAGTAATCAACGAAAGTATGTGCTTTCCCAAAAACTACTAGGTCCTCTAACTGGGCATCCTAGTATGGAATCCTGCGCCTTAGTTTATTCTTGTACGTCACCTGAGAAAGGATGCAAGAAAACAAAGTCAACACAATGGTCGGTGAGTTCATATAGTTTAGTATTTGAAAAATAGCTTTGCAAACCTTTTCGGTAACAACCTTAACCTCATTAACATCACCTGTAATATCCAGCTCGGTATGCTTATATATAGGGCATACGAAAGGGTTGAGCCTACAACCAACCCAGACGCCATCCCACCACATACTAAACCACATATGACATTGTTGTTAATGATAATTAAGCATTTTACCTACCATCCAGTTCCATTTCCATCATAGCTTCAAGCATTCTGGTTAAGAGTTTTGAACACGCCCACAATAGCATTTGAAAATCAAGTTTTAAGAGTTACCTTTATGGACAGCTAAACACCATATGGAAATCAACACCAATCCATAACGGAACTAAATGTGACTCGCAACATTGGTGTTTTGATAAAGGGTTTCTCAAAATGACACATAGTCAACTAAAGAAATCCAGAATCATCCTAATCACTAAAACACAAAATAGAGTGGAATCACGAAGAACACTGAATGACTAGTAGGGGTTGACACCATAGGTCAACACTCGGTGGCCAAACAGTCTGTCTTACATGATCCTGACAACGAAGAACACTGATGACTAGTAGGGGTTGACACCATAGGTCAACACTCGGCGGTCAATCAGCCTGTCTTACGAAGTCCGATAGCTGTTAGCATACAAGTTTATGGCATTCACATAGCTTAGCATTTACATATCCTGTGCACAAGTACTAGCTTCATAACCGGAATCCCATTCTGTTTGTCTTAGCATTTCAAGCATATCAAGCATTCATACATTCAAGTGCTTAAATCATTCCAAGCATTTCAAGCAATTCGAGCATATCAATCACATCAAGCATATAAGTCTTTCTGAGTTTAAGTTTACAAGCTTTCAAAAGTATACTTTGTAAAAGCATTTCAGAGTTTTAGTATTTGTTTTCTCTTAGGCATTTAAAAGCATCAAGAGTGTTAAGCAAATAAGTATAAGTGTGTGAATAATTAGCATTAAGAATAAGCGTATAAGGCATTAGCATTATAAATAAGTATAAAAACGTTTTAGAAATATTTAAACATTTATTTAAAATGTGTAAACATGCTTCTCAGTCCCGAAGTAACACAAAATAGTTTGAAGAAGGACAAATGAACTCACCTGTGTTGCAAAGATTTGAATCACAACAGATAATGCGCGCTCCTTAATTGTGCTTTAAGTATCTTCAACACCTGAGTTGCTTTAAAAAGATTCAAATACTATAAGTATTTATCATAGCCGTATCTAGGGTTTTGGTGTCGGTGTGCAACTATGTGTCCTAGATGTTACTAATGTTTTGCTATGACTTTCTCTTACTAACCTAAGTATATTACCCTTTTGTAACCCTTATCCCGAAGGTAGTGACTATTAAACCTTAGCTATGTAAGTTTTATGTTAACTACATTCAAAGTCTTTAATTTAAATATTTTAAATAACTCAATTTTAAGTTAAATCATTATGTTAAAATCCCTTAGCTTAATCTTTAAGTTAGTAATCGTTTAATTTGTTTTGAAACACTTTAAATAAATCAATTTATAAGTCATTTTATTTAATTAAAACATATTTTAATTTATTTGTTAGACTTACGTTAATTTCATTCAATTAACCCTAAGTCCTTTGTTAGATCCTTGTTTTTTCCCATGGTTCTTGAATCAATCTTGTGTATAACTTAGCTTAGAGAATCCAATGGAACTCTCTAACTTAGTTATATGATTGCATAGATATCACTAAGTATTATGTGTTACAATTTAATGCACACTTACACTTAGCTTGTTTTTCTTGATTCTTAGGAATTCCCACTTGTTTTCCCTTAGTTCTTTGTCTCATAATGGAACCCATAATATCTTTTATGGATTCCATGGATTGGATTACACAATACAAATGACCTTACACTCTTTCTAGTTAAAACCCATACTTGAACCATAGATGATACAAGTTGGTTTCATTTATGAAAACCCAAATAAGCTTCCCATGCATACTATTCACGTAATCCGAGCCCATGTACAGGTCCCATACACCAATCCATGATACCCGTCGATCAAGCCATCATCTTTTGTGAATGAAGGCTGGTCCGTATGAGACTAGGCATGGGCATGAGGGGGTTGGCCGAAGGGAGTTTCATCCGAATGAGTCATGGGCCGAAGTAGGGTGGCCGATCGAATGGGTGAGGCCTGCGAATGAGATCTTGGCCGATTGTGAGAGCTTCGGGCGAATGACAACAGCATGGCCAAATGAGGGGTGGCCGAATGAGGCTTGGGAGGACTAAAGGCAAGCGTGACTCTTTCTGTCGTATGTGGCTCAATCGGTGGTCTCCTTCGGCCCTTGGGCCATTCGGCCGACCTGATGGTGGCTTCCTTCGGTTGTGCGAAGACAGCAGGGAGAAGCCCTCATTTTCGACTCAAGTGGCTAAACCAAGAAGGATACCATGTTCCTGCATCATCCTTAGTTGGTTTTGTGGTGTTTCGCTAAGGTGTTGAGAGGTTTTAAACGGCTAGAGAGGGGTTCGAACATGTGTGTTAGAAAACCCTAAAAATCGAAGCTTACAATTCGATTTTACCTCTATTTGGTTGGTTCTTCGCTCAGATCGTCTGTACTTTCAAGATCTACGTGTTGTGGTGGTCGTTTTGACACTAAAATAGCTCGATTTGGTGAAGAATCGTGAGTTTTAGGGTTTGGTTCTAGAGAGAGAAAGTAGAGAGAGAGTGGATGAACGAAAATGGTGATGTTGGCTGGTTGGTGGGGAAAGAATGGGGCATTTAATGCCTCATTAAAAGCTTTCCATTATACCCGCGTGTTCGGTCTCGTTCGGTTTTGCTCCGTTTCGCTCGGTTTCGCGTAAAAATGTCGGTTTCCTTTCGTTTTCGAAATGAAACTTGATGGTTTTAAAAGTAAAGTTTATAAATTTAATTAGTGTGGTAATTCCTAGTAAATCAACTAATTATCTTCTGTTTATTTAAAATTTTCAGTAATTATTTAATTAACTGTTTAAATCGAATCGTATAGTCGCCACGCGTATTCGTTCGAATCGTCACCCGTATGAATACGACGATAACTACACTTTTCAGTATGATTTTCTAATTTTTGGACATCATTCAGAACGTTAAACTTTCAGATATATTCGTACAGATCGTCACCTATACGAATAATCCGTCAATTTAGCATTCCAGTAACGACATCCGTTGATGTTTTGTTCTATTCATCCTCGCATACGTTTGTACATAATAGGATCGTAACAAGCATTTATGTGACAGTTCAGTGTTGTCAAATATGTTTCTGACTGTTAAACCGTGGTTTTGAATCATGTTTCAGAAATAATTGCGTAATAGCTCTGTGTCAAGCATTACATGATAATTGCATACAAATAATACACATAGTTTGTACCTGAGTTACTGTGCAAGTTACTGTGCTGACCATTGTTCCGGTTATGTTTCCGGCACTGGTGTTACACATACCGTGTTTATAGCCCGATCGGCTCCATGTTTATAGTCTGATCGACTCTTACAGTTTTTATAGCCCGATCGGTTCGATGTTTATAGTTCGATCAACTTTTACCGTGTTTATAGCCCGATTGGCTGCATGTTATCATCATAATGTCCACATAATCATCATATCATCTTACCATCATAACTTTATCCTACCATAGTAGGACCTTATCATAACATTGCATCATATAACCATCGTCATAGTACTCATCATCATAGCATAACATCATGCATTCATTATCATAACATATTTTCATACATTTGTTATTATAACACATCATCATACATTCATTACTCTAACACATCATCATGCATTCATCATCATTGCACATCATCATGGCATTCATCATTGTATCACATTATCATAGCATCATATAGCATCATCGTAGCATGTATGTCAGCCCAAAACATATTTACATATAACATGTTTATAAATAGGGCAACTAAAACTCACCTGGTAATAGCGTGGCTCTTAGCTTCCTAAACTACATCGTCTTGGCTATGACTCAAGAACCTACATTGTCACATCATCTCATTACTTTCCATTCCTTAGACTTAGAATTTGTTCTAATTCTTCATTGTTCACTCAACTAGCCCTAGTATTCGAACATGCATAAAATTCCGGGAATTGACAAAGTTCCCGAAATCTCAAGTACACGAAACCCATAGAGTTCACGGATTCAGGTTTTTTGAACTAGAGTTCACGAACTTGAGGTTCACGAAGGGAGATTCGGATACTTCCGGTTCATGTACCAATCGAATACTCATCTTTCCTTCATAAAAACACCTCGTAAAACCTATCCAAGACTCATATGGCTAGTTCTAGGAGCACAATTGTCTTAATAACACATAGAAACTAAAAAGGAACGAACTTTTTGCATAAAGATACGATCTTTATGTATAGGTTCCCGTTTATCTTAAGAATCATATCTTTGATGAATCAAATGCTTACTCGTTGTTTGCTTGTGGTATTTTCCTGTACTTCAAATTTTGCGATCTTCATCCTTGAATTTATACTCGGGTCTTCTTTCGTTATCCGTTTATATGTGTTCCATTCCTTCCTTGTTTACCCTCCTTCTAGTTATTAAATCAGTTACCCACTCATGAGTAAAATAATTTTCATTGAAGTTTTGGGGTGTTACAAGTCTCTCTTCCTTACAATAGGTTTCGCCTGAAACCTGTCTCGTTACATTTCGAACTAGTGGGGATACACCTCTTCATTTTTTTTCCATTCCCCACGTCGCATCTGAACCTTTATGATGTTTCCTCTGAACTTTGACCTGACGAACCATTTTATTCCGCAGTTTCTTTTCCTTGGTGTTTAAGATCGTGACTAGTTCTTCGATGTCGTTTAGTCTGTCATCCACCTCAATGTAATCCAGGGGAATGTGTGATTCCCCATTCACCAAACACATTCTTAGATGCGATACGTGGAAACTAGGATGGATTCCACTAAGTTCTTCCGGTAGATTCAGTCAATACACGACCTTCCCTACCCTTGCTTCTATGTGGAATGGTCCGTTTCACCTCGGACTCAAGTTCCCTCTCTTTCTGAACCTTATGATCCCCTTCCAGTGCGATACTTTTAGCAACGCATCATCAGCAACATTGAACTCTACGGCTCTTCGGCGTTTGTCTGCGTAGGACTTCTGGCGATATTTTGTGGCCTTCATTCGTGCTTTTATCACCCTTAAGTTTTCCGCCACATGAAATAAGTGTTGTAAATCGTTAATGACGTTGATCATGTATCATTAACTGTTTACCCAACTTATAAGTCCTAAAAAACTTCCGACCCACCTCATCAATGTGCACGACATTAACTACTTTCCTAGCCTCGTATCTATTTCTATTGCATTACCCATAGTTCTTACATAACATTCGGTTCGTGGCATTTTTGCATATGCGGTGGCAATCCGCATTAATTAATCTCAGTCTCAGTTTAAGTCTTAGGCATTTGGGATGCCAAGATCTCTCAAAATATGGCTCTGATACCAACTTGAGAGGGCCCCGAACACGGATACATTTCAGAGTTGGTTAACATCATCATCGCATAGTTCTTAAACCAAAAAGTTTCATAATATGAAGCAGAAATTAGACATAGTTTGTCAAAAACAAACATATACATTTAACCGTCTATATTAAAAATCTAGGATATGCCAAACCACTCGATCTTCTAAGTGCCACGAGATCTTTAACTGTGAAAACCAATACTTGAACAGTAGGATGGTACAATAGATTATTGTATGAAAACTATTGTAAATCTAATATATGTAAATTCAATATTAAACGGTTCAGTGAACAGTGATAGAAACTCAACAATGGTCAATACTGACATACTACACACACAAACATAATACAGATTCAAATACGATGCAAAACTGTTGAATGATAACACACACAAATGTTAGATATGATATTATTATGTATAAACATATGCGAGGATATTCAGTCCAAAACAATAACATATATCGTTATGTGAATATTAAACTAAGACGCGCGAATATATTTGTGATTTTAACGTTCTGAATGACATCTTATAATTAGAAAACCAAATCGGAAAGTAAAGTTGCCGTCGTGTTAGTATGGCTGATGATCTGTACAAATACGCGCGAAAACGATAATATTCGTTGAAACGATAAAAATAAACATTTTCAAAAGTTTAAAAATATTAAAAAGATATTTAGAATATTTATTAGGAACTAACACTTAAAAAGATTTAAAAACAATTATTTTTATAAAGATAAGTAATTTTACGAAATGTAACGAAAACGATACGTTAAAACGAAACCGAACGAAACCGAACACACGTGAAAACTCCCGGGCTATAAAAGCACTAAATACCTTGTTCGTTTTCATTTTGACAGCCTCATCTCCCTCTCTCTCCAAAAATTTCAGAACTCCTCTTTACTTTCTCTCTTTACAAAACCCACACTCTACCTAGTGAAATCTCAACCAAATTGGACGTTCTTGGTGTCAAAACGATCCTTGCGATGAGAGGAACACGAAAGTAAAAAGGATCTGCTTCAAAACGAGCTCAAACGATCGATATTCTAGTGAGATGGTCCGGTCATATTAGGATTTTCATCAACTTTCAGCTCTTAACATAAAAACCGGTTTTTACACTTCTAAGCACTTAAGATTGACACGAAAATGGAACTAGGACACATGGAACATGTTTGATTTAAGAATGGGAGGGTTGAGAATGGTTGGAAAAGTCTTGGACATTAGTATCGACACATGAACATGTAAGAACACTAGTATTGACGGCTTGAATGTGAGCTATCCCATGTTCATCGAAAATATTAAGTTCGACAGACCTGGTTGACTCAGAACTCATCGAAGATGTTAGTATCAACAGTCTCCAAGGATTGGAACTCTAGTGGGCTTTTATATTCACAGTATCAATGGCCTGAAGCTGGGAAAAGAGCAGGCTCGTCGGTACTATAGTATCGACAAGAGCTGTTGACTTTAATCCGATTCTAACCGATATTAACCTCATCGATATTGATGGGACTTGATCGATACTAATACATAAATGATATCCAAGGGTAGGGGGCTAGATGCATGGTCGAAACTATTTATATCGAAGCCACATAATCGATGGAAGTTAATGTCGAACATAATAGTATCGACAACCAGGATCTTGACTTTTCAAGGATGACATCGATACTAATAGTATCGATGCCACCCCAAACTTGTCGATATTAGTTTCAGCTATGTTGTCCAAGGAAAAAGGGATAGGTTTCCATCGACACTAACCATCATGGGATTGTTAAAGGAGAAATTACAAGTGGGTAACTTACTAGGATCAACAATGGTCTATTTGGGAGTTCATGACCCTAAGTTGACATTGTCCATTCCCTACACATGGACTAACCTTTCAATACAAACATACAACTTATTATAACTCAGAGTAACAAGCATGGGCAATTAGTAATCATAAATAGGGTTAAGAAAGATAAAACAAAATGGTTATAAAATCATGTGATAGTAAGGGTTACAATACAAGTCACTTTGAGTTAGTCACCTTTTCAAGCTTATAAAACTTGATATTTCTAAACTAAGCATAGCTTTCATTAAGGAAACCTAACCAATATCAAGTGGTTAAGGTGTCTGAAAGACAACACTTTCTATTTTTGAAAAGTGTTATTAATAAAACAAAAGAGTTTTATAAAATCAGTCTAACTTTTTCATAACCAAATACAATTTTGTAACAAATTGTTTTCTAATAACTTAAAACATGTCTTTTAAAACAAACCTTATTCAAATAAGTTTAAGTTCTATTTAGTTATGGGTAAAGTTTCATTAAGGGTAATCTAATATGACCACATAGACCAAAAAATCTGGTAACTCACTAGAAATGTAATTAGGTCACTTAGTCTAAACACTTAGTCCTAAGCAAAACACCTAAAGAAATGAAATACGTACAATATAAAACTATAACACATGAAATCATGTGTTGAAGCCACTAAATTCACAACAAACAAGCTTGCGCATTCTTGATTTGATTCAAACGCACAACAACACAGGTGAGTATATTGTGTGCCCTTTTTCACCGTTTTGATTTATAAACTGTGGTACTAAGAAACATGTTCAATGTTTTACATAAATTTTTGTCATGTTTTACAACTTAATTGCTATCATGATGATACACTTGTTTACAATGTTTTCACACTTATGCTTGAAAATGCTTATGATCACATACACTTTCTCATACATAGACTTTCACATACAAATACTTTCCCAGGCATATACTCTTTCATACAAACTCTTACATAACTCATAAATTACTCATACATTACTCATACACCTACATACACATACATTCTCATACATTCTCATGCAAACTCATACAAACTCAAATATATACAAGTGGTTGGTGTGCCAACGATTGGGCATGCACGGATGGGATCCGGATTAGTAACAGGTACATGTGCACATGGTACGGGAAGTCTCAATACTCACATGGAATTCGTAAGGCAGACTGATTGGTCGCCGAGCGTTGACAAGTTGTCAACCCCAACTAGTCATTCAGTGACCTTCGTTGTCTACTCTCAATGTTTTGCAATGAGTGGCCTCAGATGATTATGATTTCTTCATATGTGACTATGTGTCCTCTGATGGTTATCCTCTAACAATGCACCGGCGCTGAAAGTTTCAACTGAGTTACTTCTGTGGGCTGGTACTTTTAATCATCGTGTGTGACTCTAGGAGCCACCCCTTTAGATTTTTAGTCGCCTACAGTTGTGAACTCAAACTTGGTTTTCGAACTCTAATAAATGGGAATTGGATAACCAGAATACTTTTCAAAACTACTGAAGTGAAGGACTACACATACAATACTCTGGATACTCAAACGATACTTAATGTGGTTAATGGTAAGAGTGGAAGTCTTAATTCCCATTAAAGGCAAAGTCATGTCATGTCAAGCATGTGGTGGGCTGGCGGCTGGGCTTGACCCTACGTATGTCTTATATATAAGCAGACTTGACATGATGGGATGATGTCGATAGTGAGGTTTTAGGTGGAGACTCTGAGGGATTTTGGAAAAGGCTATAATTACTAACCTTTTATAATGGTTTTCAATACTAAACTGTATGAACTTACCAACCATGTGTTGACTTTGTTTTTACATGTTTTCTCTGGTGACGAACATGTTTAAGGCTAGAAGCTCAGAATACTTACTAGGTTGCCCAGTTAGAGGACCTAGTAACTTTTGATATGCATATCTTTTGTTTATTATACGTGAATCATTTAGGATATCTTGTACAATTACAAGATACTAAACTCATGATTCTTTTGAATAGGTTTACATTGTTAATTTATCGAACATGACAATTGCAATTTAGCTTTGTAATCCTAGTTTAATGTTATCATGCTTTAGTTATTCTCAAATGTTGTGCTATGTATACAATTTGATCATTCCAATTATCACACAATATCGCACACTGAGACTATTCTGCCTGACGGGAAAGTCGATCCAGCCCGCCAGGTCGGGGTGTGACATTAACTTCCTATTACCTGTTCTTCATCCTGACATACATGTTTAAAAGGTCAGCTTATGCTCATGAATACTATTTTAACTAAAACCTCATAGTTATGAAAACATGTTCATCTTACATACACATATCATATAGTCATCATAATACCTCCATCACCTATCATGCACAGTGGGCTTATGTCGGCACAAGGCTCCTTGTTTATAGTACGATCGAGTCATATAGTGTTTATAGCTCAATCGGCTCCATGTTTATAGTACGATCGAATCTTACCGTGTTTATAGCCCGATTGGCTCCATGTTTACAGTCCGATCGACTTTTACCGTGTTTAAAGCTCGATCGGCTCCATGTTTATAGTTCGGTTGACTTTTACCGTGTTTATATCCCGATCGACTCAATGTTTATAGTCCGATCGACTTTATCATGTTTATAGATCGATTGTCTTTCATCCTGTACATCATATCATCACATAACATCATAGCTTCACATATAATATTCGTATCATCATATCATCCTTTCATCGTGTCATCATAACATCCTCATAATCATCATATCATCTTACTATCATAACTTTATCCTAACATAGTAGGACCTCATCATAACATATAATCATTCGCACCCCGGGATTTCCGGCCGCCGAGGGCGTGACGCGATTAGTCTCTGTTTGCGCAGGATCATAGTCTCCGGTCACACTTGCGAGACCTACATGTCTGTTTATTGTACATGCAATTTCTTGGATAAAACAGTTTAATAAATTAGAGTTGCGGAAGCTAAGTTAAATGTTTTCAAAAACATTACAATTCAAAAGTTGCGGAAGTGGTTTAAATTGTTTAACATTACATTACAGCCAAATCATTAAATTGTTCTTAACGGCCTAAAATACTTAGTAGATGCATGTTTGTCAAATTTGTTTTGTTCCGAATCTCAGTCGGGGTGGCCTCCCAAGTGTGCAACATATTGTGACAATCCGATATTTTCGAATTAACCCTGTTAACTGAAAGTATCGAAATCACAAAAGGTTCGCTGGATATTAGATCGAAAACAGGAGGTTTATTGGGTTGCATAGATTATAGGCCCAATCTTACTTTAGGAGGCCCAAGTGGGTTAACCTGGGTTAACCTAGCCGAATAATGTTCCAATTGGCCCAATTAGTGACAATTCGGGAATTTTGTTTAACTATGTTAACCAAAAGTTAAGGAAATCATAGGAAACTAAATTAGAAGTATTGGAATTAACCTAAGCATGCTCAAGATACTAAAAATTACAAGTAAGACTTGTAATCATCTAAGAAGAACAATTTTGACTTTAAAGTCAAAATTCGTCCATGGGAATTGGGGCAAACTTGAAATTCAAAGTTGTTTAGTGATAATAACCGAATTAATCAATCATGGGCGTTACATTGATGATCATTATCATCACCCAACCGTTATTAATCGTTTTGTTGTCGAATTTAACTCAATGGTTGTCCAAAGGTCGTAACCGTTGCATGGTTGCATCAAAACCGTAAAATTCGACTGCAATCCTCACAATTGAAACTTCCTAAAAACTATTCGGCACTCTCAGAGGGTAATTCAAGCAGCGAATTGATCTCACAAGCTTCGGATTGAGGAATTGGATCGCGAGGGGGCCGAACCTAAGGCTTGAAGTCGTTCTACATCAATACTACATCAAATCTAGTAAGTAATCTTTCCTAAACACTCTAATATGGCCGAGTAAGAGTTCCCCTAACTCAATTTCATCCAAAAATCTGGAATCGATAATGTTCGGGTTCTAGGGCTTGTTCTAAGAACCGGTTTGGGGTTTTCAACACAACCAACTTTGATACTCAAATTAATAAGCATAGACAGTTTCAGAAACCTCCTAAAATGCTATCTAATATGTCAATTTCATTAAGCAAGTACGAGTTCTAGGGATTCGAATTCTAGGGTTCTTAGAGAAAAGTTTTTGGGGGTTTTGACTTAAAGAGGTTAGATATTCAAATTAATTGTTATCACTAGTTTCAGATAGTTCTGAATAAGCATAAACATGTACTAATTCGAAGTTTTAATATCGGATCACAAGATTTTGGTTATTAGGGTTCATTAGTTAACACGAATTAGGGTTTTCTGTCGGAATGAATTCGATAATCAAATTAGTTGATGCAGATAGTTTCGGAATATGTTGTTGTCAGAATTCCCTATAACAATTTTAGAAAACAAGCTCGAATTAGTGTGAGCCGATTTAAAGGTTTTTAGAACAAAGAACATGTTAGAGTTTTTAATCAAACAAAATCAAAGGTTTCAATTAAACATGGCAGAAAGATTTGTTTTGATCATGAGATGGAATGCCCTATGAATTTGAGGTCTGATAAAATCGAATTCGGTTTAATGGGCTCAAGAATTGGGTTGTTCGAATCCGATCTAGTTCGGGATTGATTTGAGTTGTTTATTCGAATCATGGGGTGAATTAAAACCAACTATAGGCGCGTCTGGATTCATGGAACAAAAGCCCCATGATTTCGGGTTCAGATGGGTTTGAATCGTGGGTCTATTGAACCATATGGTTCGGTTAATGTTAAACAAAAGGGATCTGATCTGTTAAGGCTTAAAACTATTAATCAGGGAAGTCTAATGCGATTCCCTAGCAGGCTGGACTGGTAAAGAGTGTGTGTTTGGAGTGGAGGGTCACGGGTTCGAACCCGGGGCTCCACTGGTTTTTGCCATTTAAACCAACTTTTAGTATTTTGATCATATCTCATTCGTTTTAACTTCGATTCGACTCGTTCGAATTGCGTTAGAACCAGAATTAAATTCCGAACATATTGGAATGATAAAATTCACATTTTAGATAGCAAACAAAATCGCGTATAGTTACGTTTATTTAAATAAAATCATATAGGGTTTTATTTAAACGATTTCAAAGACACGCGTACATAAGTATGCATACTCCTAACATTCTAACATACGTGTGGTGACATGTATGTGATTTCAAGCACAAAACAGCATTCCGAATAACACTAGGTTATTGTTAAAACACAGGTTCTTCGTAGGAGGACTTTCTACACGAGTTTAAGTGTGTTTGATCATTCTGCAACAATCAAAGGTGCGTACACGACCCCTTTCTTATTTTAACTGTTTTGGGGGAGAAAACATGTGCAACAAACATTTTTGGATACATATCACTTGCATGAGTTAGCTGTTTACATTATGTGACAACATAGCATTTACAAGTCCTTACACTTCGAACCGTTTAGTTTGCCGTAGCGCAAAGCGTGGTAATTGGAAATAGATCTATTAGGTTTGACAAACCTCACTTGGTAGATGGGATCTACGCAGATGTTTGACTGGCCAAACACTCATTACTATTGTTTGTGCTAGACAATAGTGGCAAGGCAAAACATGCGATAGCATGCAATCGTCAGCTTCGGTGTCGACCACTTATGTAAATAGTATAAATGACTAGCTATCATGACTATGCGTGTGTGATTATGTTATCTGCAAACTTTATATTCAAATTGTGGTTTCAACATTTGTGAATGCTTAAACCTGTGTAATGCACCAACCTTTGTGTTGACTTGATTTACATGTTTTCTCAGGATACTAAGATACACAAGCAAGCAGGCATGGAGTAAGAGATCGAGTCGCATGCATGATTTACATTTCTGTCAATTGGATCTGAACAATTGAAAACTTTACATTGTAATTTACAGTTTTCAAACCGTTATAGTTGTTTATGTTTTAAAAACGCTTCCGCAACGTAGAACTTTGATATTACAGTTATAGACCAAAGTATGTTTTGAAATTCATATAGAGGTCTTCGTTATGTCTAATGATCTGAGATCCTGGTTTGTCACGTCCCAAACGGTATGATTCCGTTAGTCGAAAATTGGGGGTGTGACAGATTGGTATCAGAGACATTGGTTATAGCGAACTAGGTTTGCATTTGTAGACTTAGACTATAACTGTTAGACATTAGACACGCATACTTACACATATCACTTAGAAATTACATATGGCACTATGTAATAGACTTGCTTACACATTCCATGACATTGCACTTACATATGATATTATGTAACAGATATGGCATCTTCATCATCAGCACCATACATATACATTGTTGATTCAGAGGATGAGGAGTCGATAGTTCCAGTACCACCATCATCACCAGCACCACCACATTCCATGACATTGCACTTACATATGGTGTCCCTACATTAGATGTTTGGAAAATTTATGTTTTGATTTTAAAAGTACTGTACTCAAATCAGATTATTATCTATTGAAAGCTATTATTTATTGACAACAGTTGTGTTGATTTCTACATTACATGGTTGTTGTTTGTTGTATTGTTTACACGTTTCACATTGGACTTTGATAACACTCTAACATTTCTTTTAACTAGGAAGATAATGGCCGGTGAGAACGTACAGATGACAGTTGCTGAGCTCAATGAGCTGATCAATAACACGGTCGCGGAGGCAATCGCGAACTACGTTCAAACACACACTACAGGGCCACAGGGTCCAACAGGGGGATTGGTGAATCCACCGGTGTGCACGTTCAAGATGTTCTTGGACTGTAAACCTCATAATTTCAAAGGATCGGAAGGGGCCATTGGACTCCTTCGATGGATTGAGAAAGCGGAGTCAGTTTTTGAAATGTGTAACTGTCCTGAGGAGAATAAGGTTAAGTATGCCACTGGAACCTTGGAAGGTCCGGCATTGACTTGGTGGAACTCGAATATTCAGACTTTGGGATTGGGTGAGGCCAACGCCTTAACCTGGAATGGATTCAAGACTTTACTGCAGGAGGAGTACTGTCCTCGCAGTGAGATGCAGAAACTGGAGGAGGAGTATTGGCACCACAAGATGGAGGGCTCAAACATCGAGGAGTACACGACTCGATCACATGAACTGGCCAGACTTCTACCTCACATGGCTACTCCCGCAAGCAAATGGATAGAGAGGTACATCGGGGGATTGGTGCCTCAGATCCAGGGTTTGGTTACTTCTGCAAATCCCACAACAATTCAACAAGCTGTTCGACTGGTGCACCAATTGACTGATCAGGCAGTGTTACAGGGAACTCTGCCTAAAAGAACATCAGCTACTAAGGTGGGAGACCACAAGAGGAAGTGGGAAGGTAACAACTCCAAGAGTTACAACCAATAGTCGTTTCAGCAGAACCGGAAGCAAGATTCAAACAAGTCTTACCACAACTCGAACAGTGGTCAGCAGTCGTCATCAGGGGGTTATATTGGTAAACATCCAAAGTGCAACAGGTGTGGATTTTATCATACAGGAAATCAGTGTGGTAAAATTAAGTGTCAACGGTGTGGTAAAGTTGGTCATGCAGCTAAGGATTCCCGCGGAGAGCTGCAAAACAACTCCAACAATCAGAATAACAATCAGAACAACGCACCGCAGGGTTGTTTTGAGTGTAGTAAGATGGGGCACTTTAAAAAGGATTGCCCACAACTCAAGAAAGGCGAGGCTAACGATGCAAATGGCAACGGCAACGGCAATGGCACCAACAACAACAATAACAACAACAATGGTGCTAGGGACCGGGCGTTTGTGATTGGAGGACGGCAAGCACGGGAGGATCCCAACATTGTCACGGGTACGTTTCTCTTAAATAATCAATATGCTTCTATGCTATTTGACACTGGTGCAGACCGGAGTTTTGTGTCTAGTTCGTTCTCTAAGTTGCTAAATGTTAGTCTCACTACCTTAGAAAATCCATACACTGTAGAATTAGCTGATGGCAAGTTGATTATAGTTGAACAAATCCTTAAGGGATGTATGCTTGATTTGATGGGTCAAACATTGGAAATTGATCTTATGCCTATCACTCTAGGCAGTTTTGATGTAGTCATTGGCATGGACTGGTTGTCCAAAGACCAGGCTGAAATAGTATGCCATGAAAAGATCGTTCGTATACCTCTTTCGCATGGAGAGACGTTGTATGTACAAGGTGTGAAAAGCAGTACGCCATTGCGTCTCATATCTTGTATGAAAGCACACAAATGTCTGCGTAAAGGTCATACGGCAGTTATAGCACTTATAACTGAAAAGCCGGTAGCTGAGAAGAAGATTGAAGACATTCCAGTAGTTTGTGAATTTTCGGAAGTATTTCCAGAAGACTTACCGGGATTACCGCCTATCAGACAGGTGGAATTCCGAATCGACCTTACACCAGATGCAGCACCGATAACTAGGGCGCCTTATCGACTTGCACCGTCTGAGATGCAAGAATTATCTACACAATTGCAAGAGTTGTTGGATAAGGGTTTCATACGACCTAGTTTTTCACCGTGGGGAGCTCCAGTCTTATTTGTTAAGAAAAAGGACGGGACTTTCCGTATGTGTATCGATTACAGGGAACTTAACAAAGTTACCATCAAAAACCGGTATCCGTTAGCCAGAATTGACGATATGTTCGATCAGTTGCAAGGTTCGAGTTATTACTCGAAGATCAATCTCAGATCGGGTTATCATCAACTAAGAGTCCAGGAGGAGGATATTCCAAAGACAGTATTCAGGACGCGCTATGGCCATTATGAGTTCTTGGTCATGCCATTTGGGTTGACAAACGCTCCAGCTGTATTCATGGATCTCATGAATCGTGTTTGTAAACCTTATCTTGATAAGCTTGTCATTGTTTTCATTGATGACATTCTGATCTATTCCCAGACTGAGGAGGAACATGCTGAACATCTTCGATTGCTATTGGAATTACTGAAACAGGAACAATTGAACGCTAAGTTCTCGAAATGTGATTTCTGGATGCGAGAAGTACAATTCCTGGGTCATATAGTCAATGAAAAGGGTATACATGTTGATCCAGCAAAGATTGAAGCGATTAAGAATTGGGAAACACCAAAGACCCCTACTGAGGTACGACAATTCCTTTGTTTGGCGGGTTATTACCGACGATTCATTGAGGGATTTTCAAAGATCGCTCAACCACTTACAGCACTTACGCATAAGGGAATGAAGTATAGCTGGACGGATAAACAGGAAGCTGCATTTCAGTTATTGAAACAGAAACTCTGCAGTGCACCGATTCTGTCTTTACCAGAAGGAACAGAAGACTTTGTGGTGTATTGTGATGCATCGGCACAGGGTTTGGGATGTGTGTTGATGCAACGTGATAAAGTGATTCCTTATGCTTCAAGGCAACTACGACCACACGAAAAGAATTACACTACTCATGACTTGGAGTTAGGAGCAGTGGTTATTTGGAGGCATTACCTATAAGGAACTAAGTGTACCATTTACACTGATCATAAGAGTTTGCAACATATCTTTGATCAGAAGGAGCTTAATATGAGACAGCGACGGTGGGTTGAGTTGTTGAACGACTACGAATGCGCGATTAAGTATCACCCGGGAAAAGCTAATGTGGTAGCTGATGCTTTAAGCAGAAAAGACACATCAACAAGACGGGTTCGCGCACTTATGATGACAATACATACTGACTTACCTGACAAGGTACGCAGTGCTCAGCTTGAAGCTTTGGAAAAGGAAAACTTGGTACAGGAATCCTCACGAGGAATGGAGGAACAATTGGATGTTAAGCCTGATGGAATTCGTTATTTCATTAATCGACTTTGGATACCATTGCATGGTGGATTAAGGGAACTCGTGATGGACGAAGTACACAAGTCTAGATATTCAGTCCATCCGGGATCAGACAAGATGTATCATGACTTGAAGGCACTGTATTGGTGGCCTCACATGAAAGCTGACATTGCTAGATACGTTAGCAAGTGTTTGACTTGTTCAAAAGTCAAAGTTGAATATCAGAAACCATCTGGTTTGCTGCAACAACCAGAAATACCAATGTGGAAATGGGAACAGATTTCGATGGACTTTATTACTAAGTTACCCCGTACACCGAGTGGTTGTGATACGATATGGGTAATTGTCGATCGATTAACGAAATCTGCACATTTCTTAGCAATCAAGGAAGTAGTAGCATGGCATGGTGTGCCAATTTCTATCATATCAGATCGGGATGCTCGATTCACTTCAAACTTTTGGAAGTCACTCCATAAGTCATTGGGAACTCGTTTGGATATGAGTACCGCCTATCATCCACAAACCGACGGTCAGAGTGAACGTACGATTCAAACGCTCGAGGATATGTTACGAGCTTGTGTCATTGATTTTGGTGATAGCTGGGAAAACCACTTACCATTAATGGAATTCTCTTACAACAACAGTTATCATACAAGTATTCAGGCAGCACCGTTTGAAGCTTTGTATGGTCGTAAATGTCGTTCACCAGTTTGCTGGGCTGAAATTGGTGACAGTCAAATAACAGGCCCTGAACTAGTGCACGAGACGACAGAGAAGATAATTCAGATCTGGAACCGTATGGCAGCGGCTCGGGATCGACAGAAGAGTTATGCTGACAAACGTCGTAAACCATTGGAATTTCAAGTAGGAGACCGAGTTCTTCTAAAGGTATCACCTTGGAAAGGTGTGATACGATTCGGCAAGCGTGGGAAGCTTAGTCCACGTGTAACATCAGTGCCGGAACCGTCACCGGAACAGTGATCTCTACAGTACATGAACAGTAAAACAGGTACGGATCATATACATTTCAGTACTTTTCATATTCATATCAATTATCATTATCATAGTGAGTTGTCATAGAACAGTTTCAGAAACATTTAACAGAAACACAGTTCAGAACAATGGTTCTTAAGTCAGATAATTGTCTGGCAATACAGAACCATCATGTGATTATTTGCTTAGGATATATTATGTGTAAACGTATGTGAGACTTTACAGAACAAAACACACGAATATTGCTATGTGAATGCTAAATTTACGGGTTATTCGTATCGGTGACGATCTGTACGAATAAATCTGAAAGTTTAACGTTCTGAGTGATGTTCTTTAATTAGAAAACAAGATTGAAAAGTATAGTTATCGTCGTGTTCGTACGGGTGACGATTCGAACGAATACGCGCGACAACCGTACATTTCGATTTAAACAGTTTATTAATATTTTAAATTTTAATAAATGAGAAGATATTAGTTTATTTATTAGGAATCACAACTTGGAATAATATTATAAATTATATTTTATGAGTCGTGTCGTTACGTCGCGAAAATCACGCGAACCGACATTTTACGCGAAACCGACCGAGACCGATCAACCGGGTATGGGGAAACATTTATTATGGCAATTGAATGCCATAACCACACTTCACCAACCTCTCTCTCTCTCTAAGTCGTCACTTTCTCTCTCTAAAATTTCCAAACTTCTCTCTAAGATTTCGTGGCCATTTCTCAACGGATTCAAGCATAGTTGGTGCCAAAACGATCATATTGTGGTGTAGATCAAGGAAGTACAAAGAAATCAAGCTTTTACCCGTCGATTTTGAGGTAAATCTTCATTTTATTTTCGGTTTTAGTGGGTATCACGAACCCATTTCGTTTTGATAGTTTATTCGGTCCAAACACTTAGAAGACACATGGATAGACACGTTAGAGTAACTAGTATGTTTTAGAAACTAACTTGTAACAGATTCGGATTGAAAGGATGAGAAGATGATGCAGGTTCGTGGACAATTTCGATCGGCCGAACTTTTTGTCTTAGCCGAACCTTATGGGCCACGAACCTGTGTCCCTGCAACGAACCTGTCAACCTGATCACCCTGCAGACGAACCCTGTGCCAGCCTGCACCAAACCCTTGGGTGCCGAACCTCTCAAGGTTCGCCGGACTGGTTCATGGGCCGAACCTTACGTGAGACGAACCTAGGATGAACGAACCTTGGGTCACGAACCTGATAGCAACGAACCTAAGCCTTATAGGTTCGCCGAACCTAATCAGTTAAGGTTCGCCGAAACTAATGCTTAAAGGTTCGCCGAACCTATACCCATATCCTAATAGGTTCGCTGCCCTGAGTGGGATTGAACTCAAAATGTTGGTCAATTAAGGGAATTCAGTACCTAGGGCTATTGAAATTAGTTGTAAGAACAAGGAAATGACCATGCGAATACTCAAAGCTTTGAAATGGACTAAGGATCATGCATAAAGGGTTGGTGTTAATCTCAACATCTATACCTAACACTTAGAAATCCTATTCAAATGTATACAACTAATTTGGATTGTTCAATTATGCACTCCAAGCTAAGTTGTAAATTTGGGAGAACAAGAATCAAGTTGGGAAACAAAGAACAATCAAAGGACTTGGAATTGACCTAAATTGGGTTAATTCAAAGTTCTAACATGTTTAATTTATATGTTTCATGAAAATAACTTGTGTTTTAATAAATTAAATGACTTTAAATAATAGCTCATTGTTGCATTTTATAAATGTTATTGGTTTCTTCTAAAATTTGTTTATTATAATTGATTGGGATTTTGTTATAAGATAGACAATATAATTGTCTGGAGTTGCTCTAAAAACAAAGGAAACTCTGCCGAAATTTTCTAAAATATAAAAGTAATGTTGTATAACTAACCATGGGATTTGGGATCATAAAAAGGGTAGCTAAGATAGGTTAGATCTTAGATACACTTAGTACTAAGACACTTAGTTGCACACACACAACAAGACCCAATCTTAGGCACAACGACTACTACGTTTACTTATCAAATCCGACTTCTTATAAAATAAATCAGGAACTGAAGATACATAGCTTACATACAAGAGCGCGCATTTTGTGTTAGATCAATTTACATAGCAGCACAGGTGAGTTCATTGCCCCTTTTCTAACATTTTTGTTTTAAAACGCGGGGCTGAGAAGCATGCGTAGACTGTTTACTTAAATTGTTTACTTTAAATGCTTTTAAATTTATATGTTTCATATATATAAATGTTATCCTAAACCATGTTTAGGAAGATTTTATGCAGGTTTTACTAAGCTTATTTACTTATATATTAAGTGAATAAACGAGTTAAACTAAACTTTTCAATAAGTTAAAACATTTCAAAGGAATCAAATCAAACATTTTGGGAAATCAAGTGGGTGAATTCAAAGGAATCAAATC
Organism: Mikania micrantha; assembly: GCA_009363875.1. Classification (NCBI taxonomy): domain Eukaryota; kingdom Viridiplantae; phylum Streptophyta; class Magnoliopsida; order Asterales; family Asteraceae; genus Mikania; species Mikania micrantha. Next base: position 90,513,846 of record CM018693.1, read on the forward strand.
AAACATTTTGGGAAGTCAAGTGGGTGAATTCAAAGGAATCAAATCAAACATTTTGGGAAATCAAGTGGGTGAATTCAAGGAATCAAATCAAACATTTTGACAAAACAAGTGTGGGACATCAAGACATCAATAAAACAATCTTTGCAAAGACAACATTCAATGTTCTACAAACCAAGTGTTTGTTGAACAATGAATCAAGTGTACAACCGATCAATGAATCTAGTATTCTATGATCAACACATCAAGTACATCTTGTGACAAAATCAGACGATCATTAAATCATTTTAAGGGAAAGTCTGGGAAATATCAGAGATAGCATACGCCAAAAAAAACATTGACGAAACATAAAATCCTGCATTTCAAGAAGTCCTAGCTAGACCGTTTGACTTGTAGGTCGTATGTTTGAGGATATTTACAGTTTCCCTAACTACTAAGTACCTAGATTGACAGACTAGTCTACTCGAGTATGACCATAGGCCCCAATCATAAGGACTTAGATTTTATTAAATGTTTATTTATTTATTTAATTAAGCATTTATTAAACTGTTTCTACAATTTCTGTGGTTGATCACTATTGTGATGAACTTAAGGAATCAACATAGATTCCAAATTGTGGTATTTACAGGAACAAAGGACTGACGAATCATTGGGTTAAAGGTAGGGGTAAAATGCTTAATTTTCATTAACACCAATGTCCCATGTGGATTAGTATGTGGTGGGACGGCGTCTGGGCGGGGTTGTAGCCTCGACTCAGGGGTATGCCCTATATATAAGCATACCGATCCGGATGATACATGTGATGTTAATGAGATTAAGGTTGTTACCCGTGGGTTAAACAAAGGTTTTGTGAGAACATTAGAGTCATTGTGAACAAGAGTGTGTGATAGGTAAAGATGCTTAATTATCATTAACAGCAATGTCCTATGCGGATTAGTATGTGGTGGGACGGCGTCTGGGCGGGGTTGTAGCCTCGACTCAGGGGTATGCCCTATACATAAGCATACCGATCTGGATGATACATGTGGTGTTAATGAGGTTAGGGTCTTTACCAAAGAAGGTTTTCAAATCATTTTCAAATCATTTTCAAATACTAAACTATATGAACTCACCAGCCATGTGTTGACCTTTATTTTTGCATGACTTCTCAGGTGACGAACAGGTCAATTAGGAAGTCATTTCTTTTGGACTAGGACTTCAGATAGACGACTAGTATTTTGGACCTGCATACTTTTGAAGACATCATGATATAAATTATTTTGTATATCTTGTGTAAATACAAGATAGTCATTTATTGATGTTTTACAATAGATTTACATTGTTAAATTATAAACGTTACTGCTGTAATTTAACTTTGTAATTCTATTTTAATTAGCATTTCTCATTTATATCATGTGCAATGTAACAATCTGATCACTCCTGATTATCACTCCCGATATCGCGCCCCGGGAACCTTCCGCCCGACGGGGACTCCGATCCTACCCCGCCGGCTCGGGGTGTGACAGATTGGTATCAGAGCCATGGTTATAGAGAAATATAGGTCACTTATTTAAATGGTTTGGCCTAGACTATAACCTAGGGACCCTGCATGTAGAGAAAGTAAGACTTAAGACTTATTTGCATATTGTCTTCTGTATTCGATCATTGCACTAACCGATGACTTTATTGGTTATGATCAGAATGCCTCCACGAAGACAACCTCCTCTGATACAACTACCACCACAAGACTTGGCTCCACACTCCTCCACACCGTCTCCGAATGACTCTCCACCACCACCTCCTCCACCTCCTCCTCCCCCTCCTCCATTGATTACTCAAGCATCTGGTTCAGGCACAACACCGGCCATGGATCCTGCTACTATCGCTCTGGTGACGTTACTGAGTAGCCAGATGACGAATCAGATGAAAGAAGCTATACCGGAGATGTTCCTTCGTCTTCGTAATGAGATCCTCAATACTGGCAACACATCCGGGGAAGCCAGTGGAAACACTGGAGATTCATCTCACTACTCCTACAAGTCCTTCGTAGGATGTAAACCACCCAGTTTCAGTGGGTCTGAAGGCGCCGTTGGATTAATCCAATGGATTGAGAAGATTGAGGCAACATTGGATCTTTGCAGCTGTCCCGAACACCACAAGGTCCGTTACTCAGCGGGAACATTCAACAAACGGGCTCTGACCTGGTGGAACGGTCAGATTAACGCCCGAGGAAGAGAAGAAGCCATGGCCATGCCATGGGAAGATTTCAAGACACTACTGCGAACAGAGTTCTATCCGAAGAACGAGCTGCAGAAATTGGAGGTTGAACTATCCAACCATGTGATGAAGGGAGCTGATCACATGGGGTATACAACTCGTTACCACGAGTTGATTGCTTTAGTACCTGACATGGTACCAACTTTGGAGAAAAGGATAGACCGTTATGTAGGTGGACTTCCCGCCTGCATTCAGGGCATGGTTGTTTCAGCCAACCCTACTACTGTTGAATCTGCAGTGAGACTGTCTGGGAAACTCACTGATCTTATGGTAGCCTCTGGAACTTTAAAGAAGGAGGCTGAACTCAGCAAGAACAAGTCTGAGTCTTCCAAGAAACCCCACCACCATCAGAAGAAGAAACAGAAGACCATCAAGAACTACACGGTGGCCACACCTCTCCAACAAGTAACAGCAGCACCACAAAACCCCAACCGCAAGCCTTACACTGGCACGTTTCCTCTGTGTGCCAAGTGTCAGTATCATCACCCTGCTGACGCTCCGTGTAAACATTGCACAGGATGTGGAAGAAAGGGCCATTGGGTCCAATACTGTAGGATGACACCTAACCAAGCAGTCAACAATGCTGCTTTGGCTCTTCCTCCACCAGCAAATCAGAACAATGGTGGATGCTATAACTGTGGCGAACAAGGCCACTTTGCGAAGAACTGCCCAAAGAAGGCTCAACCAGCAGTTCAAGCACCCCGTGGACGAGCCTTTGCTATCGGAGCACCAGCTGCACGCCAGGACCCAAATGTGGTCACTGGTACGTTTCTCTTACATGACTTTTATGCATCTGTCTTATTTGATACTGGTGCAGATCAGAGTTTTATCTCTACCGACTTTGCGTGCCAACTAGATTCCATAGAGGAACAGTTAGACTCCCCTTACATTATAGAAGTAGCTAACAAGAAACAGATTACAGTTAGCACAGTTTATAGAAATTGCCCATTGACACTTAGTGGTCATACATTTGCCATCGATTTGATACCGATGGAATTGGGTAGTTTTGACATCATTGTTGGAATGGATTGGCTTTCCTCTAACCGAGTGGAAGTTATCTGTTCTGAGAAGCTGCTTCGAATTCCATTGCCGAGTGATCGTGTATTGGAAGTTAAAGGGGATCAAGCAAAGCGAAGTGTCAAAATCATTTCTTGCATAAAGGCGCGTAAGTGTCTACAGAAGCGGTGCATAGCGTTCCTGGCTCATGTGTTGGTAAAAGAGAAAGACAAGAAAAAGATTCAAGATGTACCAGTAGTGAAAGAATATCCTGAAGTATTCCCCGAAGACCTACCTGGTTTGCCACCTGCGCGACCGGTAAAATTTCGTATTGACTTAATTCCTGGAGCAACTCCTGTTGCTAAATCTCCTTACAGGTTAGCACCTTCAGAGATGCAGGAATTGTCAAATCAGTTACAGGAGTTACTTGACAAGGGTTTCATCAGACCGAGCTACTCACCTTGGGGAGCTCCGGTCTTGTTCGTGAAGAAGAAAGACGGATCGTTCAGAATGTGTATAGACTACCGTGAGCTGAATAAATAACCATCAAGAATCGGTATCCATTACCGAGGATTGATGATTTGTTTGACCAACTGCAAGGAGCTCAATACTTCTCTAAGATTGACTTGCGGTCTGGATATCATCAGTTGAGAGTTCAAGATGAAGACATACCGAAGACGGCCTTCCGAACCAGATACGGGCATTACGAATTTATGGTGATGCCCTTCGGATTGACAAATGCACCAGCGGTTTTCATGGACCTCATGAACCGAGTGTGCAAGCCGTACTTGGATCAGTTTGTCATTGTTTTCATTGATGACATACTGATTTATTCCAAGACCAAAACAGAACATGAACAACACCTTAGAAAGATCTTGGAGCTGTTGAAAGAAGAGAAACTCTATGCCAAATTCTCTAAATGTGAGTTTTGGCTAAGAGAAGTTCAATTTCTGGGTCATGTGGTCAACAGTGAGGGAATTCATGTAGACCCTGCCAAGATTGAAGCGATAAAGAATTGGGACACTCCGAAGACACCGACGGAGATACGGTCTTTTCTGGGATTGGCGGGTTATTACAGAAGGTTTATCTCAAACTTTTCTAAGATAGCCTTGCCTCTCACTAAGCTAACCCAGAAAAGCGAACCGTTTGTCTGGGAGCAGAAACAAGAAGATGCTTTTCAGACATTAAAACAGAAATTGTGTGATGCTCCAATCTTATCTCTCCCAGAGGGCTGTGATGACTTTGTTGTATACTGTGATGCTTCCCATCAGGGACTTGGTTGTGTGTTAATGCAACGGGACAAAGTCATAGCCTATGCGTCAAGACAGTTAAAGATTCATGAGAAGAATTACACTACTCATGATCTTGAACTGGGAGCTGTAATCTTCGCACTGAAGATTTGGAGACATTACTTATATGGCACCAAGTGTACCATATTCACTGATCACAAAAGTCTGCAGCACATCTTTGATCAGAAGGAGCTCAACATGCGTCAACGCCGTTGGGTTGAACTTCTGAATGACTACGATTGTGTGATCAAGTACCATCCGGGAAAGGCGAACGTAGTAGCTGACGCCTTGAGCCGGAAGGAACGAGTCAAACCCCTACGTGTTAGAGCAATGGGGATAACCGTGCAGACCAGTTTAAGAGACAAGATTATTCGAGCACAACAAGAAGCATTAGACCGAGGAAATCTGAAGAAGGAACTTGATTGCGGAGCAGAGAAACAGTTCGACACGAAGCCTGATGGAATGATCTACTACCGGGAACGTATATGGATTCCGGCAGTAGATGAATTGAGAAAACTTATCTTCGATGAAGCACACAAGACTAAATACTCTGTTCATCCGGGTGCTGATAAGATGTACCAAGACCTGCGTGGATTTTATTGGTGGCCTGGAATGAAGAAAGACATAGCCGAATACGTCGGTCAATGTCTAACGTGTGCGAAGGTAAAGGCGGAACACCAGAGACCGTCTGGTTTACTGGAACAGCCTGAGATTCCTCTCTGGAAGTGGGAACAAATAGCTATGGATTTCATTACCAAGCTACCCCGCACTTCCAGTGGTCACGATACGATCTGGGTGATCATTGATCGTTTAACAAAATCTGCTCACTTCTTGCCTATGCGTGAGAACTTCACCATGGATAAATTGGCAAGATTATACATCAATGAGATAGTGGTACGCCACGGTGTGCCATTGTCTATTATCTCTGATAGAGATAGCAGATTTACATCCAGGTTCTGGCAATCATTACAGAAATCTTTAGGGACACAGTTAAATCTGAGTACAGCTTACCACCCACAAACGGATGGTCAAAGCGAACGTACTATCCAAACCCTAGAGGATATGTTAAGAACCTGTGTATTGGATTTCGGTGGGAATTGGGACTCCCATTTACCACTGATTGAGTTCTCCTACAATAACAGTTATCACAGCAGTATCGGATGTGCACCATTCGAGGCTCTTTATGGCCGGAAATGTCGATCACCAATCTGCTGGACTGAAGTTGGAGACAATCGAATAACTGGGCCTGAATTGATTCAGGAAACCACTGACAAGATAGCCCAGATTCAGAGAAGACTACAAGCAACAAGGAGCAGACAAAAGAGCTACGCTGACAAACGGCGTAAGCCGTTGGAATTCCAAGTGGGAGACCGAGTCATGTTGAAGGTATCCCCATGGAAAGGCGTTGTACGCTTTGGAAAGAAAGGCAAGTTAGCACCAAGATACGTTGGACCGTTCGAGATCATCGAGCGTATTGGTCCTGTGGCGTATAGACTGAGATTACCTGATGAACTCAGTGGTGTGCATGATGTGTTTCACGTCTCAAATCTAAAGAAATGCCTTGCTGACGAGAGTCTTGTCATTCCAATTGAAGAAATTCAAGTGGATGAACAGTTACACTTCATTGAAGAACCTTTAGAGATTATGGATCGCAAGGTTAAACAACTGAGGCGAAGCCGTATTCCTATTGTAAAGGTTCGATGGAATTCAAGACGCGGGCCCGAGTTTACTTGGGAACGCGAAGATCACATGAAGTCAAAGTATCCCCAGCTGTTTGAAGAGGAAGCTGTACCCGATAACAACTCTTAAAATTTCGGGACGAAATTTCTCTAACAAGGGGAGACTGTAACATCAGTGCCGGAACCGTCACCGGAACAGTGATCTCTACAGTACATGAACAGTAAAACAGGTACGGATCATATACATTTCAGTACTTTTCATATTCATATCAATTATCATTATCATAGTGAGTTGTCATAGAACAGTTTCAGAAACATTTAACAGAAACACAGTTCAGAACAATGGTTCTTAAGTCAGATAATTGTCTGGCAATACAGAACCATCATGTGATTATTTGCTTAGGATATATTATGTGTAAACGTATGTGAGACTTTACAGAACAAAACACACGAATATTGCTATGTGAATGCTAAATTTACGGGTTATTCGTATCGGTGACGATCTGTACGAATAAATCTGAAAGTTTAACGTTCTGAGTGATGTTCTTTAATTAGAAAACAAGATTGAAAAGTATAGTTATCGTCGTGTTCGTACGGGTGACGATTCGAACGAATACGCGCGACAACCGTACATTTCGATTTAAACAGTTTATTAATATTTTAAATTTTAATAAATGAGAAGATATTAGTTTATTTATTAGGAATCACAACTTGGAATAATATTATAAATTATATTTTATGAGTCGTGTCGTTACGTCGCGAAAATCACGCGAACCGACATTTTACGCGAAACCGACCGAGACCGATCAACCGGGTATGGGGAAACATTTATTATGGCAATTGAATGCCATAACCACACTTCACCAACCTCTCTCTCTCTCTAAGTCGTCACTTTCTCTCTCTAAAATTTCCAAACTTCTCTCTAAGATTTCGTGGCCATTTCTCAACGGATTCAAGCATAGTTGGTGCCAAAACGATCATATTGTGGTGTAGATCAAGGAAGTACAAAGAAATCAAGCTTTTACCCGTCGATTTTGAGGTAAATCTTCATTTTATTTTCGGTTTTAGTGGGTATCACGAACCCATTTCGTTTTGATAGTTTATTCGGTCCAAACACTTAGAAGACACATGGATAGACACGTTAGAGTAACTAGTATGTTTTAGAAACTAACTTGTAACAGATTCGGATTGAAAGGATGAGAAGATGATGCAGGTTCGTGGACAATTTCGATCGGCCGAACTTTTTGTCTTAGCCGAACCTTATGGGCCACGAACCTGTGTCCCTGCAACGAACCTGTCAACCTGACCACCCTGCAGACGAACCCTGTGCCAGCCTGCACCGAACCTTTGGGTGCCGAACCTCTCAAGGTTCGCCGGACTGGTTCATGGGCCGAACCTTACGTGAGACGAACCTAGGATGAACGAACCTTGGGTCACGAACCTGATAGCAACGAACCTAAGCCTTATAGGTTCGCCGAACCTAATCAGTTAAGGTTCGCCGAAACTAATGCTTAAAGGTTCGCCGAACCTATACCCATATCCTAATAGGTTCGCTGCCCTGAGTGGGATTGAACTCAAAATGTTGGTCAATTAAGGGAATTCAGTACCTAGGGCTATTGAAATTAGTTGTAAGAACAAGGAAATGACCATGCGAATACTCAAAGCTTTGAAATGGACTAAGGATCATGCATAAAGGGTTGGTGTTAATCTCAACATCTATACCTAACACTTAGAAATCCTATTCAAATGTATACAACTAATTTGGATTGTTCAATTATGCACTCCAAGCTAAGTTGTAAATTTGGGAGAACAAGAATCAAGTTGGGAAACAAAGAACAATCAAAGGACTTGGAATTGACCTAAATTGGGTTAATTCAAAGTTCTAACATGTTTAATTTATATGTTTCATGAAAATAACTTGTGTTTTAATAAATTAAATGACTTTAAATAATAGCTCATTGTTGCATTTTATAAATGTTATTGGTTTCTTCTAAAATTTGTTTATTATAATTGATTGGGATTTTGTTATAAGATAGACAATATAATTGTCTGGATTTGCTCTAAAAACAAAGGAAACTCTGCCGAAATTTTCTAAAATATAAAAGTAATGTTGTATAACTAACCATGGGATTTGGGATCATAAAAAGGGTAGCTAAGATAGGTTAGATCTTAGATACACTTAGTACTAAGACACTTAGTTGCACACACACAACAAGACCCAATCTTAGGCACAACGACTACTACGTTTACTTATCAAATCCGACTTCTTATAAAATAAATCAGGAACTGAAGATACATAGCTTACATACAAGAGCGCGCATTTTGTGTTAGATCAATTTACATAGTAGCACAGGTGAGTTCATTGCCCCTTTTCTAACATTTTTGTTTTAAAACGCGGGGCTGAGAAGCATGCGTAGACTGTTTACTTAAATTGTTTACTTTAAATGCTTTTAAATTTATATGTTTCATATATATAAATGTTATCCTAAACCATGTTTAGGAAGATTTTATGCAGGTTTTACTAAGCTTATTTACTTATATATTAAGTGAATAAACGAGTTAAACTAAACTTTTCAATAAGTTAAAACATTTCAAAGGAATCAAATCAAACATTTTGGGAAATCAAGTGGGTGAATTCAAAGGAATCAAATCAAACATTTTGGGAAGTCAAGTGGGTGAATTCAAGGAATCAAATCAAACATTTTGGGAAATCAAGTGGGTGAATTCAAGGAATCAAATCAAACATTTTGACAAAACAAGTGTGGGACATCAAGACATCAATAAAACAATCTTTGCAAAGACAACATTCAATGTTCTACAAACCAAGTGTTTGTTGAACAATGAATCAAGTGTACAACCGATCAATGAATCTAGTATTCTATGATCAACACATCAAGTACATCTTGTGACAAAATCAGACGATCATTAAATCATTTTAAGGGAAAGTCTGGGAAATATCAGAGATAGCATACGCCAAAAAAAAACATTGACGAAACATAAAATCCTGCATTTCAAGAAGTCCTAGCTAGACCGTTTGACTTGTAGGTCGTATGTTTGAGGATATTTACAGTTTCCCTAACTACTAAGTACCTAGATTGACAGACTAGTCTACTCGAGTATGACCATAGGCCCCAATCATAAGGACTTAGATTTTATTAAATGTTTATTTATTTATTTAATTAAGCATTTATTAAACTGTTTCTACAATTTCTGTGGTTGATCACTATTGTGATGAACTTAAGGAATCAACATAGATTCCAAATTGTGGTATTTACAGGAACAAAGGACTGACGAATCATTGGGTTAAAGGTAGGGGTAAAATGCTTAATTTTCATTAACACCAATGTCCCATGTGGATTAGTATGTGGTGGGACGGCGTCTGGGCGGGGTTGTAGCCTCGACTCAGGGGTATGCCCTATATATAAGCATACCGATCCGGATGATACATGTGATGTTAATGAGATTAAGGTTGTTACCCGTGGGTTAAACAAAGGTTTTGTGAGAACATTAGAGTCATTGTGAACAAGAGTGTGTGATAGGTAAAGATGCTTAATTATCATTAACAGCAATGTCCTATGCGGATTAGTATGTGGTGGGACGGCGTCTGGGCGGGGTTGTAGCCTCGACTCAGGGGTATGCCCTATACATAAGCATACCGATCTGGATGATACATGTGGTGTTAATGAGGTTAGGGTCTTTACCAAAGAAGGTTTTCAAATCATTTTCAAATCATTTTCAAATACTAAACTATATGAACTCACCAGCCATGTGTTGACCTTTATTTTTGCATGACTTCTCAGGTGACGAACAGGTCAATTAGGAAGTCATTTCTTTTGGACTAGGACTTCAGATAGACGACTAGTATTTTGGACCTGCATACTTTTGAAGACATCATGATATAAATTATTTTGTATATCTTGTGTAAATACAAGATAGTCATTTATTGATGTTTTACAATAGATTTACATTGTTAAATTATAAACGTTACTGCTGTAATTTAACTTTTTAATTCTATTTTAATTAGCATTTCTCATTTATATCATGTGCAATGTAACAATCTGATCACTCCTGATTATCACTCCCGATATCGCGCCCCGGGAACCTTCCGCCCGACGGGGACTCCGATCCTACCCCGCCGGCTCGGGGTGTGACACCACGGTACGTAGGACCTTTTGAAATCCTGAAAAGGATTGGTCCGGTTGCGTATCAACTCAAATTACCGGATGAACTCAGTGGAGTTCATGATGTCTTTCACGTATCGAATTTGAAGAAATGTCTTTCTGATGAGACATTGATTGTGCCACTGGAAGAAATACAAGTGGATGAACAGTTACGATTCATTGAAGAACCAGCTGAAATCATGGACCGAGAGGTCAAACAACTTAAACAAAGCAAAATTCCGATAGTCAAAGTCCGGTGGAATTCAAGACGTGGTCCTGAATTCACATGGGAAAGAGAAGATCAAATGATGAAGAAGTATCCTCATCTGTTCAAAACAGCAACTGCAAACACTGTGAAGACACGTTAAATTTCGGGACGAAATTTCCTTCAACAAGGGGATGACGTGATGCTTCACACATCAACATTTCAGATTTCAAACTGTAAGCACAAACACTTATTCAATTGGTTTTGTTACAAATATCTGTGCTACATTACATTTTATGTGCTACATTTCATATGTTACATGTTATGGTAGTACATGCATGATTAGTTACACACATTTTGCTATGTGCGGGGTTGCATAGTACAAACAGTTGCAAACACTCACTATGTACGAGGTTACACAGCACAGTATGATCGAACACAAACAGTCACAGTTAGGTGAACTAACTAGTGTACACGCAAACAGTCACATTGAACGATCACACTTAGTTGTGATGTTGCAAGCATTAGATTTTGTGTGTGAGTACACACAAGCACACGGAATGATCAAACCACACTAACACGTACAATTTAAACTCGTAAGTAGTTTCCTAACTACTTCTAACACTAAGCAATTTTCGGGACGAAAATTCCTTCAACAAGGGGATGATGTGACAATCCGATATTTTCGAATTAACCCTGTTAACTGAAAGTATCGAAATCACAAAAGGTTCGCTGGATATTAGATCGAAAACATGAGGTTTATTGGGTTGCATAGATTATAGGCCCAATCTTACTTTAGGAGGCCCAAGTGGGTTGACCTGGGTTAACCTAGCCCAATAATGTTCCAATTTGCCCAATTAGTGACAATTCGGGAATTTTGTTTAACTTTGTTAACCAAAAGTTAAGGAAATCATAGGAAACTAAATTAGAAGTATTGGAATTAACCTAAGCATGCTCAAGATACTAAAAATTACAAGTATTAGACTTGTAATCATCTAAGAAGAACAATTTTGACATTAAAGTCAAAATTAGTCCATAGGAATTGGGGCAAACTTGAAATTCAAAGTTGTTTAGTGATAATAACCGAATTAATCAATCATGGGCGTTACATTGATGATCATTATCATCACCCAACCGTTATTAATCGTTTTGTTGTCGAATTTAACTCAATGGTTGTCCAAAGGTCGTAACCGTTGCATGGTTGCATCAAAACCGTAAAATTCGACTGCAATCCTCACAATTGAAACTTCCTAAACACTATTCGGCACTCTCAGAGGGTAATTCAAGCAGCGAATTGATCTCACAAGCTTCGGATTGAGGAATTGGATCGCGAGGGGGCCGAACCTAAGGCTTGAAGTCGTTCTACATCAATACTACATCAAATCTAGTAAGTAATCTTTCCAAAACACTCTAATATGGCCGACTAAGAGTTCCCCTAACTCAATTTCATCCAAAAATCTGGAATCGATAATGTTCGGGTTTTAGGGCTTGTTCTAAGAACTGGTTTGGGGTTTTCAACACAACCAACTTTGATACTCAAATTAATAAGCATAGACAGTTTCAGAAACCTCCGAAAATGCTATCTAATATGTCAATTTCATTAAGCAAGTACGAGTTCTAGGGATTCGAATTCTAGGGTTCTTAGAGAAAAGTTTTTGGGGGTTTCGACTTAAAGAGGTTAGATATTCAAATTAATTGTTATCACTAGTTTCAGATAGTTCCAAATAAGCATAAACATGTATTAATTCGAAGTTTTAATATCGGATCACAAGATTTTGGTTATTAGGGTTCATTAGTTAACACGAATTGGGGTTTTCTGTCGGAATGAATTCGATAATCAAATTAGTTGATGCAGATAGTTTTGGAATATGTTGTTGTAAGAATTCCCAATAACAATTTTAGAAAACAAGCTCGAATTAGTGTGAGCCGATTTAAAGGTTTTTAGAACAAAGAACGTGTTAGAGTTTTTAATCAAACAAAATCAAAGGATTCAATTAAACATGGCAGAAAGATTTGTTTTGATCATGAGATGGAATGCCCTATGAATTTGAGGTCTGATAAAATCGAATTCGGTTTAATGGGCTCAAGAATTGGGTTGTTCGAATCCGATCTAGTTCGAGATTGATTTGAGATGTTTATTCGAATCATGGGGTGAATTAAAACCAACTATAGGCGCGTCTGGATTCATGGAACAAAAGCCCCATGATTTCGGGTTCAGATGGGTTTGAATCGTGGGTCTATTGAACCATATGGTTCGGTTAATGTTAAACAAAGGGGATCCGATCTGTTAAGGCTTAAAACTATTAATCAGGGAAGTCTAATGCGATTCCCTAGCGGGCTGGACTGGTAAAGAGTGTGTGTTTGGAGTGGAGGGTCACGTGTTCGAACCCGGGGCTCCACTGGTTTTTGCCATTTAAACCAACTTTTAGTATTTTGATCATATCTCATTCGTTTTAACTCCGATTCGACTCGTTCGAATTGCGTTAGAACCAGAATTAAATTCCGAACATATTGGAATGATAAAATTCACATTTTAGATCGCAAACGAAATCGCGTATAGTTACGTTTATTTAAATAAAATCATATAGGGTTTTATTTAAACGATTTCAAAGACACGCGTACATAAGTATGCATACTCCTAACATTCTAACATACGTGTGTTGACACATATGTGATTTCAAGCACAAAATGGCATTCCGAATAACACTAGGTTATTGTTAAAACACGGGTTCTTCGTAGGAGGACTTTCTACACGAGTTTAAGTGTGTTTGATCATTCTGCAACAATCAAAGGTGCGTACACGGCCCCTTTCTTATTTTAACTGTTTTGGGGGAGAAAACATGTGCAACAAACATTTTTGGATACATATCACTTGCATGAGTTAGCTGTTTACATTATGTGACAACATAGCATTTACAAGTCCTTACACTTCGAACCGTTTAGTTTGCCGTAGCGCAAAGCGTGGTAGTTGGAAATAGATCTATTAGGTTTGACAAACCTCACTTGGTAGATGGGATCTACGCAGGTGTTTGACTGACCAAACACTCATTACTATTGTTTGTGCTAGACAATAGTGGCAAGGCAAAACATGCGATAGCATGCAATCGTCAGCTTCGGTGTCGACCACTTATGTAAATAGTATAAATGACTAGCTATCATGACTAAGCATGTGTGATTATGTTATCTGCAAACTTTATATTCAAATTGTGGTTTCAACATTTGTGAATGCTTAAACCTGTGTAATGCACTAACCTTTGTGTTGACTTGATTTACATTTTTCTCAGGATACTAAGATACACAAGCAAGCAGGCATGGACTAAGAGATCGAGTCGCATGCATGATTTACATTTCTGTCATTTGGATCTGAACAATTGAAAACTTTGCATTGTAATTTACAGTTTTCAAACCGTTATAGTTGTTTATGTTTTAAAAACGCTTCCGCAACGTAGAACTTTGATATTACAGTTATAGACCAAAGTATGTTTTGAAATTCATATAGAGGTCTTCGTTATGTCTAATGATCTGAGATCCTGGTTTGTCACATCCCAAACGGTATGATTCCATTAGTCGAAAATTGGGGGTGTGACACATATGGTTTTGTTAGACCCAAATAACACTATCCAAGATTACCACGCTAGGCGCCCCACACTACTAACGGTCCGAGTTGTGTTTGTGAGTACTTTGTTGTGATGTATTCCACACATATACATATCGTGATAAAGCATGTCCATATGTATCCAAAATGTGTTTGTTGTTCAAAAATAGTTTCTATGCAATGTTTTCTGCTACCAAAGGTAGAAAAATAGAAAAAGGGGCCGTGAACCCACCTGATAGTGTAGTTTCATGTTTGTGTTCGCTACAGCAAATGCTAGCACCTGCTAGTGATCACCTGTGGTGTGTTGCATCCCATACAACTCCAAGTGTTGGAGTGCTCAACCGAGTGTGTGTGTCTTGACTTGTGCTGACTCGACGAATCATTGCTGACACGTTTGTTGCGTTTAGTTCGGTTATGTGTCATATTGATCCTAACACGCAAGTAGGACATTATCATGAATCCTACGATTCTAATCATAACAACGTTCACGTAAGTCACGTACGAAATCGTAAAAGTTTCCATTTTTGGAAATAACCATTTTTGGAAAGTTTCTATTTTAGGAAACTCTCTATATTTAGAAGGTTTCTATTTCTGGAAAGTTTAGTTAAGAAATCTCATTATATAAATATAATACTTATATTATGTTTGGAAAAACACATTAAACGCATATAACATGTCTTTTATGCATAAATCACCATTTATGCCATTTTGCCCAAAATAAAGTTTCCTTATTTAGTAAGTATCTACTTTGTACATTGTCGGCATGGAAGGGTAGGGAGATAATGATACCGACACTTTGTGCAAAAAGGATACTACCCAGTGTAGGCCCTTCTGGCTATGGCAGCTTGAGGCACGGTGTTAACCGGTGTGGCTTGGATTGGAGCAGCTATAGTCATTGCTGCATAGTGTTTGATGATCTTCTGTTTCGTCTTCTTGGGCTGCTCAGCTTCTTGGTTTCATCAGCCTTAGTCCCCTAGAAACCTTTTCTGTGAAGTAGGCCATCCTTGACATACTCTTAAGTCAGTTAGCACTAACATGAATGGCCACCTCCAGAGCAGCGGGACTGCTTCCCATGACATTATCCGGGATCAGTAAGGGCAATACTTCAATGTACTTCTCTATCTTACGGGATAGAGGAATAACTAGATGTGGTTCAAGCACAGACAACTCATGGAATCGAGTTGTGTATTTAGTGTTCTCGTAGCTATCTTGTTCGAGGCTCCACATTTCCGCCTCCAATTTCTTCAGCGCATGACAAGGACATAACTCTTCAACAAGTAGCTTCTTGAAATCTTCCCATGGTAGGGATAAAGCTACTTCCTTGCCCCTGGTGTTCTTCTCAGCATTCCACCACGTAAGAGCGCCCTTATGAAAAGCGTTGGCTGCCATTTTGACCTTCAGATTTTCGGGACAACCCATGTAATCGAATATGTCCTCATTGCTTTTGAGCCATTGTAACAGACTCATATCTCCCTTAGTACCATGTACTATGGGGGCCTAGCATCATTGAACTGCTTGAATGTAAAGTTTGCAGTTCCAGTGTTAGTGGTATTGGAGTTATTTTTCACAGTATCTCCATTGCTTCCTCTAAGGTTATTGGTGATATCGGTAACCATACCCGGAATAATGTCCTTCATCTGTTGTGTCACACCCCCAATTTTCAACTAACGGAAACATACTGTTTGGGACGTGACAAACCAGGATCTCAGATCATTAGACATAACGAAGACCTCTATATGAATTCAAAAACATACTTTGGTCTAAAACTGTAATATCAAAGTTCTAGCGTTGCGGAAACGTTTTTAAAACATAAACAATCATAACAGTTTGAAAACTGCAAATTACAAGACAAAGTTTCAAATGTTCAAATCCAAATGACAGAAATGTAAAACATGCATGCGACTCGATCTCCTAGTCCATGCCTGCTTGCTTGTGTAACTTAGCGTCCTGAGAAAACATGTAAATCAAGTCAACACAAAGTTTGGTGCATTACACAGGTTTAAACATTCACAAATGTTTGAAACAACAGTTTGAATATAATGTTTGCAGATAACATAATCACACATGCATAGTCATGATAGCTAGTCATTTATACTATTTACATAAGTGGTCGACACCGAAGCTGACTGTTGCATGCTAACGCATGTTTTGCCTTGCCACTATTGTCTAGCACAAACAATAGAAATGTGAATTGGCTAGTCAAACACTTGCATAGATCCCATCTACCAAGTGAGGTTTGTCAAACCTAATAGATCTATTTCCAACTATCACGCTTTGCACTACGGCAAACTAAACGGTTCGAAATGTAAGGACTTGTAATGCTATGTGTGCACTCAATGTAAACAGCTAACTCATGCGAGTGATATGTATCTATAGTATTTGTTGCACATGGTTTCTCTCCCAAAACAGTTAAAATAAGGAAGGGGCCGTGTACGCACCTTTGAATGTAGCAGAATGATCAAACACACTTGAACTCGCGTAGATAATCCTCTACGAAGAATCTGTATTTAAACAATTACATTGTGTTATTCGGGATGTCGTTTTGTGCTTGAAATCACATACGTGTCAACACACGTATGTTAGATTGTTAAGAATATGCACACGTATGTACGCGTGCCTTTGAAATCGTTTAAATAAAACCATATATGATTTTATTTAAATAAACGTAATTATACGCAATGTCGTTTTCGATCTAAAATATAAATTTTATTACTCTAGAATGTTCGGAATGAAATTCTGGTTCCAACGAAATTTGAACGAATCGAATCGGAGTTATAACGAAGAAGTTATGATCAAAATACCAAAAATGATCTTAATTCCAAAAACAGGTGGGATTCCAGGTTCGAACCCGTGACCCTCCCATCTAAACCCAAGTATCTTACCAACCGCTCTGCTTCAACATTTGTTAATGGATTCGTTTCAGTTGGTTTTAAACACAACCGAACCGGTTCCCCTTTGATTTACCCTTAGCCGAACCAACCAAGCTTCAATTAACCCAAAATTCGAATCTAATCGACCTTGTAATCATGGGGTTATTGCTCCATGGATTCAAACGAGAAATAATGTGAGTTTATGTGATATCTATTATCGAAATCATACGGTTTTATAGTCCAGATCGGATTCGAACCTAAAACCCATCTTTTTGATTCGAATTCATCAAATTCGATTAGGTTAGATTTTAAATCCATAGGGTTTTCATTAGATGATGAATTTCGCAGCTTTCTGAGCATCTTAATTCGAGTAACAAGCCCAGTAGCTTCGAAACCCCCAAACGACTTTTCATCATAAACCCTAGAAACCGAACCCCTATAATTCGATGTTATTCGATCCAATCATCATAGGCTTTTCCCTAAAAGGAAGACTTAGAAACTATCTGTTAGGTTTAATTCGATTTTTATACACATTAAGATGGAAACCCCCAAATCGGTTTATCTAAGAACCCTAGAAACTTGATCTTAACCAATTCGTTAATGTTTCCTGAAATTGGCACATGAGTTAGATTTATCGGGACTCTCTGAAACTAATGGTACTATTGGATTTCGTTTTTAGACCCATCTAGACCGAAACCCCCAAATCGTTTATTGCCAGAACCCTAGAAATCAAAACTCCTACTATTCGATGTTAACAGCCGAAATTGAGATGGGTTTTCTCTTAATCGGCTATGTTAGAATGTGTAACAGAGATTTGTCACCTTTTTTGATGTCCGATTGATGTAATTCGATCACGAGCCCTAGTTTCGGCCACTCCAAACCCAATTTCTTCTCCCGATGCTTCTGGTCTTGAATTCTCGTGTGTGAAAGATACTAAGGGTGCCGAATAAGGTTTATCAGTGTTCAATTTGTGATGTTTCAATCGATTGATGAGAGTTCTATCAACACTAGTAACGGTTTCGGCTTTTCATTGCCAATTGAGTTAAATTCGATCCATCATGTGCTGATAACGGATGATTACCAATGAATCATCATCATAATGAGTTGCTAGGAAGTTTAATTCGGTTATTAACACCAAATTAATACGAATTTAGAGTTTTGTTTGCAAATATAGCCGACTTTTGACTCTCAAAGTCAAAATTGAGACTTTTATTGAATTGCAACTTTAATCCTTGAAGTTTTAACATTCTAAGATTAATTTTGATCAGTTACAACCCCTCTACTTTGATTTTGGATGATTTCACATCAATTCAGTTAGTTTATGGTTAACGAAGTTAACCGCGAATTGCCGGATTGTCACATCATCCCCTTGTTGAAGAAATTTTCGTCCCGAAAATTGCTAGTTGTTAGAAGTAGTTAGGACACTACTTGTGAGTTCAAAATGTACGTGTTAGTGTGGTGTCTGATCATTCTGTGTGCTTGTGTGTACTCACACACAAAATCCAATGTTTGCAACATCACAATTAAATGTGATCGTTCTATGTAATTGTTTGTGTGTACACTAGTTAGTTCACCTAACTGTGACTGTTTGTGTTTGGTCATACTGTGCTGTGTAATCTTGCACATAGTAAGTGTTTGCAACTGTTTGTACTATGTAACCTCGCACATAGCAAAATGTGTGTAACTAATAATGCATGTACTACCATAACATGTAACATATGAAATGTAGCACATAAAATGTAATGTAGCACAAATGTTTGTAACGAAACCAATTGAATAAAGTGTATGTGCTTACAGTTTGAAATCTGAAATGTTGATGTGTGAAGCATCACGTCATCCCCTTGTTGAAGGAAATTTCGTCCCGAAATTTAACGTGTCTTCACATTGTTTGCAGTTGTTGTTTTGAACAGATGAGGATACTTCTTCACCATTTGATCTTCCCTTTCCCATGTGAATTCAGGACCACGTCTTGAATTCCACCGGACCTTGTTCTTCAATGAATCGTAACTGTTCGTCTACTTGTATTTCTTCCAGTGGTACAATCAATGTCTCATCAGAAAGACATTTCTTTAAGTTCGATACGTGAAAGACATCATGAACTCCACTGAGTTCATCCGGTAATTTGAGTTGATACGCAACTGGACGAATCCTTTTCAGGATCTCAAAAGGTCCTACGTAACGTGGGCTAAGCTTCCCGCGCTTGCCAAATCGTATAACACCTTTCCAAGGTGATACCTTTAGAAGAACTCGGTCTCCTACTTGAAATTCCAATGGCTTACGACGTTTATCAGCGTAACTCTTCTGTCGATCCCGGGCCGCTGCCATACGGTTCCGGATTTGAACTATCTTCTCTGTCGTCTCGTGCACTAGTTCAGGACCTGTTATTTGACTGTCACCAATTTCAGCCCAGCAAACTGGTGAACGACATTTACGACCATACAAAGCTTCAAACGGTGCCGCCTGAATACTTGTATGATAACTGTTGTTGTAAGAGAATTCCACTAACGGTAAATGGTTTTCCCAGCTATCACCAAAGTCAATTACACAAGCTCGGAACATATCCTCGAGCGTTTGAATTGTACGTTCACTCTGACCGCCGGTCTGTGGATGATATGCGGTACTCATATCCAAACGAGTTCCCAATGACTTATGGAGTGATTTTCAAAAGTTGGAAGTAAATCAAGCATCCCGATCTGATATGATGGAAATTGGCACGCCATGTCGTGCTACCACTTCCATGATGTAAATACGAGTCAGTTTCTCCATTTTGTCGGTTTCCTTGGTTGCTAAAACATGTGCAGATTTCGTTAATCGATCGACAATTACCCATATCGTATCACAACCACTCGGTGTACGGGGTAATTTAGTAATGAAGTCCATAGAAATCTGTTCCCATTTCCACATTCGTATTTCTGGTTGTTGCAGTAAACTAGATGGTTTCTGATATTCAACTTTGACTTTTGAACAAGTCAAACACTTGCTAACGTACCTGGCAATGTCTGCTTTCATGTGAGGCCACCAATACAGTGCCTTCAAGTCATGATACATCTTGTCCGATCCTGGATGGACTGAATATCTAGACTTGTGCGCTTAATCCATCACGAGTTCCCTTAAACCACCGTGTAAGGGTATCCAAAGTCGGTTAATGAAACAACAAATTCCATCAGGTTTAACATCCAATTGTTCTTCCATTCCTCGTAAGGACTCCTGTACCAAGTTTTCCTTTTTCAAGGCCTCGAGCTGAGCACTGCGTACCTTGTCAGGTAAGTCAGTATGTATCGTCATCATAAGTGCACGAACCCGTCTTGTTGATGTGTCTTTTCTGCTTAGAGCATCAGCTACCACATTAGCTTTTCCCGGGTGATACTTAATCGCGCATTCGTAGTCGTTCAACAACTCAACCCACCGTCGCTGTCTCATATTAAGCTCCTTCTGATCAAAGATATGCTGCAGACTCTTATGATCAGTGTAAATGGTACACTTAGTTCCATATAGGTAATGCCTCCAAATCTTCAAAGCAAAAACCACTGCTCCTAACTCCAAGTCATGTGTAGTGTAATTCTTTTCATGTGGTCGTAGTTGCCTTGAAGCGTAAGCAATCACTTTATCACGTTGCATCAACACACATCCCAAACCTTGTGCAGATGCATCACAATACACCACAAAGTCTTCCGTCCCTTCCGGTAAGGACATAATCGGTGCACTGCAGAGTTTCTGTTTCAATAACTGGAATGCAGCTTCCTGTTTATCCGTACAGTTATACTTCGTTCCTTTGTGCGTAAGAGCTGTAAGTGGTTGAGCGATCTTTGAGAAACCCTCAATGAATCGTCGATAATAACCCGCCAAACCAAGGAATTGTCGTACCTCGGTGGGGGTCTTTGGCGCTTCCCAATTCCTAATCGCCTCAATTTTTGCTGGATCAACGTGTATACCCTTTTCATTGACTATATGACCCAGGAATTGAACTTCTCGCATCCAAAAGTCACATTTCGAGAATTTCGCGTACAGTTGTTCTTGTTTAAATAATTCCAACAGCAATCGAAGATGTTCAGCATACTCCTCCTCAAACTGAGAATAGATGAGAATGTCATCAATGAAAACTATGACAAACTTATCAAGGTAAGGTTTACAAACACGATTCATGAGATCCATGAATACAACTGGAGTGTTTGTCAACCCAAATGGCATGACCAAGAACTCATAATGGCCATAACGCGTCCTGAATGCTGTCTTCGGAATATCTTCTTCTTGAACTCTGAGCTGATGATAACCCGATCTGAGATCAATCTTCGAGTAGTAACTCGATCCTTGCAACTGATCGAACAGGTCGTCAATTCTAGGTAACGGATACCGGTTTTTGATAGTAACCTTGTTAAGTTCCCGGTAATCGATACACATACGGAAAGTCCTATCCTTTTTCTTAACAAATAAGACTGGAGCTCCCCACGGTGAAAAACTAGGTCGTATAAAACCCTTATCTAACAACTCTTGCAGTTGTGTAGATAACTCTTGCATCTCAGAAGGTGCAAGTCGATAAGGCGCCCTAGCTATCGGTGCTGCGTCTGGTGTAAGATCGATTCGGAATTCCACCTGTCTGATAGGCGGTAATCCCGGCAAGTCTTCTAGAAATACTTCAGGAAATTCACAAACTACTGGGATGTCTTCAATCTTCTTCTCAGCTACCGGCTTCTCAGTTATAAGTGCTATGACTTCTGTATGACCTTTACGTAGACATTTGTGTGCTTTCATACAAGATATGAGACGCAGTGGCATACTGCTCTTCTCGCCTTGTACATACAATGTCTCTCCATGCGAAAGAGGTATACGAACGATCTTTTCATGGCATACTATTTCAGCCTGGTGTTTGGACAACCAGTCCATGCCAATGACTACATCAAAACTACCTAAGGTGATAGGCATAAGATCAATTTTCAATGTCTGACCCATCAAATCAAGGATACATCCTTTAAGGAGTTGTTCAACTATAATTAACTTGCCATCAGCTAATTCTACAGTGTATGGAATTTCTAAGGCAGTGGAACTAACATTTAGCAACTTAGAGAATGAACTAGACACAAAACTCTGGTCTGCACAAGTGTCAAATAACATAGAGGCATAGTGATTATTTAAGAGGAACGTACCCGTGACAATGTTGGGATCCTCCCGTGCCTGACGTCCTCCAATCACAAACGCCCTGCCCCGAGCACCATTCTTGTTGTTATTGTTGTTATTGGTGCCATTGCCATTGCCGTTACCGTCGCCATTTGCATCGTTAGTCCCGCCTTTCTTGAGTTGTGGGCAATCCTTTTTAAAGTGTCCCAGCTTACCACACTCAAAGCAGCCCTTCGGTGCGTTGTTCTGATTGTTATTTTGATTGTTGGAATTGTTTTGCAGCTCTCCGCGGCAATCCTTAGCTGCATGTCCTCCTTTGCCACACCGTTGGCACTTAAACTTATCACACTGATTCCCAGCATGATGAAATCCACACTTGTTGCACTTTGGATGCTTACCAATATACCCCCCTGATGATGATGACTGCTGACCACTATTCGAATTGTGGTAAGACTTGTTTGAATCCTGCTTTCGGTTCTGCTGAAACGATTGTTGATTGAAATTCTTGGAGTTGTTACCTTCCCACTTCCTCTTGTGGTCTCCCACCTTAGGAGCTAATGTCCGTTTAGGCAGAGTCCCCTGTAACACTGCCTGATCAGTCAGTTGGTGCGCTAAACGAACAGCTTGTTGAATTGTTGTGGGATTTGCAGAAGTGACCAATCCCTGGATCTGAGGCACCAATCCTTCGATGTGCCTCTCTATCCACTTGCTTGCTGGAGTAGCCATGTGAGGTAGAAGTCTGGCCAGTTCATGGGACCGAGTCGTGTACTCCTCGATGTTAGACCCCTCCATCTTAAGATGCCAGTACTCCTCCTCCAATTTCTGCATTTCACTACGAGGACAGTACTCCTCCTACAATAAGGTCTTGAAACCATTCCAAGTTAGGGCATTGGCCTCGCCCAATCCCAATGTTTGAACATTCGAGTTCCACCAAGTCAATGCCGGACCTTCCAAGGTTCCAATGGCATACTTAACCTTATTCTCCTCAGGACATTTACACATCTCAAAAACTGATTCGGCTTTTTCAATCCATCGTAGGATTCCAATGGCTCCCTCCGATCCTTTGAAGTTATGTGGCTTACAGTCCAAGAACATCTTGAACGTGCACGCCTGTGGGTTCACCAATCCCCCTGCTGGACCCTGTGGCCCTGTAGTGTGTGTCTGAACGTAGTTCGCGATTGCCTCCGCGACCCTGTTATTGATCAGCTCATTGAGCTCAGCAACTGTCATCTGTACGTTCTCACCGGCCATTATCTTCCTAGTTAAAAGAAATGTTAGAGTGTTATCAAAGTCCAATGTGAAACAAATAAACAATACAACAAACATCAAACATGTAATGTATAAATCAACACAACTGTTGGCAATAAGTAATATTTTTCAATAGATAATAATCTGATTGAGTACAATACTTTCAAAATCAAAACACAAGTTTTTCAAACATCTAATGTAGGGACACAACCCGCCCCTAATAAGTTTAACTAGATCAGTCCTCCGGATCATCAATAGTGGATTCAGGATCAGAATCAACAGCTGGTGCTGGTTCCTCCCCTTCCTCCTCTTCATCCTCTTCTTCATTCTCCGAGACCACCAAGTCTTCCAAGGCTACAAGTCTACCTTCCAGAATCTCAGCTCGGTTCTCAGAATCTTGGAGAAGATCAGTCAACTGGATGATCTCATTTCGCATCTCATTGACCAAGTTGTAAAGGTTATCGTGTCTTTCATTCGCATCCCAGAGTTCCCGAACATTGTACTCAATCCTATCATTTGCCCAGTACAAGTCTTGACGTAGTTGGGCAATCTCCTCTAAATCAGTCTGTTGCCTCTTAGGCTCAGGAACATCCAATGCAGGTGGTGGATGAGTAGAAGATCCCTCAGCAAGAATCTCCTAAGTATCCTCATCCGGATCCTCATCCGGATCCTCCTCAGGGTCTGAATCATCCCTCTCAGAAGGTGGAGGAGATGGGATAGGTGGTGCTGGTGATGATGGTGGTACTGGAGCTACCGGCTCCTCATCCTCCGAATCAATAATGTGTATGTATGGTGCTGATGATGAAGATGCCATGTATGTTACATAATACCATACGTAAGTGCAGTGTCATGGAATGTGTAAACAAGTCTATTACATAATGTCATATGTAATTTCTAAGTGATATGTGTAAGTATGCGTGTCTAATGTCTAACAATTATAGTCTAAGTCTACAAATGCAAACCTAGTTCGCTATAACCAATGGCTCTGATACCAATCTGTCACACCCCCAATTATCAACTAACGGAAACATACCGTTTGGGACGTGACAAACCAGGATCTCAGATCATTAGACATAACGAAGACCTCGATATGAATTTCAAAACATACTTTGGTCTAAAACTGTAATATCAAAGTTCTAGCGTTGCGGAAACGTTTTTAAAACATAAACAATTATAACAGTTTGAAAACTGCAAATTACAAGACAAAGTTTCAAATGTTCAAATCAAAATGACAGAAATGTAAAACATGCATGCGACTCGATCTCCTAGTCCATGCCTGCTTGCTTGTGTACCTTAGCGTCCTGAGAAAACATGTAAATCAAGTCAACACAAAGGTTGGTGCATTACACAGGTTTAAACATTCACAAATGTTTGAAACAACAGTTTGAATATAATGTTTGCAGATAACATAATCACACATGCATAGTCATGATAGCTAGTCATTTATACTATTTACATAAGTGGTCGACACCGAAGCTGACTGTTGCATGCTAACGCATGTTTTGCCTTGCCACTATTGTCTAGCACAAACAATAGAAATGTGAATTGCCTAGTCAAACACTTGCGTAGATCCCATCTACCAAGTGAGGTTTGTCAAACCTAATAGATCTATTTCCAACTACCACGCTTTGCACTACGGCAAACTAAACGGTTCGAAATGTAAGGACTTGTAATGCTATGTGTGCACTCAATGTAAACAGCTAACTCATGCAAGTGATATGTATCTAAAGTGTTTGTTGCACATGGTTTCTCCCCCAAAACAGTTAAAATAAGAAAGGGGCCGTGTACGCACCTTTGAATGTAGTAGAATGATCAAACACACTTGAACTCGCGTAGATAATCCTCTACGAAGAATCTATGTTTAAACAATTACATTGTGTTATTCGGGATGTCGTTTTGTGCTTGAAATCACATACGTGTCAACACACGTATGTTAGATTGTTAAGAATATGCACACGTATGTACGCGTGCCTTTGAAATCGTTTAAATAAAACCATATATGATTTTATTTAAATAAACGTAATTATATGCAATTTCGTTTTCGATCTAAAATATAAATTTTATTACTCTAGAATGTTCGGAATGAAATTCTGGTTCCAACGAAATTTGAACGGATCGAATCGGAGTTATAACGAAGAAGTTATGATCAAAATACCAAAAATGATCTTAATTCCAAAAACAGGTGGGATCCCAGGTTCGAACCCGTGACCCTCCCATCTAAACCCAAGTATCGTACCAACCGCTCTGCTTCAACATTTTTTAATGGATTCATTTCAGTTGGTTTTAAACACAACCGAACCGGTTCCCCTTTGATTTACCCTTAGCCGAACCAACCAAGCTTCAATTAACCCAAAATTCGAATCTAATCGACCTTGTAATCATGGGGTTATTGCTCCATGGATTCAAACGAGTAAGAATGTGGGTTTATGTGATCTCTATTATCGAAATCATACGGTTTTATAGTCCCGATCGGATTCGAACCTAAAACCCATCTTTTTGATTCGAATTCATCAAATTCGATTAGGTTAGATTTTAAATCCATAGGGTTTTCATTAGATGATGAATTTCGCAGCTTTCTGAGCATCTTAATTCGAGTAACAAGCCCAGTAGCTTCGAAACCCCCAAACGACTTTTCATCATAAACCCTAGAAACCGAACCCCTATAATTCGATGTTATTCGATCCAATCATCATAGGCTTTTCCCTAAAAGGAAGACTTAGAAACTATTTGTTAGGTTTAATTTGATTTTTATACACATTAAGATGGAAACCCCCAAATCGGTTTATCTAAGAACCCTAGAAACTTGATCTTAACCAATTCGTTAATGTTTCCTGAAATTGGCACATGAGTTAGATTTATCGGGACTCTCTGAAACTAATGGTACTATTGGATTTCGTTTTTAGACCCATCTCGACCGAAACCCCCAAATCGTTTATTGCAAGAACCCTAGAAATCAAAACTCCTACTATTCGATGTTAACAGCCGAAATTGAGATGGGTTTTCTCTTAATCGGCTATGTTAGAGTGTGTAACAGATATTTGTTACCTTTTTTGATGTCCGATTGATGTAATTCGTTCACGAGCCCTAGTTTCGGCCACTCCAAACCCAATTTCTTCTCCCGATGCTTCTGGTCTTGAATTCTCGTGTGTGAAAGATGCTAAGGGTGCCGAATAAGGTTTATCAGTGTTCAATTTGTGATGTTTCAATCGATTGATGAGAGTTCTATCAACACAAGTAACGGTTTCGGCTTTTCATTGCCAATTGAGTTAAATTTGATCCATCATGTGCTGATAACGGATGATTACCAATTAATCATCATCATAATGAGTTGCTAGGAAGTTTAATTCGGTTATTAACACCAAATTAATACGAATTTAGAGTTTTGTTTGCAAATATTGCCGAATTTTGACTCTCAAAGTCAAAATTGAGACTTTTATTGAATGGCAACTTTAATCCTTGAAGTTTTAACATTCTAAGATTAATTTTGATCAGTTACAACCCCTCTATTTTGATTTTGGATGATTTCACATCAATTAAGTTAGTTTCTGGTTAACGAAGTTAACCGCGAATTGCCGGATTGTCACATATTGGGTGATTACCTAGGTGAGCTTGGTCACTTCATGATCATTTCCACTTGTTGAACACTCGCGATTAGGATTACATCAAAAAGGCATTCTACGAAGACAAAGCCTCAAGTGGGTTAGTAATGTAAAGTTATACAATTGAATTACAAGATAATTAATATTCTCATACTACAAGTATTATCATTCAGTTGTAATAATGAGTAAGCACACGCATAAGCAATTAACATATTGGTAAACTTCTCATGTGGTTGTATGTCATGATCTTATGTACTACGCTACATGAATAACTCCACCAAACCTACACACCGACACATTCAAGATATTTCGAAGAGAACTTATGTATAGGGCATACGTAGAGTCAAACTCTACCGCCAGCCCACCACTTCTTTGACATACCACGATCGTGTCTTTTCTAGCATTTGGCACGATGATTGTATTAACAGGTATATTCTACTGATAATGATTCCGAATGATTTTGATCAACTGAACTATGATTGAACTATGTTGGCACGTACTATGTTTCCATGTACTAACTGTGTTAACATGTTGAACTATGTTGGCATGTTTGAACAAGGTTGACACATTGTATTATCTTGACATGTATGAACTATTTTGGAATGTACGAAGTATGTATGATCTACACTTCATCTAAGCATGTTTTCACATATGATTGGCACGTAAAGTTTACACATAAGGTTGATTCACATGTTATCTCATTATGTCCTTTGTTCTCTTGATTTCAAGTATATATTCACATTTATTTGATTGACGTTCTAATGATTCTTGTTGGCCCCAGATCTTCACCTCAGATAGTTACGTCGAATTCCCCCTGCCAAACTGAAGTTAGTTTATATATAGGGCATACAGAGTGTCAAGCCCAGCCAGCCCACCACCACTTCAGTATATCAAGGCTAGGCCGCTGTTTGTATTTAAAGTTAGGATCTCAACCCATGATCGTTTATGCATGTCTCATTGACTATGATTGTAGAAACTGTAGTTCACTTGTAGCAGAGACCTCCAGTTCCCATGCTCTCATGTCCTGGAATGTTCATTCTAGCCTCTCAATACATACAGTATTGAGTATAATGATTCCATGTTAAGATTTTTAAATCAAGGATACTAAGAATACAAGTCCTTGCCTCTCAATACATACTGTATAGAGAATCCCGATCATCAATTCCTTTATTTTTAAAAAATTGTTTTTATATATTTTTTCCCTAAGATCTTCCGGGCTGAGTGCAGACTTAATGCTATCTCAAGTTTACTTAAGTTCTAAGCATCCTCAACTCATATCACTTAGTCCTATGGGGTAGCTTAGGTTATTGTCTAGGTCATTAATATTGGGTTTTTCCTAGTTATTTATAACCTTGGCTCTGATACCAACCTGTCACACCCTGCGCCGCGTGTGGAATCCATGGCACGATGACGACAGATTGATTGAATCATGACCAAGATTAAAGAAGAATAACCACAAGGTTTACTAGATTTCATAAGATTAAATGTAGTTTAAATACTGATCATATATAACTACCGAAAGAATAAACAACTAGCCGACCTCAAAAATAATGTTTACAAAATAAGAACAGACAAGATGATTAAACAATAGGATTAAGTGAGTTTCTACTCCATCCTAGTTTGTTTCTTGATCTTGATCTATCTTAACTAGGTCGCCTTAGTTGTCCCTGAAATGTACTTATCTCTGATTACCTGAAATATGTGAAAAATATTTTTCAACTACAAGTAGTTGGTGAGATACATAGGTTTAAAGACTATCACTTGAACACTTCAAAAGGTTTAAGTTGCCAATATAAGTTTGTTGTAGTGTAATGAAAACTATTAAGGATTTACTTCCAAAAGTAGTTAATCACATGTGTCTCCCCAAAAGATTTCAAACAAGAATATATGGGCTATGATCTCACCTTGATTGATTGTGCAATATATTTGAGTATGATTATCGATGCTCTCACTTGTGGTTTGTGATTTGATTGTATTCAAAGCTCTGTGTTGAATTTGATGTGTTTAATGATATGCAAGTATGGTTTCATATTGTTCTTTACACTTCTTAGGACTACTAGATTATTATCACTATTCACTAGCCAACTTAGGTTTAACCATAGATACTTGGTAACAAGGTTTGTAGTGTTGTTAGGTTAGTTTTGGAACTTTGTTTAAACCATTAAGATGTATTTAAACTTTGAAAGACCTGTGACATGCTTCACCCTATACATCACTTGTCATGCATGGTTTGCACGAGTTTATGATGTTATTGAAGTTCCTTGTACTCGTGATAACCAATTTAATTACATGTTTGAATACTTATCACAAGCTTCTCAAGTTATGGTCAACTTGGCTAGGGTTAAGTTGAGAAAATGTTAAATGATAAACATCTAGGGTAGAGTGAGGGCGGACTCCAGCACCTATATCAACATCAGCTGCACTAACTCCTGACACCCCAATATCAATAGTGCCAACACCATCAGAGGTAGTAATAATAACATCAACATCAGCACTCACACCAACAGTGCTCACAACAACATAACTCTCACCAGCACCACCAGTACCACTACCACCTGCACCACTGACACCTGCACCAGCATCATCATCTCCACCATCATCAGGCACAACTGTGTCTTCCATATCCGAATCAGAATCATCGTGTCTCCATCTACGACCAACATGAGTTATGTAATCAGGCCTAGAAAGATGACCAAATAAAGATCGAGCTACAGGCTTCCTTTCCTTGCCTCTGTATGACATCACTCTGTTGAGAGTGATGTCATTCATGTGCTCCAACCTGATGATGTCTGCATTGATCTTGGGCAAATCAGGTAACTGTACATCTATCAACTGCTGCAGGAATCTTGGATACCTCAAGAATTTCTTGTCTCCCTTCAAATACACATTCTCCTTCATATCAGAGAAGACCATCTCAAAGAAGTTGAATGGTCAATTCAGCACCAGGGTGACGAAAGCACACTGTATCGTCTCTCGCATATCATCAAAACCTCCTCTCCTGGATCCAAGACAATGAATCAGTACATGAGCAAGATAGTTGAACTGCGGAGACATGAACGCTTTGTTGAGGATCCCTGCTCCAAGATCACCCTCGTACTTGCATCTCATAAAGCATCCACGAACTAAGTGACCGTCTAGCAGATATGGCTGATCAGGTGTATCCTGGAAACCACAAACCCGCCTGATGTGCTCAGCTGACACAACAACATCATGTCCCAGCACCTTGCCTCTAATAACGGGAGGTTCAACCTCACAATCAATATCTGCTGAAGCCCAGAAATCCTGCTGGTGAGAGTGATATGGCACATGTATAGTAGAAATGGCCGTAAAGATCCTCGAACGCCTGAGAAATGTGATGATCTCTGTGTAGTGTTTGGCGTTCGGAGTGGTGAGATCCAACTAAGCACAGATATTGTTCTTCGTCACTGATTTATAACCTGCCATATTGAACAACAAAGAATACACATGTTAGTTCATTTTAGTTTAATGAAATGTATAAATCAGATCAGAGAATCAATTGAAACAATTTGGTCGAATGAGACTGATTTAGGCGAATGGGTTCTTTGGCCGAATGAGCCATTCACCGAATGAGCTAATGATAGAAAGAGTCATTCGCCGAAAGAACTTCATTCGCCGAATGAGTCATTCAGTCAAATGAGCTATTCGCCGAATGGGCTTTATTCGCCGAATGGCGTCATTCGGCCGTCTGTACAAGTTCCAACCCCTTTTGTCAAAAAGTTCAAATCAGCTTCAAAAATTTACACATTCATGCTCAGACATGACCGACTAAGGGTTTTAATACATGACATTTGTGATAATAAGTCCATTTATGCCATTTATTTCAAGGGCGAAAACAAAAACCCTAAAACCCTAAAATCAATCCCATTCTGATGATTTCACGGTCATAATTGGACGATCTTTGATCCACATGTACCTGAGATGATATGAAGCAAGATTATCAGTAGCAGGTTCAAAGAAAATCACGAAAAAATTGTGGACCGAAGAGAGAAGTTTTTTCGGGCGAATGTGAACACACAGTAAAAGGCGAAGGTGATTTTCGGCGAATGAGATAGTTTGCCCAAATTACTGTTTATATAGGGTCACTCATTTGCCGAATGTGAATGGCGAATGGGTCATTCGACATTAGCTCATTCGCCGAATGAGAATGAAGAATGGGTCATTCGTCTCAAGTCATTCGCCGAGTGGGGATGATTCTGCCAAGATGATTTGGTCGAATGACTCATTCGCCGAATGAAGTCATTCTGTCGAATAAGTGAATCTCACACCTCATTCGGACGAATGAGGATTTTCACTCCCAAAACACAAGATGATTCCAAAATTTTACATTTTGAAAAGTGAGAATGATTCCAATTATGAAGATCTGTCTGATTGGTTCTGGATTCAGATAAGACAGACATCTGAATCTACAAATGATCACCTAAACTGAAATTTAAAATATAAAATCTTTTTGTAATTTTCTGAAACAAAATACGCCTGTACAACTAACAACTAAGAACAATTAAACACATATTTTTGTGAGAAGTCTATTGAGAAATTAACACATACACCTAATCACATCAAATTAGCATCACTGAATGATTCATTTAAGACATTTTTGACTTGTGATCTGATTACTGATATATTTGTCCACTTTAAGCTTTACAATACAAAATTATCAAACTCATTTGATGATTACTTATGTTGTCTGACTGAGTTACCCATTTTATCTATCCAGCAAAGGTTTGAACTCAGTTTTTAACTCATCTTCGCACATCTTAATACCCAGCATCATGAATTCTATAAGGTTCCAATTTATTTTCTTTTTGTATTTTTCTTTTTAATTTGTCTCACATAACCAACACAATCTCATGGACGGCTTCAACTAGGTTCGTCCCAGTAATATGGCACGTATACAGATTTATGTTGACTTGCTTGACTTGTTCTATCCAAATGGACGGCTTCAACTAGGTTCGTCCTAGTAATATGGCATGTGTATGGAATCGAACTTATTTTATTTTTCACAAGCTTAATACCAGCTTGATTTTCTTTTTCTTTAATTTTTATTCAATCATTCTCATCTGAATGGACGGCTTCATCTAGGTTCGTCCCAGCAATATGGCACGTGTACAGACTTTGAATTCATGAATAATTGGAAACCTTATTGGATCTCATGATAACAGGTGCATGCCTTATTTGAGTCAGACACTATTTTCTCACTTAAATGTCTTTCAAAAACAGATCCCACAAATCAGATATTGTAAGTTTTCACAAATTTGTTTATTCATTTTGTAAAGTAAGCCTATCAGTACATCAGCTCACACTTCTCATATGTCTTCCATTTGTGCACTCACTAACACTTTTAGGACATGATAGATTAATGTATTATTTTCTCAAAGCAGACTTTCTCATTTTTACTAAATTTTCAATTGTTTTTGAATTTTTCAAATTTTTTTAAATGTTTTTGGTTTTTCAAAATAACATATTTTCTCCCCCTAAAAACCTAAAACAGAAAATCTTTTTGAGTTTTAGATTAATATAAAGAAATAGACAAAACAGAAACTACCTAAGAAAGACGATGATCATTTGTTAGATTCAGATGAAGGTAGGACTTCATCCTTTTGAAAAACACCATTAGCCGATAACAGATATAAAAATATGGGTTTATCAAAAGCTTTTGTGAAAAGATCGGCTTTCTGGTGATCGGTATGAATTTTAACAACGTCGATAAGTTTCTTTTCAAAACAATCACGTATGAAGTGATATTTTATGAGTGCTGGACCAGATTCTTAGTGACAGCTATGTTAGTAGTATTATCAACATATATAGGAGTGTTAGAAAAATGTAACCCATAGTCCCTGAGTTGCTGTTGTATCCAGATGATTTGAGAACAACAACTAGCAGCAGCAATATATTCAGCTTCACAGGTGGAAGTAGACACCAACGTCTGCTTCTTGCACTGCCAAGTAACTAATCGGGTTCCAAAGAACTAACATCCCGCCGATGTTGACTTGAAATCTCTCTTGCATCCGCCATAATCCGAGTCATTGTATGCAGTAAGCTCAAAATTATCATCATTAGGATACCATAAACCAAGATCTGGTGTACCCTTCAGATAACGCATAATCCTCTTGACAACAATGAGATGGGAGACTCTTGGTTTAGACTAATAACGTGCACACAAGCATGTGGCAAACATGATGTCTGGCCGAGAAGCAGTGAGATAAATAAGAGACCCAATCATTCCTCGGTACAGAGTGGCATCAATTAACTCCCCCTTTTCATCTGGTGTAATCCCATGATTGACAGCCAGTGGGGTACCAGCATGCTTTGCATCAGACATACTGAACCGGCTCAGAATGTCACCATCGTATTTGGTTTGATGAATGAAAATCCCTGCCTCAAACTGATCCTCCTGTAGTCCTAAGAAAAACTTCATCTCTCCCATTGAGCTCATCTCAAATTTCTCTTTCATAACCTTCTCAAAATCTTTGCACATACTATCATTTGTGGAACCGAATATGATGTCATCCACATAGACTTGTACCAAGAGTAAATCACCATATTTTTCTCGAATGAACAATGTACAGTCGAGGACACCTCTTCTGAACCCGTTGTTCAGAAGGTGAATAGATAGTGTCTCATACCATGCTCGCGGAGCTTGATGCAATCCATATAAGGCCTTGTCTAGCTTGTAGACTTGGTCTCGATGTAATGGATCTTCAAACCCGAGAGGTTGACTGACATAGACAGTCTCACTAATCACACCGTGAAGGAATGAACTCTTGACATCCATTTGATAAACTTTAAACTTTTTATAGGATGCGTATGCCAAGAAAATACGAATTGGTTCAAGTCGAGCAACCGGTGCAAACACTTCATTGTAGTCCAAACCTTCTATCTGTCTGAATCCCTGAACAACCAGACGTGCCTTGTTTCGAACATTGATGCCATGATCATCTTTCGCACCTTTCGGTCTGTCAACAAGTTGCCAGACACCTAACTTCTTAAATTGCAGCAGTTCTTCTTGCATGGAATCAACCCATGATTCTTCCTTTAAAGACTCAGTGACAGTTCGTGGTTCCACCTGAGAGATAAAACAGGAACGAGCACAAAAGCATACATCTGCAAAATCAAGAATGTCAGCAAGTCCCCCCTGAAGAAAGCTGATTTCTGGTCTTAACTCCATCTAATGGACTCCCAATTATGTTCTCTTGAGGATGAATACGATTGATTCTTCCAACTAGATGGTAAGGAACCACAACCTGTGGATCCAGATTGTTCAAATTCAAATCCTCAAGATCTGGTACAAGATCATCAACATTTTGTCCTGGGGCAACTGGTGGAGCAGAGTTTTCATCAGTGTCTGAGCTGTCATCATTTGTTTGTACAATGGGAACTGAAGTGGATGAAGGTGGTACGGGTTCATTAGGTGCATTTTGTACATCATATAACATTTGAACTGCAGCATCTTCATCTGAATACATGGGAGGCATATTGAACGAATCAAAGAGATCTGAATAATCAAACATCCAGTCTAGCCCTTTTCCTGATGGAGGCATAGAATACTTCTGCACATCAACATGGTACCACTCCTCAACATTCTGTGTTGATCTATTATAAACCCTTTTATTTGGAGTGCTATACCCAAGAAAATACCCTTCTTCCACTTTCTCATTAAACTTGCCCAGCTCATGTTTCTTAAGCATAGTGCATGGTGCACCAAACGGTTCAAGATACTTAAGATTAGGCTTTCTTTTATGAAGCAGTTCAAAGCAAGTTTTCCCATGCCACTTCACTATCAAAACCCCATTCAAAGTGTAACAAGCATTTGTTACAGCCTCATTCCAGAATTGAACTGGAAGAGAAGAATCAGCAAGCATCGTCCTAGTAGCCTGAATCAAAGTCCTGTTCTTTCGCTCAGCAACTCCATTCATTTGCAGAACATAAGGGGCACTGAATTTTTGAACAATTCCCCGTGAATTGCAAAAATTCTCCATGTTGTGATTCTTGAATTCTGTTCCGTTGTCTGTTCTGAGTATTTTTACCTTGAGCTTATAAAGAGATTCAAGTTTGATAACCAATACTTGAATACAATCAAAAGTTTCAGATTTCTCCTTCAGAAAGAACACCCGAGAGTATCTGGAAAATTCATCAGTAATGACAAGACAGTATTGATCTCCAGCTATACTCATACAGTTAACAGGACCAAAAAGATCCATATGGAGAAGCTCAAGTGGAACAGTGATTGAGTGATACTTCTTTGATTTGAGACTGCTTGACTTGTTTGCCCTTTTTGCAGGATACACAGACATCAGACAGCTTGAAATTTTTCAGAGTAACCCCTTCAACCAGATTGTTATGTACCAAATGATTCATCTTGCGAAGACTCAAATGACCCATCCTCTTATGCCAAAGTATTGAATCTTTCTCAGTTGCCTTTGTCATAAAACATGAAGCTGTGGAGGATGTTGTTGAAGCTGTGGCCATGTTGAGTACATACAAGTCTTGCTTTCTGGGAGCTGACAATAAGATCCAATCTTCAGGGATAACCACACCTTCCTTAAGAATGTAGCATTTGGAGTCATCAAAGAGAACCTTGTACTGTTTATCACAAATCTGTGATACCAATATAAGATTATTCTCCTATTGATTGACATATCTGACTTTGTCAAATGAAACTTGCCCATTTGATAAAATTCCCTCTCCTCTGATAAAACCACCTTTGTCACCGGCAAACGCGACATATCCACCTCAAACTGAATTCACATTGGTGAGAAGCGATATATCACCAGTCATGTGTCTGGAAGCTCCACGGTCAACAATCCAAGAGCTGTTAAGAGCAGTTGTTGGGGCAACCTACACAAAAAAAAGAAACAATTAGTTCAATTTGGGAACCCAAGCCTTTACAGTCTTGGGTTGACCCAAAGAGTCTCGGATCAAAACATCAATCTATTTACCATCTGAAACAGTCTTGTCTGAGGTGGGTGGAACTGAAGTCTCAGACTTGACCTTCCAGACTGCATTTTTACTGAAAATGTTTTAATTCAGAGAAAGACTGTCTAGGTGTGGACAAAACCAGATTTAATTTTCTGGGTGGTGCAATCTTTGGTCTAACCAGGTGTGGACAAAATCTGACTATGTGTCCAGGTGCAGCACACTCAAAACAAACATTGTTACCCTTTTTGTGAAAATGTTTTAATTCAGAGAAAGACTGTCTTTTTGGTTTGAAAACATTATATTGAGACTTGTTCTGATTAGAACCCAAACCCTTTCTCCCGTTTGGGACAAGATTGTCACTCTTGTTTGACACACGTGCTTCATTTTCTTTTGAAGCTTTAACAAAGCTTAAAGCTTGATAAATCTTTGATGATGAGATTGGGTCACCTTTCATAACTACAGATGACTGATTCTGAACAACTAGACAATCTGATGACTTATCAGATTCATCCTCAGAATCTGAGACCCAATCTTCAACAAGTCCATCCACCAAAGATTCCTCTGACAAGGAGGAACCCTCATCAGTAATCATCCCTATTGGATCAATTACTAATGGAGTTTTAACTTGAAAATATATAACATCTTTGTCATGAGGTGAATTGACAAAGTTGTTCAAGATTGGTGGAGGATAATGTTGATAGCAAACTTTTCCCTTATCCTTATGATCAACACCTTTGCTGATCATGTGCTCAATGATGTAAGATGCACTCTCATAGCTCTTAAGCTTTTGTCCTAAAGTCTCATAATCACACTCAACTATAGCTGACTTCTTCTTTATCTCATTGATGGTATTGATATAAGAAGTTATAGCATCTTGCTTGTTAAGAACAACAATCTCAGCCTCATGAAGTCGTCCGTTTAAAAGTTCAACTTTAGCTTGAAAATCTTTTTCATTAGATTTTAAAACTTTGTTTGCTTCAATACACTGGTTGAGATCCCTGATCAAAGCAGCATTGTGATTTTGATAAGAAAGGACCTTGCTGTTAAGGTCAACACAATTAAAACAACTAGAACAAGAAGATGAACACTCATCAGATACCTGATCAGATTGTGAAGTTGCAGCAGGAGTAGCAGATGAGTTTACCATGAAAGCAAATTGAGTAGAAGATTCTTCAAAATCAGAATCAGAATCTGCTGGAGTGCCTGAGTCTGATAAGCTTTCTGACTCTGAACCTGATGTCTCTGATGTTTCTTCTCCACTAATCTTTGCTCCTCCTGAAGTACTATCTTCATTTTGATCATCCAACTTCTTGATCTCAGCAACACATGCTTTATCCTGTTCATTCTGATCATGATTAAATCTGAAATCCCAGTTTTCACCTTCATCTTGTTGAACCATCAATGCTTTGCCTGAATTAGATGAACCAACTTGAACAGGAGAATCAATGGGAAAAAGTCTTCTTTTTGGATTTGAAGAAGATGACTTTTGATGATGAAAAGGATTTTTATTTCCTGCTTTCTTTGGCCGTTTGCACTGTCTAGCAAATTGACCTTTCTCCCCACAATTGTAACAAGTGATAGAGGCCATGTCAAAACCAAACTTAGATTCCTTGTTCAAGTTGATATCTTTACCAGTCCTTTTGACAAACTCCTTAGCTCTCCTTACAGCACTTGCCAAAGCCCACATGATGTCAATCCTTTCCATGTCATCTGGATCTATCTGAGAATAGTCATCATTTGTCAGATAAGGATTTCTTATCTGTCCTGCTACCTGTCCATCATAAGAACTAACTAAAGTAGACAAAAGACCCATATGTTCTTTGGCAATCTCTACAGTAACTTTATCAAAATTTTCAGTCTTCAGACCTGTAACAGGTTGATGATGTTCCTTCTGTGAGCTGGATGAGGAGGATGACTGACTGAAATGAATCTGAGCAGAAGATGGAGCTTCAGTAGTCTGAGAAAGGAAAGCAGTCTTCAATGGAGCATGAGAAGATTCTTTCTCAACTGTAGGAGTAGAGTAATACAGTGATGGATCTTGGACTTGATCAACTCTCTTTGCTTTCCACTTGTTCTCTATTTCTTGCTCCTTCAGCTTCTGAATGAAATCATTGATGTCCATATGTGCCATCATCTCATTATGTTTAAGCACCATCAAAAATGATTCCCACTTTGGAGGTAGAGCATCTGCTAAACACTGAATTTTCTACTGAGTATTAGTCTTGACTTCATGATTGAACAGCTCACTCAAAAGATGATAGAATTTGGCAATCAACTCATCCAAAGATTCATTTCCAACATACATAAAACTGTTAAACTCCTTTCTCAAAGCCTTTGACTTGATGTTCTTCAAAGCATCATTGCCTTCATACCGTTGCTGCAAAGCATCCCACAAATACTTAGAAGAAGTAAACTGTCTGAACTGATGGAAGATGTCAGTAGCAATGGATTGAGATAGAATAGCAATAGCTTTCTTCTCATAATCATATAGTTTCCTCTGTGGCTCAGTCATCCGTGTGACTAGCATAGGAGTTCCATCTTCATTCAGAGGCCTCAGATAACCTCCTTCAATCATCATCCATAAATTAGTATCCACTCCATCGATGTGAATCTCAAATCTGTACATCCAATGAGGATAATCATCTAAGGACAACAACTTGGGAGCTTTGTTGGAGTTTCCTGTTTCCTGTCTCAGTCTCAGTCAACAGTAAAGTCTGAATGCAATGATTCTGATTAGCCATCAATGCTAAATCCTCCATTTAATCAAGGAAAACAGGATTCAACACTTAGAGAAATTTGCAGGCTGATGGCCGAATGAAACAGCTTGGGGCGAATGTCGGGGGCCGAATGAGAAAAAACTGGCGAATGTACACTGAGTATGACAACTGGGAGAATGAACTCTTTGGGCGAATGAATGGGTCGAATGAGCTTATTCGGCGAATGACAAACCAGAAAGAGCTATTCGCCGAATGACTAGCCGAATGAACTCTTTCGATGAATGACGACTGATTCGGGTAAACCTATTCGGCCGCCATTCTCATTCGGTAGATCTGAGGGTTTTAGCAACTAAAATTGCGATAACTTTTGACTTAGACCAGGTCTAAGTACCAAATTTGGTACAGAACACCATGATATGATTATGAACCAATTGGGATTGAAGTTTGGACAAAAACACCACAAAAACTCACTAATCTTGAATGAAATAGTAACTTTGAGGCCAAGGCAATCAGGATTTTGCAGGTTTCGAACAAACAAACTCAGATTTAATGATTTTGAATGGAAATCAAGTAGAATCAAGAGCCAAAGCTCTGATACCACTTTGTAGGACCTCGTAGGAACTCGGAAACAATCCGATTCCAAGAGAAATCTACTTGACAGCCTCTAGAATAGTGCAGAATCCTATTCTAGGGTTTTCTAATCGAAACCAACAGCAACCATGGTGAATCGAGAGAGTAGAATCAACGTGTGAGTGAGAATCGATCACCACGGGTTGAGAATCGAAGTTGGACAGTAAGAATCGCTCAAAACTTCAAGGGTTTGACACTGGAGTGCACTGAGAAGAATGAGGACTCGGGAAAATTAGGTTTTAAATGATTTGAACTAGTATATATAGACTGTAGTCATTCGGCCGAATGAGTGGCCGAAGCAGCTCATTCGGAGAATGACTATGTCGAATGGACAAGTCAGTCGAATGAGTCATTCGGCGAATGACACATTCTCTGAATATAGTCATTCTCTATTCTCATTCGGCGAATGACTTCATTCGTTAGAGTCATTCGCCCGAATGAGTAATACTCATACTCAAATATTAATTAACCAATTCAAACAATCATATAATCAATATTAAACATTAAGAACAATATATAAAGATAACTTCCATTAATATAACTTTAATCTTTACATAATGATTAATACAAAATTGAACTAGGGACATTAAGTGCATCAACACGTATTTTCAACAAGACATGCGAATGATCTTCAAGTAAGTACGATTTTGAAATATTTTCAGTTGTTTTTGATTCAATTAACTGCATCTGTTCAAGTTTCAAACATTTTTTTTCAATGATACAATATTTATATTCACCGCAGATGCTATAAGTTGATTTGGTATTTATGTATGTGTAGCTGGAAATGACCAATTATCTATAGCCGGTCAAGTTTGAAATTATTATTTGGTCTTTTCAATTCTAGATCCACATCTGATAGCATAATCATCTAAACTCTTGTACATGCATCATCCGGTCAAGTATCCCTATCAACTAAGTTAGAATTAAGGGATTGTACTTTTGTATATGAATACATCCATGCATCAGTAAAGGATTTACTTTATGTAAGTCTTCTTTTGGGGAAATTTATCTATTTACAGTACCATCCTAGTTTATCAACAATGAAGAACTTCATATACAAATATGAGGTGAGGTTCATGAATAATTGATATGTATACTCTGAATAACATAATATACGATATAACCGATCAAGACATGAACGAGTTACTCTAAATTAACTTAATGGAGTACTTGTGGTCAACTACGTCTATTATGGATTTTAAATTTGTTATGATTGGAATGACTTAAATGTCATTCTCTAATACACACATCATTCAACGTAATTGCAACAAGTCTACGTTTTTTCAATCAATATATATCAAAATAGTAACACAAATGACAATTTAGACAAATATGACTTTCGATAACTCTGAATAACATAATATACCATATAATAATCAAGACATGAATGACTTGGTCAAAATTATCGGTTATGAATTACTTGTGATCAACTGCGTCAATTACGTATTTTAAAAATTAATATGATTATAATGACTTAAATGTCACTATCTAATACATACATCATTCAATTTAATTTCAAAAAGACTAGGTTTTGTCATTCAATATATATGAAAATAGTAACACAAATGACAATTTAGACAAATATGACTTGTTATAACTCTGAATAAGATAATATACCATATAATCAATCAAGACTTCAAGGAATTAGTCTAAATTGTTGGTTATGGGTTACTTGTGGTCAACTACGTCAATTAAAGATTTTACAAATTAATATGATTATAATGACTCAAATGACATACTCTAATACATACATAATCCAATGAAGACTACGTTTTCATCATATACATGAAAATAGTAACACAAATGACAATTTAAAAAATATGACTTTCTATAACTCTGAATAACATAATGTACCATATAATCGAGTAAGACATGAATCAGTTAGTCTTAATTGTCGGTTATGGGTTACTTGTGGTCAACTGCGTCAATTATGGATTTCAAAAATTAATATCATTATAATGACTCAAATGTCATTCTTTAATACATACATCATTCAATGTCATTGCAACAAGACTACGTTTTGTCATTCAATATATATGAAAATAGTAACACAAATGACAATTTAGTCAAATATGACTTTCTTTAACTCTGAATAGCATAATATACCATATAATCTATGAAGACATAATGAGTTGGTCTAAGTTGTTGGTTATGGGTTACTTTTGGTCAACTACGTCAATGAAGGATTTTAAAAATGAATATGATTATAATGACTCAAATGTCATTCTCTAATACATGCATCATTCAATATAATTGCAAAAAGTCTAATTTTTTTTCATTCAATAAATATGAAAATAGTATCACAAATGACAATTTAGACAAATATGACAATCTAAAATTGTTGGATCGAGAACACTTGTTTTAGTTTTCAATTGTTAGACTCGATTTGTAAGAACAAGGCTAGAGCTCCCTGTCAAGCCAAGAATCCGGTGCCTAGCTTGTTCTTTATGTCATGTATTTATATTGAAAACAGAACAATAATACAAGTAATAATGGGAAAAAAAAATATTAATACAAAGAAGACAAAGAGTAATAAGACAAACAATTACGTTACAGATTCTGATATATAAGACAAATGTACATAACCATGGATAAAAGTCAACAACAACTGAAAGAGTAAGAGCCTAAGACTAAAGCCTTCAATTGTTCTTCAGTCTTGGTCTTCTGTCACACCCCGAGCCGGCGGGCCGGATCGAATGTCCAGTCGAGCGGAATGGTCCCGGGGCATGATATCGAAATGATAATTAGAGTGATCAGACTGTATACATAGCATAACATATTAGAATAACTAAAGCACAACAATTGTTAACAAGAAGTTTCAAAGTTAAGTTACAACTGTTATATTTGATAATTTAACTAAACAACACATTTAATAGAATCAGGAGTCTACTATCTTGTAAATGTACAAGATATTAAACTGATTCATCATATACAAGCAAAATGCGTGCTTCCAAAAGTTACTAGGTCCACTATTTGTGCATCCTAGTATGCATCATGTAGTCTTAATCTAGTCCTGTACGTCACCTGAGAAAACATGTAAGTGAACAATGTCAACACATGGTTGGTGATTTCATATAGTTTTGTTATTGAAAAAAAAATGAATTTGTACAAAACCTGTCCGAATGAAAACCTTAACCTCACCAACAACCACCTATACTATCCAGTCAAGTATGCTTATATATAGGGCATATGTAGGGGACAAGCCCCAGCCGACATCCCATCACATACCGAACCATATAGTACATTGTTGTTAATGATAATTAAGCGTTTCACCCCATATACTGAACTTAAAACCTTGAACATTCTGAAAATGATAAACTTTGAACAATCCGAAATGACAACCATAACCAACATCATACACATAACAATACCATGGAAAATGTGGAAATAATTAATTAAAATGCTTAAATAAATGAATAATTAAACATTTAATTAAAATCTAAGTCCTAATGATTGGGCCTTGGTCAACTCGAGTAGACTAGTCTAGCAATCAAGGTTCTTAGTAGTTGAGGAAATCTGTAAATATCATCAAACATGCGACCTGTAATCATTCAGTCTAGCTAGGGTCTTGAAATATAGGATTTTAATGATCGTTCTTGTTCTTTCTTGATCGTTCAGTTCTTTGGCACATGCTATCTTTGAATATTTCCCAAATGTTCCTCTGAAAATGATTACGGGATTCTGTAAATATCATCAAATATGCGTCATAAACTCAATCAGTCTAGCTAAGACATCTTTTGAAATATTGGACTGGCACATGCTATCTTTGACATTTCCTAGACATTCCCCTGAAAATGATTTGAACTTTGAAAACAGTTCTTTGAAAACAAATCGTTGAAAATAGTACTTTGAAAATAGATCGTTGAAAATGTTTACTTGAAATGAAACAATTACCCACTTATGATAAGTAAATAATCGTTTATGAAATCTGAAATAAGTTTACCTAGACATAATCTAGGATAACAATTATACATACAAAAAATATTTGATTTAAAAGCATTTACGTAAAAATATATGCCAAGGAAAATAATTTACACATGCTTCTCAGCCCTGCGTTGATAAAAAATTGTTTAGAAAAGGGGCAATGAACTCACCCGTGTTGCAGCTCTTATGATTCAACCAAGAAAATATGCACGCTCGTTTGTTGTAATTTAAGTATCTTCAGCACCTGTGTTGATTTATTATGAGTTGAATATTATAAGTGTTTATTATTTGACGTATATAGGGTTTCGATCTCGGTGTGCGACTAAGTGTCCTATATACATACTAGTGTTACTAAGACTTTTCTAATTATTCTACGTTACATACCTTCTATGAACCATTATCCGTCCGTTAATAACAACTAAACCTTATTTACATAAGGTTTATACTAATAGGATACACGACTTTAAAATAAATCGTCATTTACAAAATCTTATTTAAGTTTTAAAAGTTTAAGTTTATAAATCATTATATTTTAGTAAAAACATAAGTTATTTATTTTTTTAATGAAAAATCTAAATTAAATTTGTTAGAACTTAAGTTAATCTTACTTGATTAACTCCATGTCCCTCATTAGATCTTTGTTACAACGTTGCTCTTTGTTTGTCCTTGTGTATATCTTACATTAGATCGTTTAATTGGAACAATCTAAGTTGATTACATAATTGCGTGTGATCACTATGTATTGAGTGTTGACTCATAGGGACAACATATTCATACTTAGTTACTTTCTTGACCTCCCTTAGTATTCCTATGTGTTCTTAGTGCCTTATATTCGAAATAATTTGACACACTCAGTGTACTTAGCTTATTTGTTTCCACAAAACCTTTGTATTTGATTTGCATCCATGCGGCTAACATACTAAGTTTCATCTGATCAACTATCCTTGATCCTTAACCTTTTCATCATTCACAACCCATGGGTGGTAGCCCCATTTGACGACTAAACTTGAATTGATTTGTTTAAAATGATTTATATATATTAAATGTGGAAAACTATTAGGTTTGATGATCC
Organism: Mikania micrantha; assembly: GCA_009363875.1. NCBI lineage: Eukaryota > Viridiplantae > Streptophyta > Magnoliopsida > Asterales > Asteraceae > Mikania > Mikania micrantha. The sequence goes on from CM018693.1 coordinate 90,558,132, forward strand.
TAAAATCGGCTAACAATTCAAAATAGTCAACTTGGACCATTTTTGATGTTAACAATTTTACTTTGTATCTCATTAAGCAAACTTAGGTGTTTTAAGCCCAATTGATTACATAAAACACTTATTTAAGTGTTAGATTAGTTTAGAAAAGATTTTAGTTTGAAAAAATTAGTTTCGATGAACAACACAGCCGGTTTAAACACTTAGAAATCCTAATTGCTCACAATCGACTAACCCATGTTCAAACCTTTCTAATGAACTCAATTTTGCCGGTTTTGGTTGGTTCCAAACTCAAATCTCTTGGAAAATGATCGGGTGTTAGTATCAACAGCCCCCAACTCAATACCAATAGCCATGGTTTGTCTATTATTGATGGAACAACCCCTAACCTGCCAGCACTATGGGTTCAATGGTTTCACTTTGGGCAGCCCTTAGGCCATCAATACAGCCATTAACCCAGGTTTTAACCACTCCCAGGCCTTCCAATCTTTAACCCCTGATGTTTCTTGAGTTCGTAGACAAAATTGGTGCAAATACTAAGGCGTTAGAGGGTCCTAAACCGGCTGAAACAGGGCTGTTCGTCGGAACAACAACAACAATACAAACAGCCCCGTTTGAACTCGATTTCTGCCAATATTCAGCTCCAATTCGACTACCAACTGATCCAAACATCAATCTAACATGTTCCTTAGATTCCTAAGTCGATTTGGTGCAAGTCCTAGGGTTTTAAGGCTCTAAAATTGGCTAAAAACCTGCTGTTGTTCGAGAGAAACTTACGGAAACAGTAGCAGCCAAGAATCAGCTCGTTTGAGCTCGTTTTTGGTCCGTTTTTGATGATTCAAAGCTCTATTTCTTCATATCTTCATGATCTACATGTTTCTAGAGTCTTTCTAGTGTTTATCCTAACTGATTTGAAGTGCTAAAGATGATTTAGAAGCCTGAACTTACCGGAATAGTAGAAAACCCACAAAAACCGTAGCTTCTCTCTAAAACTGCAACCACATCAGCTCATTTCAGCTCTGATCTTCTGTACTTCTGTGTTTTCCTTGTTCTCACGGTCGTTTTGACTACTAGAACGTCGAATTTGGTGAAGAATTGAGAGAGATATGGTGGTTTGAAGTGGTGAAAGTGAAGAGGGATGGAAAACCGGGAATGGGGTGAGGGGAGGGAAAATTCCGAATTTTCTTGTGGAAGAAGTAGGGTTTCCAACGCTATTATAGCCCGGGTGCGCTCGGTTTCTTTCAGTTTCAGTTTTACGTGTCGTTTTCGTCGTTTGTTGTAATATTATGTAACTTATAAGGATAGAAATTCTTAAACTTTGTATGGTGGAAATTCCTAATAAATTAACTAAATATCTTTCATTTATTTTTAAAATTTCAAAAACGTTTATTTTTATTGTTTCATCGGATCTTATCGTTTTCACGCGTATTTGTACTAATCGTCACCCGTTTGAAAGCGACGACAACGTTACTTTCCGATATTATTTTCTAGTTATAGGATATCATTCAGAATGTTAGACTTACAGATATGTTCGTGCGAATCGTCACCCACACGAATATACCGTATGCATAATATTCACTTAACGACATCCGTTATGATTTCAGTTTGGATTTCCTCACGTACGTTTATGCATAGTAAGATCCTATCTAACAAACACATAAGTTATCCGATCACTGTTTATCATGTTTAACATATCCGTATTATGTCTGTGTATGTTGTTTGTCAGTTTTGAGTTTCTGCACTATTAACATCAGCTGTTTCATATAATATTAACACAGAATGTTATACGAACACTTTTCGTACCAGTATCTACAGTACTTTCTACTGTTCCGAACTACTGTTTCGGCACTGATGTTACATCTTCGGTAGTTATTATTCGTGGCTTGCTTCTGAGTTCATTCCGCGTTTGCTTTTTCGCGGTTATTCTTCAAAGGAAGACCTTCCGAAGATATGTTTAGACAAAACTTCCGAAATAATATCTTTCGGAGTTATTAAGAGGTGTGACAACTAGTACGTGACCAGCCGGCAAGTCCGTACGGTATGTGTACTTTCAATAGTTACTATGTGTAAATATATGTTTGTGAACAACACTTGTATTAACAGAATTCAAAATACAAGAAACAGTTGTACGTATTTATGTATAAACTAAATGAAGTAAGTACAACACTCCTTTGAAACAATAGTTGTTACTATTTAGGTGAAAAACCTAAGTACAGTTAACACAACTAATCAAGAGAAACAACAGTGTTCAAGTGAATAAAAAGAACAGATCGGTTGCGATCTGATATCCATAGATGACAGGAATCAGATGGCCGACAAATAAGTGTGAAAACAATGTGATAACAGATGTTAGTCGAGTTCGACAGTGAGGAAATACAATTTAAAACAATATTGCAGTGTCGTTTCAGAATAACGAACTGACAGTCTGTTTGAGTGGGTGACGATTCACACAAACATATCTGTGAGTTTAACGCTTTGAAATGATGACTGGAAAGTAGAAAACAAAAGTCTGAAAGCAAAACCATCGAAGTGTTCGTTCGAATGACGATTCTAACGAATACGCGCGATGGTGACGCGATCTGACGAAACGAAAACGAAACACGACACGAACGACTATAAACTAATAAAATAAAATAAATAATGTTTTACAATTTTGAAACTCATCAATAACAATTAAAATCAATCTTTTTATTTTAAAACAAATAAAATATGCGTTACGTTATGGAAACACGACGAAAACGCGAACCGAGCAACCTAAACGAACCCGAATACCCCGAGGGTATATAAACATCAAATGAGGCTTTTCCCTCATTATTCCATCAGCCCTCTCTCTCTAAAGGTGTTTCCCGAACCTTCACTCTCTCACTAAAATTCAAACCTTCCAAGCTTCATATCTCACTCGTTTCTCAACGGATTTGGGCGTTTTTGGTGTCCACGCGTAGCTCTCGACCTCCTCTACCTAGAAGTACAACAGATCTAAGCTTTTGTCTGGCCAAATTCGAGGTAGTGATCAAGGAAAGAAACGAAAACTAGGGTTTTCTAAGTAGTTGTTTGACCCACTCATCCAGCCGACTAATCTCTTGTTGTTTCGAACCACAAGACCACAAGAAGCTCAAAATAGCATGGCCAGTATCATATGATAACCCTATAACCACACCCGAGTCGATGAAGATGATGAGGCTGAACACAGGTTCGCGAGGCTGCATGGGGACGAACCAGTGGTTGCTGGCCGAACCCACGAGGGCCGAACCAACCTGGTTCTCGGCCGAACCTTCAGCAGGTCACGAACCCTGCGACAAGGCTGAACCTCCATGCCATTGCCGAAACATTTGCCGCGAACCTGAACATCAGCTGAACCATTTCACGAGCTGCTAAACCATGCCAGACGAACCTATCCTCACTCTAAACGAACCATCGGCTGGGACGAACCCTTCATCAGACGGGAACGAACCTGTGGCCTGCATGTACTAGCCGAACCATGCATGGGTTGGCCGAACCTATGAGTTGTTACGAACCATCCAAGTTGAACCATTGGTCAACCGCACGAACCATAGTATGGACGAACCTAGGTGATGTAAACGAACCTCCCATGCAGACATATTAGCCGAACCTTCCTGTGACACCATGGCCGAACCCTAGTTGACTAAACACAATAGGTTCGCTGGGCGGGATGAAATTGTTCCACTGGATTAGCCACAGCCCAATTTTATTTCTCAAGCAAACAGACCACAAACTTGGCCCCAAATCTTTTATACAGTCTAGGATGAAAACTCTTTAGGCCAATGGCCACTAGTTCGATCCACATTGGTTTAATTGGCCCAAGGTTAATGGAAACTATCTCGGCCCAACAGGACATAGCCGGCCCAAATTGAATGATCCAAACCTGATGATTTAGCCCACCCCTTCGACTCATACGATTCAACCGGCCCAATATCATTTGGGCCCATGATCATTAAATCCAGCCCAACTAATAATGAAATAAACAAACACTTTGGAAAGCCACTAATGAACTCAGGCATGATTATTATGGAATGTTATTACAAAGGTGGTAATGGGTGGGCATCCCAACATTTTATCAATACAAGTAATAAGTATGTAGTAGTATGGGTTGGACTTTCAAGAATGAGATGAATACAACAGAAAAACATTAACAACTAAGTCTTTAATTGGGAATCATGACAACAGATCAACAATAACCTATTTAGGTTAAGTGGACTCAAAGTCTATAACACATACGCGAGGCCGAATAATGACCAAGACCGCGACTCATATATGTTAGCCAAACTTGTGACTAACACGCACACGCATGCAAATCAAATTACAATCAATATTTATAAGTTAAATACAACGTGAAATCAATACATGATTGTGAAAACAAACTCAAGTTCAATAAAGAGCGAGTGCATTCTTCGTTTAAGCTAAGTCAACCACTTCAACCACCAGGTGAGTTCATATGCCCCTTTTCTTTAATCTTAACTGATTTTAAACTCTCGGGGCTGAGAAACATGCTTACTTTTATTTATTTAAAAGTTTTTCTTAACATATTGCTTATACTTTGAGTTAGATAATATTAAATTGCTTATTATCGCTTATCATTGCATGCATGCTTGTGTGATCATGATATGACAGGGAAAAACTAAGATGAATATGATAAGATAATTTCATAATTCATCAACAAACTAGAATAACATAGTTGTAAGATTATATCTCACAACACTTAGTTATTCTTACACGAACAAATATTGGGATAATCACAGGCAAACATAAGAATGTTACAAAGATAATATATATCTTTAAATAACATTCAATACAAGAGTTAAGTAAGTGTAATAGGAAAAGTTCTTATAACACTTAGCTTTACAACTCAACACATATTATAGGATAACATGGAACAAGAATCATCTACCACCTGAGTCGATTATGTGTATTAAGACTAGTTCTTATCACAGCTTAGTGACAACATGGTGATTATATGGAATAACAAGAAATGATAATCATGATAATATAATTTTATGATAACAACATCATTCATACAATTATTAACATAATGTAATAAGACAAGTTCTAATTCAAGTTGTCAATAACAATGAGAACATATAACATTGAGAACCATTACATTGATGAACACATTACCATTAATTACTATTAAACTGTTGTATTATATCATTTCAATCATGTGCCATTATGCAGTTGATCATGTAAGCCCCTTTATAATCGCTGACCAGTTAGTTTGACGTGACTAAACCGACGATAGCATAGTGGTACCATAGGTTTGACAAACCTCCGGCGAGTAGGTCGGTATGTTATTCGTAATTTCAATTGGCCGGTAACGTATGACCGGTAACAGGGCGACTTCAAGTTAGGTTCTGGGAAAGCGTCACATGGTGATAGCTTTCGTTGAGAAATTGTAATTAATCCAGCGGAATCCTATTGACTAGTAGGTTGAGAAATTGATCTTCTCTCATGTTTCACTATTGGTAATAGCTTTCGTTGAGGTCTATGGGAATACAAGGTGGTAGAGGTAAATTGGGGTGCATTGTGATATGATTATGTGAGGATAAAAATGGACTCCCATTTATGCCCTATGCGCTTCAAGTTGAGAACAAATGACAAACGGTTAACTAACACTCTTAATATTTAAAAGTGAATAACAGTTAACCCCACAAGCAATGGAATAATACAAGGAACAGATTTCATTAATCTAAACTCCTTAACACATAAAGGGTTTATCAATACCTCTGGTTGATAACTAAACCTTGTTATTATATTATTCTACACATGATTTGACAGTTGCTTAACAAACGAGATGAACAGGTGAAATAGAAATGGATATCGATAGTTGTATTGCAAGTAGTGTGGAGTTCTAGTAGTTATGTGGGGGGATGTTGGTTGGGGCTTGGTTCCCCTACATATGCCCTATATATAAGCATAACTACTAGGATGAAATTTTATTTGTGAATATAAATATCGAGAAGCCATTGGGTGAATGGGTGAATCAAATAACATACAAGTACCAAGAATTACATTGTGATTGTGCATGTGAGTGAATCAAGGTTTTCCATTAATATACTTATGAACTCACAAACCTAGTGTTGACTTTGTTGAATAGCATGTTTTCTCAGGTGACGAACAGGTTTAGTCGCCCATATTCAAGAACATAGCTAGTGGACTTTTAGAGGACCTAGCTACATTTTTTGTGATCATACTTTTGGATGGCAAAACAATGAATCATCTTTGGTATATCTTGTACAGATACAAGATATAAGCTTATTGATTCTTTTTGATTAGATTTACTTAGTTAAATTATGAGAAACAATGTAATTTAACTTTGTAATTCTATTTCATTTTCATGTTAGCATCTCTCATTTAATTATCACTCATTCAGGACAAAACTAAGTACTGTATTCTAAGTATCTGTTTATCATAAAGCATAATCAAAATTTTGTCAAATGTTATCTCAACTAAGTTATAAACCTACAAACACATCATACTAAGTAATTATAAATGCTCTTTATGTTTATGTTTATGTATGATACATATGTGCTTCCAATTGCAAACAATGTATTATCATTTCTCACTTGGTCAAATCAATTTCTCAAAATTTTTAAATTTTTTAATGTTTTTGTGTTTTTGATTTTTCAAGTTTTTGATTTTTCAAATGTTTTTGTATTTTTCAAAATTTTCTCCCCCTAAAAAATAAAACACAAAACAACAAAAATTAAAATATCTGATGTTAATTCAATAAAAATTGATTATGAAGGAAGTTGATTTAAAATTACCTCACCCGCTACCCGAATGCCATTTAATTTGAGCAAATACTCAAAACGGTTTTTATCAAAAGCCTTGGTGAGAAGGTCTGCTTGTTGCTCATTGGTATGTATCTTCACCACATCAATAAGTTTCTTTATCAATGTGTTTGGATCGTGAATGATACACATGATTCTTTGTTATAGCAATAGTAGCCTCATTATCAACATGAATTCGGGTAGTCAGAAAATTCAAACCATAGTCTCTCATCTGTTGTTGTATCCAGAAAACTTGTGATCAACAACTGGTAGCAGCTACATACTCAGCTTCACATGTAGAAGTAGCAACATATGTTTCCTTTTTACACTGCCAAGAAACTAAACTTTCTCCCAAAAATTGTGCACCTCCAGTTGTGGATTTCGCATCTGTCTTACATCCTCCATAATCGGAGTCACTGTAGGCATTGAAGGAAAAGTTATCATCCTTAGGATACCACAGACCGGTGTCTGGTGTACCCTTCAGATAACGAAGAATTCTTTTGACTGCAATCAGACGTGACACTTTAGGTTTTGATTGATATTGAGCACAGATACTTGTAGCAAATACAATATCTTGTCTTAAGGCAGTCAGATACATCAAACTTTCAATAATTCCACGATAAAGAGTAGGATCAATGATCTCCCCCTTAATATCAGTCTCAATCCCGTGATTAGGCTGATTGGGCGTGGAAATTGGTTTTGAATCAAGCATGCTAAACCGTTTTAGCACATCTTGAATGTATTTTGTCTGATTAATAAAAATTCCAGCATCAGTTTGATCAATTTGTAAACCCAGAAAAAATTTGATGTCTGACATTGCACTCATCTCAAATTTCTCAATCATCACCTCTTTAAACTCCAGACACATTTGATCATCAGTAGATCCAAAGATAATATCATCTACATAAATCTGAACAAGAATAATATCCTTGCACTTCTCCCGATAAAACAAAGTTTTGTCAATCTGACCCCTATTGAACCCGTGTTCAGTAAGGTGAGTCGATAATGTCTCATACCAGGCACGCGGAGCCTGATGTAGACCATACAGTGCTTTGTCCAAGAGGTAAACCTGATCCCGGTGGATAGGATCCTCAAAGCCCGGTGGCTGACAAACATACACTGTTTCCTTTAAAGAACCATACAAAAATGCGGACTTGGCATCCGACTGAAAAACTTTGAATTTCTTGTGAGCAGCAAAAGCAAGAAAAAGTCTAATTGCTTCTAACCGCGCCACAGGTGCAAACACTTCATCGTAATCAATTCCTTCAACTTGTTTGAAACCTTGAACCACTAAACGAGCTTTGTTTCAAACAATTACGCCTCTATCATCTCATTTGCAGCTTAGTACCCATCTAGTACCAATTTTCTTCTCTCCTTTTGGCAAATCAACCAAATGCCAAACCCCCGACTTCTTAAACTGATTTAACTCTTCTTGCATAGCCTCCACCCAGGCAGGCTCACGCAACGCTTCAGTCACATTCTTTGGCTCTATCTGTGAAATAAATGCAGAATGCATATAGATCTTGATTGCCATGAGTTCTTTCTAACTCCACATATAAACTCTCCTCATTAGTGACTTGATGTCGTGTCTGTACTCCAGCAGATAGATTTCCAATGATCTAATCAACAGGATGATGTACATGAACTCTAGTGACAGGCACTTGCGAGACATCCACATTATGATCAAGATTTGTAATATTCTGATCACTATCTTGATCATGAGAAATAGCATCTTCAAAAACATCATGATCATCATCAGATGACCAATCATCATTAATTACTTCTAAAACACCTTCGTCATGTGGATTATAATTACCATCTTCAGAATGATGAGAAATACCTTGATCTTCATAATTCTGCAAATCATATAACATTTGTAAGGTTATTTCATCATCAGAAACATTTGGAGACAAATTAAAAGACTCAAACAATTTATCATAATCAAAAAGCCAATCTGGTCCTTTTCCGTCTGGTATAGGTGTATGTCTTTGAACATTCACATGATACCATAATTCCACAAGACCAGTACGTTTATTAAACACACGTTTGTTTGGAAGACTGTAGCCAAGAAAGAAACCCTCTTCAACTTTAGAATTGAATTTTGAATCTTTCTTTAGCAAGGTACAAGGAGCCCCAAGAGGCTCCAATTGTTCCAGATTAGATTATCGATTTTGAAGAAATTAATAACATGTTTTATTGTGTCTTTTAACAATCAACACTCTGTTAAGAGTAAAACAAGCTGTAGCCACAGCTTCATTCTAGAATGTAATGGGAAGTTTAGAATCAGCTAGCATTGTTCTCGCAGACTCAATCAGCATTCTATTCTTTCTTTCAGCTACACCATTCATCTGAGGCTCATACGGTGCACTGAATTGCTGCTGAATGCTTTTGGAATTTCAAAATTCCTCTATTTGGAGATTCTTAAGCTCAGTCCAATTATCTGATCTTACTCGTCTCACCAGTATCAAAAGGGATGACCCCCGCCATTTCGGCATCGAGTCTCCCTGAATGGACCCCTGCCATTCTGTTGTGATGAACTGCTTGAAGAACCATCTTCACTGTGATCATCCTTTTTCCTAGAAATTGATCACCTGACCTGTTTTTCAGTTTCCAAAATGATTTAGACTTAAAAAATGGTTTTGAAAATGACTTTGAAGCTGCCTTGTCAAAAGAATCATCATCCGATGATATCACAAGTTTGACAAGCTTTTTCACATTTCTTTTATTAGCAAAAACTCGTTTCTTTTGATTAATTTCTTCTTTTACCCAAACACAATTAGGATCAAATTTCCTAAGAACTCTTGTTTCTTCTTCATTTGGTTTCACTTTCCTAGGACTTCCACCTGACCTATTTACCCAACTCTCATCATCTGAACTCTTTCTGATTCTGTTGTTTGGACAATTAGCAGAAATATGTCCTTTTGTAACATTTGTGCATTTAGTCATGATAGTCGTAAACAGTGTTAGAACAGTGTGTGTCCATGTTCAGTCAGTCAATGTGAATCATGTGTTCATTATGTGCTTGTGTGTTAGAATCTTTATTATTTAACAAGTATGTATTATTTATTTACAGTCGAGTTCACTAGGCAAGAACAGTATTGTGTTATATCGAAACAGTGGTGGGCAGCGAGAGTGAGCCCTATATATATACTGCGTTCGGTGTAACAGGATAGTGTTGGTGCGTAGTGTTAAGACGAATATTATGACAATTAATTCAACAAGAATCGTAATACGTAAGCGAGACTGAGTATAGTTATGGGTGACGATCCATAATGATACGAATGTTGAACTTATAATTATGATTAAACGACTTTGAATAATTAATACGATCGAGAAACGTACGCGATTTCGGGTATACACGTAATTGTGAATGTTTAACGATCTGTCAACACACGAAGAGTAAAAATAATTAAAATAATTATTTTATATTTTTACAATTTTGAAACTCATCATTTATTTGAGTTTAACAACTCTTTTTATTTAAAACCGCGTAAAATACACGTTACGTTCCGGAAACGCGAACCGAGCGACCGAAACGGACCCGAATACCACACGGGCTATAAAAGCCTTGAACAAGGTCATTTCTCTCATTTATTTCAGCCAACCACCGCTTCTCTCTCTAAAACTCGCGAACCTATCCTCTCTCTAGAAAACCGAACTTCAAACGCGCGTATCTTCTTCGTTTTTCAACGGATTTTGGTGTTCTTGGTGTCCACGCGTAGCTCTCAACATTCTCTACATGAAAGTACAAGAGTTTCGCAGATTCATCCAGCCAAAAACGAGGTATTGAAGCTTGAATCATCACGAAAATAGGGTTTTCGTTTTGTTGTTCGACCAACTCATATAACCGGTAATAAAAGCTCACGTAGATCAACCCTAGACCTTCGAAATGTGGTGCTTGTGCATCGAGGATGTGGAGACTTCATCAGGGACGGCCATGGCTCAAGTGGGATGCGAAGTTGTTACAGGTTCGTTGGAAAAGGGGGCTGTCGAACCCTCTTCAGCAACCAGCCGAACTCTAGGCATCCCCACGAGCCTTCACCGAATCTTTTGGCGTCCAACGAACCCTCAACTGCACCTGGCCGAACCCTGAGGTGCTTCACGAACCACCACGAACCCTTGACCTAAGGGCGAACCTTAACGACCCTGTATGCCCATGGTTCAGCAGCCGAATCTATTAGGGTTTCTCAGTCGAACCCTTTGCGAACCAGTTGATATCAACCGAACCATCATCAGAGTCACGAACCCTATTATGGCATGTAGCGAACCCATGCAGACGAACCACCACGAACCCTAGACCCTCTCAGCCGAACCGTGGTGTCACCGAACCCTGGGTGATGCTGCCGAACCATGTATAGGCCAACGAACCTACATGAGACTTTCGTTCAAGCCACGAACTCTAGATGCCACGAACCCTCTTATGACGAATCTTGGAAGGCTAACTCTGCATGGTTCGTCGAATTGCTGACCGAACCTTGGACCTCTCATCATGAACGAACCCTTGCTTTTCACGAAACAATCTTATCTTGGACGAACCCTTAGCCATGCAAGACGAACCTTAGAAGGAAAAGGAAAGGGTTCGCTGCCTATGTTGGCAGCCCAAGCTCAACTCGGCCCAATCCGGTTCTTCAAGGCCCAATTTCATTAACACTTGGCCCATAGGTTTAAACTAAGCACAATAGAGTTAAATTGGCCCATTATGGTTTAATTGGCCCAATATTGTCTTAGAAACTTGTGTGGTTTACATACACATGAGTGGGCCCAATTAAATTCTTTAGGCCTAATCCAAGCCCATTAGGCTCACTATTATCCTAATTGGCCCAACCTCACATACAATTGGCCCATTGTTAACCTAAGAGGCCTATGGACTCGGTCTAAGGACCATCATGGTTTCATGGGCTTAAGGCCCAATGTGAGGCCCTCGACTATGAAAATTGTGAATTGATCATAAATGGGTTAAGTTGGTGACTTAACAATAATCATGAAGATCAATTCACAATCACAAGGCTTGAAAACAATTGAACATCTTATCACAATACATGTTAATCTATGGTTATCAACTTCTCAAACAATTATCATTTTATGCATAAGATTTATGCACAAAGGAACATTTCATATGCGTTTCTTGGACCCATGATCAATCAAGTGATTCAAATCATAACTTTCAAGTTTTCACAACAATCATAATCATGATCAAGTAATCATGTGTTAATCAAGTTCAAGAGAACACAAGTTAATCAATGAATCAAAGTTATACAATTATAAATCTTATATCTTATGTATGATTACACTGTTATAGGAAACAATTAGAAGTCCTGTTTGGTACTTACTATCTGTTTTAGTTCAGAGTCTACTGCAGACAGGTGAGAACATTAGCCCCTCTTTTACTGTTTTATAACTGTTTTGGGGTGGAACACGTGATCAAACCAATCGTTTACAATCATATTTCATTTCACAAGGTGTGTGTATTCTTATAAACATTACGGTTCATTTTACGAATCCTAGGGATTCATCAACTGTTTTAAAGGAATTATCAACTATTAAACTCTTTTCACTAAAAAGGTTTTATAAAGGATATTTGAACTGTTTTGTAACAGATTTACTCAAATGTATTTATGAAGGATAAACACTTTTAAATAAATGATTTTATAAACTCTTTTGTTATAAACCTTGTTGTTACACAAGGTCACTATTTCATGGTATTCAAATCAAGTGGTTCACATCATGGTATTCAAATCAAGTGGTTCACATCATGGTATTCAAATCAAGTGGTTCATTTCATGGTATTCAAATCAACAGATTCATTTCATGGTATTCAAAACAAAGGATTTAATTCGTGGAATTAAATCTAGGTTTTCAATTCATGTTATCAAATAAGGCATTAACACATTTGGTTAAAGTAAGGTTCAGAAACATGGTGTCTATTGTTGTAAACAAACTTGTAAAAGCATCAAGTATCATATTCATTAGCGTTAGTACTGGGTGATCACAACAAGGGAAAGCGGACACATTGGTTCTTATCCAGGATGGAGTTAGCTTTTAAATTTGTTTTAAAAGCTAACTGCAGGTCTGGTGTCATTATGGTTTTCAAAATTGCTATACATTATCTAACTCCAAACGTGGTTTGGGACTTGATATTATATGTTGGCTTTTGTGCGAACAGTGATTGGACTGTTTACACTCATTTTCTTACTTGATGTTAGTTTGGGTTGCAGCTCATCCGTGTGAATCTTATGTTGCTTTAACTCACCTATGCTGTAACGACCGGTTTTAACGGTTACGTGTGTTAATAAATAAACTTTATTATATTTTAAATTATGTTGTGATAATAATATAATAACAATTGGGGTATTATAGTTAACTAGAAACTAACTTGATTAGGTTGGTTAAGTGAGTTAACTAGTTTAGAAGTTTGAGGGGCTGAAATTGCCAATTAGGCAAAGTTGGTTTAATGAGGATAAGACCCTTGACTTGGTCAAAATTCAGAAAATTCATGTGTATGTGTGTGTTCTACGACCCAGAGAAGAGAAGAAGAGGAATTCTCAAAACCTAGCATCTAAATCCATTGAATTCATGGCTAAAGTTCAAGATTGAAGCTTCTAAATCCATCCACAAGTGTTGCTTAACATCTAGTAAGTGATTTTAGATCCTATCTTGATGTTAATTGTGAGTTCTTGAGATGAACAAAGTTAGGGTTTGTTTCAAATCTTGAGATTGATTGTTTAAATGGGTTAGAAACCATGAATAGATGCTTATTAAGTGTTTGAGAAAATCAAAATACTAGTTATTGTGTGTGATTGCATAAAGTTATGAACTTTGATGTTAATGAACCATGAATGGGTTAATTAGTAAGTAAACTTGCTGAATGAATGTGCCTATAAGTTATGCACATAAGATGTTTGGTGAAATGTTTGAACCAAAAGTGATTAGTTGCTGAATTGAATGAAAATATGTTGCTGTACTGTTATTCAAAAATTCGTATAAAATCGTAGAAAAATAATTAGAAAATGAGCCTTATATGGTTGGAAAGCTATTTGAAAGAGCTACAATCCATATTTTGACATGAAAAGCTGAAAACAAACTTAAGATGGGTTAAAATGGAAATTACAGCAGCAACATTGAAAAATTCAGCAAGCTGGATTGAGAAAATGAAGGTGCAGGTCTGATTTTGTAAATTGTGTATAAAATCAACCGTGTATCCGTTTGAGGCGTATTTTATATGCCTGGAAAGGTATAAGAGTCTACTACAAACCATATTTGAACATGAAGAGCTAAAACATATTGTAAATGTGTCAAAAGTGTTGATTATAGCAGCAACTCAGAAAGTTGCTGCACAAAATTGAAATTTGAAAGTCAATGTTTTTTTTAGCATAAACATGTGATTATAAGTAGTAACTTGACTTTTAAACACTATATATTGATAATTGAGATTCAAATTAGTTTGAATCAATATGTATATGTGTTGTGTGTATTAAAACTAGTTGTATATATATGTGAATTGCAACTAGGTGTTGGTGGTGGAAGTCAAGGAATAAGTCATAGAAGTGGAAAAGAGGTTGTAGGAGGTGACCAACCATTTGAACAAGGTAAGTTACCCAACTTACTATAACATTACATATAAATAGTAGAAAGAGTCTACTTTATTGTTGGTGTTTATTTATTAATTGTGCATAACTTAACTAATGAAACTAATTGAGTTAAAAGACCTATGAGAAGGCATTTTTAGTTTCAATATGAATGTTATGCTTGAGTTGTATGTGTGATATAAATGGCGTAAAATTAGCCGGATGAGCCGGTAGATGAGTCATGACACCACATGAGTGTGGATAGCCGGATGAGACGGTAAAAATTGATCAATTGGACCACTAGAGAGTGGATAACCGAATGAGTCGGTAGATAATGTTATAAACCACTAGAGTGTGGATAACCGGATGAGCCGGGAGTTAAAATGATAAAAAAACCCACTAGAGTGTGGGTAATTGAATGAGTCAAATAGTGAATATAATTTTATGATTAACTAGAGGTGCTAGTAATGGAGTTGGGAAATAGATCATATAATCCTATTTGTGAAAATGACCCGTTAAGGGAAATTAATGCACAATGGTGAGTTATGTGCAATTAAATGTTTGAATATGATATATTATGATCTAAACATGATAAACATCCATATGATATGTATGTGGATGTGTTAGAATGAGTTTTGGGAACTTTGGGGGTTGCTTACTTAGTTCATATGAACTAATTGTGAATTTATATGTGATGTTTATAGGTCAAAAATAGATATGCATTGGGCAATCAGATCGGGCACGTCTTGGAGCGGAATCACTCGTTATGTTGGTTGTTTTTTTTTGTGGATGTAACTTAAACTTACTATGTTTTGTTGACGTGTAAATGTTGTAAATAAGTTTGTGTCAGTTTTTGAATGTGACAGGTTATAAAGGGTTATTTATTGAGTTTTCAAGCAAACCCTTGCAAAATTTTTTTTGGGACCAAATTCCGCAACGTGTTTATGTCTAAACAAGTCTTTTATGATCCGTGTGGGATCTGGGTGTCACATATGCCTTATGTCATATATTCATGTTACAAACGTTAAACCTATTGTTCTCACCAACTACGTCTGTAGTTGACAGTTACTTTTCACGTGTTTCAGGTAATCAGGTTTAAGACATTCTCAGGGACAACTAAGGAGACCATTCTAAGATAGAACAAGATGAAGAAACATGCTAGGATGGATTAGAAACACACTAAATCCTGATTGTTTAATTGTCTTGTTTGAAGTCTTGTTTTGTAACTATATTTTGGGTCTGTAGTTGTCTTTCTTTTGGTAGATAGCTGTCTGTAACTAAACAATTGTCTTAACATTATGAAACATAGTAATCCGTTGTGGTTGTTCTTATTCAATACTTGTGCATGATTCAACTGTTCATACGTCACCGCGCCGTGGATTCCGCACGCGGCGCAGGGGTGTGACAGGTTGGTATCAGAGCCAAGGTTGTAGAGAACTAGGAAAAACCCAATGATTAACGACCTAGACTATAACCTAAGCTACCCAATAGGACTAAGTGCTATAGGCTTGAGGAACTTAGGATCTAAGTAACTTAAGTGAGCATTAAGTCTACAATAAGCTTGAAAGATCTTAGGGACATTTTTCTAAGATTAGATATCGAGTCAGAGATTTTGAATCGGAATTCTATAATTTTAGAAACCGGATTAAATTCTCACACATATGCATTTAAGGATTTCAGAGGCAAGGATCTGTATTCTTAGTATCCTTGATCTGAAATTCTCACACAGAGATCATTATAGAAATTCGGAGGCAAAGATCTGTATTTTCAGTATCTTTGATATGAATTTCTTGTCATATTCATTATAGGATTTAGAGGCAAAGATTGGTATCTTTGATCTAAAGTCCTTGTCATATTCAGTATAGGATTTAGAGGCAAAGATTGGTATCTTTGATCTAAAGTCCTTGTCATATCCATTATAGGAATTCAAAGGTCAAGATCTATTAATTTAGAATCTTGATTTGAAATCCTTGTCATATTCATTATAGGAATTCAAATGTCAAGATCTATTAATTTAGAGTCTTGATTTGAAATCCTTGTCATTGTTATCATTGTTATCATTATCAGGTGTTCATTATCATAGGAACTTTATAACTTAGAATCTGTGTAACAGTATTCTTTAGTTGGAGTTCTCACAAGAGATCATTATACTCGATACCGTAGGTATTGAGAACCTAGGTTAATTAACCTAGGACACACATGCTAAAACCTAAGGTTTTAATTTCAAGCAAATTAAGAACCATGGTTTACATAATCATAAACATATTCTGAGAACAAGTGGTAATCATGAAACAATCATAATCAAGCAACAGTTGGAATCTTAGCCTCAAATATGAACGACGGATTAACGCTGACGTGCTGAGGTAAGTGGTGGGTCGGTGAGAGCTTACCCTATATATAAGCTTATTTCAGTATGTTAGGGGGAATCCGGCGTTCGTATTTGGAGTGAGGATTCGGGATCAACTGGAATCATTGAACGTTAGTCAAACACATGGGATACGGGAAACAATCATTGGTGAATCAAATCATAGTGCAATTCAAACTTGGATGAACCAAACATTATGGTGAATCAATCAAGTTGTGAACATTCTTTAAATGTAAACCTTAAGTGAAATTCTTAAGTGATTACATCATTAGTACTTACTGACATAGGTTAACAGGAAAGTGTAGAACACACGTATGATTTAGTTCTACATGTTAACAACTGTTAGTAGGTGCACGCATAACATAATCATAGTTCAATCATGGAATCAATCATAGTTCAAGTTGATCAAAGATCATGAGATTCTTAATCAATGGAACACACTTGGGAATCAGTACAAACGTGTTGCCAAATGCTAGCAAGGGCATGATCGTGGTATATCGAAACGGTGGTGGGCAGTGAGAGTGAGCCCTATATATAAGCTGTTTTCGGTATATCGGGAAAGTGTCAGTGTGTAGATTTGGTGGTGAGATCATGAGACATCGTACATATTCACATGATAAGTATGCAAATAAGTTGATAACTTATACGTGTACTGGATCATATTACAATTGAATGATAATACTAGTAGTATGGATATATTACTGACCTTATCATGAAAATTCAATTGTATCCTTCCTCATTACTGACCCGCTTGTGGCTTCTATTCGTAGAATGCCTCCCCGACGTGATCCTAACGGAGGGGGTTCAACAAGTGGCAACGACGATGAGATCAACAAGATTGCTCGAGCTATCGCTGTTCATATGCGGGATGTAATCCCTGGTATGGTCACTGATATTACCCAGAATCTTCGGGGAAGTACTAGTGATTCAGCACATAACTCAAATGCTACAACTACTGGAACTGCTAACTTCACTTTCAAGCAGTTCAATGATGCTAAGCCTCCTAAGTAAGCTGGTACAGAAGGAGCTACTGGGCTACTACAGTGGTTAGAGAGCATTGAGGACATTCTCGACTTCACTGGATGTCCTGAGAATCTGAAGGTCAAGATGGCCTCAAGCGCTTTTCATAAGGGCGCACTCACTTGGTGGAATTCTGAAAAGAACACCAGAGGACGCGAAGTCGCTTTAGCTTTACCATGGGACGGATTCAAGAACTTGCTTGTGGAAAAGTTCTGTCCACGTCATGAACTGAAGAAACTTGAGGTGGAGATGTGGAATTTGGTGCAAGATAGTGGAGAGAACGCGAAGTATACAACCCGATTCCATGAGTTGTGTATTCTGGTACCACATTTGGTTACTCCTCTATCCCGCAGGATAGAGAAATACATTGAAGGTCTACCCTTAGTAGTCAGGGGAAGGTCATGGGTAATAACCCTGCTACTTTGGAGGCAGCCATCCAACTTGGTGCTACTCTTACTGAAGAGTATGTGAAGTCTGGAGTGCTCACCCGAAAGGGATTCAAGAGAGCACAGATTGAAGAAGGCAAGAAGCCTGAACAGCACCATCACAAGAAGAAGAAGCAAAAGACAATCAAGAACTTTGCAGCGTTGACTGCGGCTGCACCTACTCATGCCACACCTATCACTGCTATGCCACAACCTGCTAATGCCAGAAAGCCTTACACTGGCCCGTTTCCACTTTGCACCAAATGCCAGTATCATCATCTACCCAACACTCCATGCAGAAAGTGTCTCAAATGTGGGCGTATGGGACACTTGGCGGCTACATGCCGATCTGCTCATCTTGCTGCTGCAACAACTGCTACCACAACCACTACTGCTACAGGTGGAAGAACCTGTTATAATTGTGGAGCAGAGGGACACTTCAGAAACCAGTGTCCAAAACTCAACAACAATATTGCTGCTGCTCGTGCTTTTGTTATTGGAACTGCTGAGGCACGTGAGGATCCGGCAGTCATCACGGGTACATTTCTTATCAATGATCACTACGTTTCTATCATATTTGATACTGGTGCTGATAAAAGCTTTATCTCTGCTCGTACTGCTTCTTTGCTTAATATGCAACTGTCTATACTTACTGCTCCCTATACTGTAGAAGTAGCAAATGGTAAGACTATAGTTGTAGATTCCATAATCCATGGTTGTGAATTAAGATTAAACGACCATTCCTTCCTCATCGATCTTATTCCTATGACACTTGGAAGTTTCGAAGTTGTGATAGGAATGGATTTGTTATCCAAAAACAATCCTGAAATCGTATGCTCTGAGAAACTTATTCGAATTCCTCTACCGTCTGGTGAAACGATGATAGTCTACGGCGAGAAACCATGCCGCGGATTGAAGATTGTATCGTGCATCAAGGCGAGGAAGTACTTGAAGAAGAAGTATTATGCTTTCCTGGCTCACGTGGTAGAAAAGAAACCTGAAAAGAAAGCAGTTGGAGATGTTCCAGTTATCAGAGATTATCCAGACGTATTTCCAGAAGACTTGCCCGGACTACCACCAGTCCGACAAGTGGAGTTTAGAATTGATCTCGTCCCTGGAGCAAACCCAGTGGCGAAGTCACCGTATCGATTAGCACCGTCTGAGATGCAAGAACTGTCTAGTCAGCTTCAAGAACTTTTAAACAAAGGTTTCATAAGACCGAGTTTCTCTCCATGGGGAGCTCCGGTTCTCTTTGTCAAAAAGAAAGACGGTTCATTTCGTATGTGCATCGACTATCGTGAGCTGAACAAGTTGACAATCAAGAATAGATATCCTCTGCCCAGGATCGACGATCTGTTTGATCAATTACAGGGAGCAACTTGCTTCTCTAAGATTGATTTGTGATCCGGGTATCATTAGTTAAGAGTAAATGATGAGGATATACCAAAGACGGCATTTAGGACTCGAAATGGACACTATGAGTTTGTGGTTATGCCATTTGGGCTGACCAATGCACCCGCAGTGTTCATGGACTTGATGAATCGAGTCTGTAGGCCTTACTTGGATCAGTTTGTTATCGTCTTTATTGATGATATACTGATTTATTCCAAGTCAGAACAAGAACATGAGGATCATTTGAAGAAAGTCTTGGAACTACTAAGAGAGGAACAACTTTATGCTAAATTCTCAAAGTGTGAATTTTGGCTAAAGGAGGTTCACTTCTTAGGACATGTCATAAACAAAGATGGGATACATGTAGATCCGGCGAAGATTGAGGCGATTAAGAACTGGACTACTCCATCTACTCCAACAGAGATTCGTTCATTTCTGGGTCTGGCAGGCTATTACAGGAGATTCATTGCAAATTTCTCTAAGATTGCTTTGCCACTTACCACACTGACTCAGAAAAGTCAAGCCTTTATATGGGGACAGAAACAAGAAGATGCATTTCAACTTCTTAAACAGAAGTTATGCAATTCCCCTATCCTTAGTCTTCCAGAAGGCAGTGATGATTTCATTCTATACTGCGATGCTTCAAACCTTGGTCTCGGTTGGGTACTTATGCAACGGGACAAGGTCATTGCTTATGCTTCAAGACAACTTAAGGTTCACGAGAAGAATTACACTACTCATGACCTTGAGTTAGGGGCTGTGGTCTTTGCATTGAAGATTTGGAGACACTACCTGTATGGTACTAAATGTGTTATCTATACAGACCACAAGAGCCTACAACACATTCTCAATCAGAAAGAACTCAACATGAGACAACGACGTTGGGTTGAGCTTCTAACTGATTACGACTGCGAGATTCGTTACCATCCGTGTAAAGCCAATGTGGTGGCGGATGCTCTTAGTCGCAAGGAACCAGTCAAACCAATTCGTGTAAGAGCCATGGAGATCAACACACAGCCAAACTTGAAAGACTTGATTCGTATTGCACAACAACAAGTAGTAACAAACAATCAACTCAAGACAGACTTGGATTGTGGTATTGAGAAGAAACTAGAACCTCGAGCTGATGGGGTGTTATATCTCAACGGCCGCATTTGGATTCCAAAGTCTGAAGAATTGCGCACACTCATCTGTGATGAGGCTCATAAGTCGCGATACTCAGTTCATCCTGGAGCCGATAAGATGTATCAGGACTTGAGGACATCTTACTGGTGGCCGGGAATGAAGAAAGACATAGCACTGTACGTGGGAAAGTGTCTTACATGTTCAAAAGTCAAAGCAGAACATCGAAAGCCTTCGGGACTTCTGCAGCAACCTGAAATTCCTCAATGGAAATGGGAGCAAATTTCCATGGATTTCATCACAAAGTTGCCGAGAACTCCACGAGGTTTCGATTCGATTTGGGTGATCGTCGATCGACTCACCAAATCTGCTCATTTTCTCCCGATACGAGAGGATTACAAGATGGAGAAGTTATCCACATTGTACATCAACGAAATCATTGCACGTCATGGTACTCCAACATCAATCATATCTGATCGTGATAGTCGTTTCACTTCTCGCTTTTGGCAATCATTGCAAAAGGCTTTGGGAACGCGTGTTAATCTTAGCACGGCGTATCATCCCCAAACCGATGGTCAAAGCGAAAGGACTATCCAAACACTTGAGGACATGCTTCGTTCTTGTGTCATTGACTTCGGTGGAAGTTGGGACACTCATCTCCCACTCATTGAGTTTTCATATAACAATAGCTATCATACGAGCATTCAATGTGCACCATTCGAAGCTCTATATGGTAGAAAGTGCCGATCACCGGTCTGTTGGACCGAGATTGGTGACTCACAGGTCGTAGGACCAGAACTCATTCAGGAAACATCAGACAAAATCACAATCATTCAATCACGGCTTAAGGCCGCACGAGATCGGCAAAAGAGTTATGCTGATCGACGTCGGAAACCGCTTGAGTTTCAAGTCGGTGACCGAGTCTTACTCAAGGTTTCTCCCTGGAAAGGCGTTGTCCGATTCGGGAAGAAAGGGAAACTTGCACCAAGGTACGTTGGACCTTTTGAGATCCTGGAACGGATTGGTCCCGTAGCCTACAAACTCAAACTTCCAGTGGAGCTAAGCAATGTTCACGATACTTTTCATGTATCGAATCTTAAGAAATGCTTGGCAGATCATGATGTTCAGATTCCACTGGAAGACATTCAGATTCAGAATAACATGCAATTCATAGAACGTCCAGTTGAGATCATGGATCATGGGGTCAAGAAACTTAAACGCAGCCGTATCCCGATCGTAAAGGTACGATGGGAGGGCAAACGCGGTGCTGAGTTCACCTGGGAACGTGAAGACCAGATGAAGCTTAAGTACCCTCATCTTTTTACAGTATCTTCGGCTAGTTAATTTCGGGACGAAATTCCCTAAACTAGGGGAGACTGTAACATTTGTCGTAAACAGTGTTAGAACAGTGTGTGTCCATGTTCAGTCAGTCAATGTGAATCATGTGTTCATTATGTGCTTGTGTGTTAGAATCTTTATTATTTAACAAGTATGTATTATTTATTTACAGTCGAGTTCACTAGGCAAGAACAGTATTGTGTTATATCGAAACAGTGGTGGGCAGCGAGAGTGAGCCCTATATATATACCGCGTTCGGTGTAACAGGATAGTGTTGGTGCGTAGTGTTAAGACGAATATTATGACAATTAATTCAACAAGAATCGTAATACGTAAGCGAGACTGAGTATAGTTATGGGTGACGATCCATAACGATACGAATGTTGAACTTATAATTATGATTAAACGACTTTAAATAATTAATACGATCGAGAAACGTACGCGATTTCGGGTATACACGTAATTGTGAATGTTTAACGATCTGTCAACACACGAAGAGTAAAAATAATTAAAATAATTATTTTATATTTTTACAATTTTGAAACTCATCATTTATTTGAGTTTAACAACTCTTTTTATTTAAAACCGCGTAAAATACGCGTTACGTTCCGGAAACGCGAACCGAGCGACTGAAACGGACCCGAATACCACACGGGCTATAAAAGCCTTGAACAAGGTCATTTCTCTCATTTATTTCAGCCAACCACCGCTTCTCTCTCTAAAACTCGCGAACCTATCCTCTCTCTAGAAAACCGAACTTCAAACGCGCGTATCTTCTTCGTTTTTCAACGGATTTTGGTGTTCTTGGTGTCCACGCGTAGCTCTCAACATTCTCTACACGAAAGTACAAGAGTTTCGCAGATTCATCCAGCCAAAAACGAGGTATTGAAGCTTGAATCATCACGAAAATAAGGTTTTCGTTTTGTTGTTCGACCAACTCATATAACCGGTAATAAAAGCTCACGTAGATCAACCCTAGACCTTCGAAATGTGGTGCTTGTGCATCGAGGATGTGGAGACTTCATCAGGGACGGCCATGGTTCAAGTGGGATGCGAAGTTGTTACAGGTTCGTTGGAAAAAGGGGGCTGTCGAACCCTCTTCAGCAACCAGCCGAACCTTAGGCATCCCCACGAGCCTTCACCGAATCTTTTGGCGTCCAACGAACCCTCAACTGCACCTGGACGAACCCTGAGGTGCTTAACGAACCACCACGAACCCTTGAGCTAAGGGCGAACCTTAACGACCCTGTATGCCCATGGTTCAGCAGCCGAATCTATTAGGGTTTCTCAGTCGAACCCTTTGCGAACCAGTTGATATCAACCGAACCATCATCAGAGTCACGAACCCTATTATGGCATGTAGCGAACCCATGCAGACGAACCACCACGAACCCTAGACCCTCTTAGCCGAACCGTGGTGTCACCGAACCCTGGGTGATGCTGCCGAACCATGTATAGGCCAACGAACCTACATGAGACTTTCGTTCAAGCCACGAACTCTAGATGCCACGAACCCTCTTATGCCGAATCTTGGAAGGCTAACTCTGCATGGTTCGTCGAATTGTTGACCGAACCTTGGACCTCTCATCATGAACGAACCCTTGCTTTTCACGAACCAATCTTATCTTGGACGAACCCTTAGCCATGCAAGACGAACCTTAGAAGGAAAAGGAAAGGGTTCGCTGCCTATGTTGGCAGCCCAAGCTCAACTCGGCCCAATCCGGTTCTTCAAGGCCCAATTTCATTAACACTTGGCCCATAGGTTTAAACTAAGCACAATAGAGTTAAATTGGCCCATTATGGTTTAATTGGCCCAATATTGTCTTAGAAACTTGTGTGGTTTACATACACATGAGTGGGCCCAATTAAATTCTTTAGGCCCAATCCAAGCCCATTAGGCTCACTATTATCCTAATTGGCCCAACCTCACATACAATTGGCCCATTGTTAACCTAAGAGGCCTATGGACTCGGTCTAAGGACCATCATGGTTTCATGGGCTTAAGGCCCAATGTGAGGCCCTCGACTATGAAAATTGTGAATTGATCACAAATGGGTTAAGTTGGTGACTTAACAATAATCATGAAGATCAATTCACAATCACAAGGCTTGAAAACAATTGAACATCTTATCACAATACATGTTAATCTATGGTTATCAACTTCTCAAACAATTATCATTTTATGCATAAGATTTATGCACAAAGGAACATTTCATATGCGTTTCTTGGACCCATGATCAATCAAGTGATTCAAATCATAACTTTCAAGTTTTCACAACAATCATAATCATGATCAAGTAATCATGTGTTAATCAAGTTCAAGAGAACACAAGTTAATCAATGAATCAAAGTTATACAATTATAAATCCTATATCTTATGTATGATTACACTATTATAGGAAACAATTAGAAGTCATGTTTGCTACTTACTATCTGTTTTAGTTCAGACTCTACTGCAGACAGGTGAGAACATTAGCCCCTCTTTTACTGTTTTATAACTGTTTTGGGGTGGAACACGTGATCAAACCAATCGTTTACAATCATATTTCATTTCACAAGGTGTGTGTATTCTTATAAACATTACGGGTTCATTTTACGAATCCTAGGGATTCATCAACTGTTTTAAAGGAATTATCAACTATTAAACTCTTTTCACTAAAAAGGTTTTATAAAGGATTTTTGAACTGTTTTGTAACAGATTTACTCAAATGTATTTATGAAGGATAAACACTTTTAAATAAATGATTTTATAAACTCTTTTGTTATAAACCTTGTTGTTACACAAGGTCACTATTTCATGGTATTCAAATCAAGTGGTTCACATCATGGTATTCAAATCAAGTGGTTCACATCATGGTATTCAAATCAAGTGGTTCATTTCATGGTATTCAAATCAAGTGGTTCACATCATGGTATTCAAATCAAGTGGTTCATTTCATGGTATTCAAATCAACAGATTCATTTCATGGTATTCAAAACAAAGGATTTAATTCGTGGAATTAAATCTAGGTTTTCAATTCATGTTATCAAATAAGGCATTAACACATTTGGTTAAAGTAAGGTTCAGAAACATGGTGTCTATTGTTGTAAACAAACTTGTAAAAGCATCAAGTATCACATTCATTAGCGTTAGTACTGGGTGATCACAACAAGGGAAAGCGGACACATTGGTTCTTATCCAGGATGGAGTTAGCTTTTAAATTTGTTTTAAAAGCTAACTGCAGGTCTGGTGTCATTATGGTTTTCAAAATTGCTATACATAATCTAACTCCAAACGTGGTTTGGGACTTGATATTATATGTTGCCTTTTGTGCGAACAGTGATTGGACTGTTTACACTCATTTTCTTACTTGATGTTAGTTTGGGTTGCAGCTCATCCGTGTGAATCTTATGTTGCTTTAACTCACCTATGCCTTATGTCATATATTCATGTTACAAACGTTAAACCTATTGTTCTCACCAACTACGTCTGTAGTTGACAGTTACTTTTCACGTGTTTCAGGTAATCAGGTTTAAGACATTCTCAGGGACAACTAAGGAGACCATTCTAAGGTAGAACAAGATGAAGAAACATGCTAGGATGGATTAGAAACACACTAAATCCTGATTGTTTAATTGTCTTGTTTGAAGTCTTATTTTGTAACTATATTTTGGGTATGTAGTTGTCTTTCTTTTGGTAGATAGCTGTCTGTAACTAAACAATTGTCTTAACATTATGAAACATAGTAATCCGTTGTGGTTGTTCTTATTCAATACTTGTGCATGATTCAACTGTTCATACGTCACCGCGCCGTGGATTCCGCACGCGGCGCAGGGGTGTGACACCTTTTCCACAACAAGTATAACACTTTCGTGTATCTCTTGGTGAATAAGACTTAAAGCTGCTACAATCAGTAGAACTGAAATCCAAATCATAATTAGCAATCAGACGGCCAAATTTACCACAACTGTAACATTTTTTATCTTTCAGATAATTCTTTGGTTTTGGTTCATCATAGTACTTTAATGAACGGAAAGGTTTAGAAACAACCTTTGCAGATGAGAATCTGTTTCTCAAACCAGTTGATTTTATCTTTGAATTAGTCATTTTATTTTGAAAATTCTTTGATTTGTCTTTATGTCCAACCCCAAACTTATCAAAGAAAAAATCCACTTTTTCAACCTTTTTAGAAAACACATTTTGCTTTTGAAAAGTACTACTAGACTCTCCTTGATGTGTAGTAGATGACTTTACATACACCATAGGTTTGAGAGTAGTAGTTGTTTTGACTTTCATCACTGGTTTAGAAACTAGATTTGGTTTAATCACAACCTTCTCAACTGGTTTCATCTCAGTCTTTGACTTCTGAGACTTGAGACTCTTTTTATCAACCGTTTTAACTTGATAACCATTCTATCTCAAAATGTCAGGTGAATACTTTGATTCAATGATGTCTTCAATAATGGGAGCATCACTATCAAGAGACACTTTTTCATCAAATAATGACCCTCCAGCAATTTCAATAACATGTTCAGACCGATGTTCATTCAAAGAGACAAGATGAACTTCGAAATTTAAATCAATTTGTGGTCTTGGCACGTAGCTGGAAGGTGGTGGTACAACATGAAAACCTATTCCAGTAGTATCATGCGATGATCTTTGCATGGCAGTAAAGTAATCGATGGCATACTGAGAATTTTGATAATTTTCAAGCTTGCTCTTGTTCATTTCAGCTTCTGCTTTTGCTGCTGATAATTCAACCTTCAGCTTTGGCAATGATTCGAGATGCACAGAAACTGCATAATTATTTTGTAAAATTTTGATTTTCAACTCTTCATTCTCTTTTCCTAAATCAATTATGTTTTTGTCAAAGGCCTTTTCTCTTGAAATTAGCTTCTTGTTAGCTTATGTGCACTCTACCAGTTCAGCAGTCTGCTGAGCATTCATCTCTTTCAATTTTTCAATGATCTCTGACAGATCATCATGTACCTCATAAACCTTCTCTTTGTCTTTGCCTGTGTCTTTGTCCAAAGAATCCATAAAAGCACCCATCAACTCATCATATTGATTTCCCCAATCATAACCTTCATTAGCTTGACTTACTAATGCTTTCGATGACACTTCAGAATTTTCTTTCTTCTTCTGATAAGCTTCCTTTGCTTTGAAAGGGTTTAAATTTCCTTGCTTCTTCGGGTTTTTGCATTCTCTAGCAAAATGGCCTAACTCACCATAGTTGTAACATTGAGTAGTCTTTGGATTAAATCCAAACTTGGTGTTTCGATCAAATGTGAATTTCTTCCCAGTTTTCTTTTCATATTGATTGATTCTTCTTATCACACTCGCCAATGCCCATTGAGTGTCAATCAACTCCATCTCGTCATCATAAATTTGATCATAATCTTCAAATGTAAGATTAGAGTTTCCAATCTATCCTGCAATTTGTTCATCATACGCACTGACTACACGTGACAAAATTGACATATGATCCCGAACAGCCTCTACAGTTACTTTCCCCAGATTTGTTGTATTCAGCTGAACAGGAGGTGTTGTTGAGTCAGACTTCTTCTCTTTTTGACAGAATAAGATGAACTAGAACTTGTAGATGCAGAAGGTGCAGGAGTATTATTAGAAGTACTAGAAACAAATGATGTCTGAATCTTTGCTGAAGATACAGGTGGTGTAACCACTGATGCACCATATAAAAAAGGATCTTGAGTAACATTCACTCTCCTTTCTTTTCTCTTATCTTTCATCTACTGCTCTTCTAGCTTTTGAATAAATTCTACCAATGTCATTCTTGGTAGATTTTCTCTCAAGATTAGCACAAATGAATTCCACTTTTCAGGCAACGCATCCGCAAGGCAATCTATATTTTCCTCTTTAGTGTATTCAATGCCACACTTCCTGACTTCAGTCAATAAATACCTATATCTTGTTATTAAAGCTTCAAGACTCTCATTGCCAATAAAGTTGAAGTTCTCAAATTCTTTGCGAATATCAGTGGCTTTCATCTTCTTTAACTTGGTATTTCCTTCAATCCTTGCTTTCAAAGCGTTCCACAAGCCATATGAGGTTTTGTGTTCATCAAATTGTTGAAGTATCTGATTAGGGATTGCTTGGCTTAGCATCCAGTAAGCTTTCTTCTCAGAATCATATTTCTTTCTCTGATCAACATCTAATCTCTCAAGGGTTTGATCTAAATCTGTCCCTACAACCTTGGGTCTTCAATAAGGTGATAAAATCCTTTCCCACAGATTAGTGTGAGTTCCATTTAAGTGTGTTTCAAACCTTCCTTTCCAGTTCTCGTAATCTGTCAAATCAGGCAACTTTGGAACTTTGTTTGTACTTCCAACCTCAATTTCACTAATCAGAATGCTATGTATTTTCGAATTATGACTAGCTACAGCAGCATCTCAGCCATGATGTTAATCTTTTATCAGCGAACGTCTGATGAAAACTTAACTTCACGAACATTTCAACCAGGAGAACCTCCAACACTCCTTGATTTGAATGAACCTCAATACACGAACCTCAAATCACGAACCTCAAGTAACGAACGTTAAGTCACGAACCTTAAGTCACAAACCTCAAGTCACGAATCTCAAGTCACAAACCTGAGACAAACGAAACTTTGCAGAAAGCCTTCAACGAACCTCTTCACAAACCTCTAAACGAACCTCATAAAATTGCAATAACATCGAACCTCTTGCTTCAGCAACTCACAGGTTCGGCTAACGAACCTGTACTACAAAATTCAAAAATTTTTGGAGGGAAAACCATCCAAATTTGAAGAAAAACCTTCAAAAATCCTCAATTTGCATAACAAATCTTGTAATTTTAATGTTCCACAGCAATTTGCGATGAAATTTCACTCCATTCAGCAATCAAGCACAAAGAAAACTAGAATTTCAATCCATTTCTTGATCTCTTTATATTCAAATACTTGAAAGTCTTTGATAATCTTGTATAGAACTCCACCAATGCTCTCATACCACTATAGATCTACTGTATTTGATCTTGATCGTATAACGGAATCCTATGAACAATCAAATATATGCGGAATCTATATTTGATCTATATGAATCAAAGAAGAACAAGCATTTCAATAATCATCTCCATTTCATTAATCACAATCAACTGATTACAATGAACACACAGCTCTTTCTCACACAGAGAAAATCACTCAGAGGTTTTCCAGAAGTTTTGACAAAATTAGACAAACCTACAATATATACTCTGTCAGCCGAACCTAGCTTATCCGAACCATTAGGTTCGCCGGCCGAACCTTGAAGTTCGTTGGACGAACCTAATCATCCAAACCTAATAGGTTCGCCGAAACTGTTAAGGTTCGTGGGCCAGACGAACCTCAGCCAAACCTCACTAACTTTCTATAATTTACATGTTTGATAAGCAACATATTACAAATATGTACTAACAGGTTCTTTAGCTTTACGAGTTTCATCTTCTACCACTCAGCTTCATTAGCAGCGCTTTTGTCCTTTTAAGCAGCAGACTATAGCTTCTCATTCTGCCTCTTATTGGCTTCATCAACCTGTTCTTTGAACCAAGGGGGAGGAGCTATCCATGTTAAGGAATTAAGATAGAGAGTGTCATTAGCCACTTCATGTTTGAGTTACTTTATCTTGGAGTCTAATGAAACTCTCAGTAGATCCATCTCTATCTTTTTAGAGTGAAGAATGTTTTGGGTGAAATTTTGAAAAATAATGGTGAGATGGGTGGCAAGCAGTGGGTTTAACACTTCTTGTAGAGTGGTAGGATCAAGGTTAGGAATATTTGAGGTGGCTACAGTGTTTCGGGGATCTTCAGATGAAGATGTGTGCATTAGGTTGGATTGGGTTTGTAAGGCTTTGTCATTCAATAACTTTGTGACCATCTCAATGACTGTAGCAACATTGGTTTGAAGACTTTTAACATTAGTCATCAATTCCTCTATTTTATGGTTTGACTCGTGAATCCGTTTAAGGATATCATCCAAATTACTAACAGTAGTGTGAGTTTCAATATGAACTAAGTCCATCTCAGCAGTGTCATGTATCTCTTTTTCTCGGTTATGGGGATTTCTAGCCTCAGTGTTATGCACTTCATCAGCTATTGCCAAAGGTGGAGTATTATTTCCTGATCCATCCATGTGAAAGCCCCTTGAACAATCACATGAGTTGGATGCCTCAACTATATGGTTTGAGTGTCTAAATGGACTAGGCACCTTGACGTCATCCTCATCTCCATTGGGTGGAGATTGTACTTGTTGGATATTGGATGTCCGATTAACGATAAGTTCAACATTGCAATGAAAGGTATGATCCAAAGAGTTACACTTTGAAAGACAACGACTTTATGTTTAATTCTTAAACATAATATACAATCACGAATTGCCGGTTTTATCGAACTGGCTTTTATTATTTATGAAATAATAATCAATGGGAATTAATTATAGAGATAGTTAATTCATTAAACAAATAAAGTTTTGAACTTTATTATAAGGGATTTTTAGTTAAATGTTAATTGACAAATTGACATTTAGTTAAACTTTAAACATCTAATTAAATGCTACTAACTAATTGTTAGTTAGTAATATTGGGGAGTACTAATTAAATGGTTTAATTACTAAAAGAGTTTAATCAAATTAAAAGAGTTTAATTTGAATTAAATATGAAGTAAGTGGTGGGAATTCCAATTTTGAATTAGTAATTTCTAGATCATAAAAATGTGGATCTAATTTGACTATTTAATCTAGATCAAATCACCACATTTTACAACCACTCTTTCACTCACTCTCCTTCTCCCAAAATCATAGTGGCTGTCACCCACCACCACCGAGCCGAGACCGGGCCGCAAGCAGGCCGCACCAAGGGGCCAAAATCTGTTTTGGTCCAATCCGTTCATTCGTAGGACGAAATCAAGAATCCGGTGATCGTAGTGAGTCAACTAGCGAGATTGTTGCCGATCCAGCGTGTGGATTTGGAACCGCTTCATAAAAGGTCGATTCCTAAAACCCCATATGGTTGTGTTTTTTGATTTAATTGTTGTTTAAATCGTTTGTAACTGGATTCTGATTTGGGAATTGTTTCGATTACGAATCGAAAGGTTATAAAATTTAAGTGCTTCCGCTGTGTCAGATCTGATCAGATAGTTTAATCCGATTTTATGAAAACTGATTTTTTCAATTAGTGCGATTAATTGAAATTGATTAAATGAAAAGTAACCTAGAATTCCCAATAGTGGCATCAGAGCGGTTTTTACTAAAGTTTAAATGCAATTAATAAATCGATCTTTGTTTGTTTTTGTTTTGTCAAAACTTTTGTTTGACAAAAAGATCGAAACTGTGAATGTGATGATTGTGATTGTGATTACGATTATGAATCGAGCCCTAGGATCCGACCCAGGTGATTGTATCTTTTGTTTTGTTTGGTTGGTTGGTTTTTGAAATCTTGTATTTCTACGGGTATTTGGACTCAATGTAATAGAATAGGTTTCAATTTTTTTGTAATGTGATTTGTATTTTACAAATGTAATCAAGCAATGGATCAAGTGGGAGACAACATTCAAGACGTTGAATTGTAAACCCTAGTATCTTTCGGTTTGTGTTTGATGACTCGAACTAAACCGAACAAATGAGACTTTGGCTCGTTTCATAATCACATTTTGTTTTTTGTGGTTGTTTAATATTTAGGAAATATAAAAGTAGTAAAAACAAAATTTTTCACAATCATTGCAAAACGATAAGTAATACAAAAGGAGTTTTGTAGTTACTTTAAAAGGGGTTTTAAAATAAAAATGTTTTATCTTAATAAATCAAGTTTATAAAATAAAAGGTTTATTTTATAAAATTAGAACTTGTTAGTTTAAAATGATTCGCGATAATTACCGACTTAGTTTAAAAAAGGTATTTAAAATTAATCGAGTCGAGAGCTAAAAGGAGTTTCAAACTATCGCAAATCATGAACAAAATATGATTTTGTTAATATGAAATTCTACGATTTGTGTCATGCTTCAAATCTTTCAATAGTTTTAAACTAAAACAATAAAATCAATACGATTGATTTGACTAACAAATTCGCGATTATGATCAATTTAGTTTAATAAGGTATTAAACAAATTAGGTCAAAATTGAAATAGGATTTCAATTATATAGCGAATAAATAAAATAGTGCTTTTATGAAATGCACAACTATCCTCATTTAAAATTAGTTGTCCATAATGTTTTGAAGCATAAAAGCAATTAATTAAAGTAATTAAATGACTCATTGGTCAAGATGTTTATTTTCTAAATATGTAAACCTAGAGTTAGTGCTTACCTTGCTATAGGTTTATATATGTTAGAAAAAGGATAAACATTTTGATTTAAATGGCACTTTAGATTTGAGACACTTTATCAATTTGACCTAACATCTAGTGTTAGTGCTTACCCTGCACTAGGTCTGTGGTTTTATAGAAAAGGAATGATCGCGATTCCTAATAAACTTAGGCCGGTCATTCAGTAAAAAATCGGCAGGTGTATACTTGAAGAGTCTAACAAACTTGGCATAGTTGGGGTAAATGTCCAAAGATAGAAATTAGTGTTCTAACAAACCCTAAAACCTGAGGATTATGATTGTCATAATTGGTTATTGTAACCCTCCTGTATTATTGTGAGTAGTAAATAGAGAACTTAGCCAATGGACTGTTCATTAAATAAACAGGATCTCACAATTCTAAATTAATTTTGTTAAAGAGTCATAATTAATTTGGGATTATATAAAGCATGAAATACTAAAACTTTTCTTTTGAATTTTATAGATGTCTTTCATTGATGCTACTAAACCTTATAGGATACTTCTATTTCAAAATCAGTTCAATGGGAGTAAATTTTTTTACTTGGATGCATCACCTTAGAAAAGTCCTAAGAATAGAAGGAAAGTTGTATGCTTTGGATAACCCCATTAATCCTGAGCCACCTATAGGATGCACCACATCTGAAAGGATGAAGCATAATGGACACGAATGTGAGATAAAATATCTCATATTGACTTTGGTGTCTCCTGGATATGTGGATCAGCTTATCTATCTCTCCAGTCATGATATGATTGAGGAGATCAAGAAGAGTTTCCTGCCAAACAGGTTTTGGCGATTTGAAATTCTTAAGGAGGTCAAAAAGGGTTTGAGACCGGGTGGAGACGTAGGGGCTCACGTTGATAGGTTGCAAGGCTATTTTGATAGGCTTGGCAAAGTAGGCTATCCACTGAACCTTTAGATTGCTATTGATTTCATCCTTATTTCCCTACCAGAGGAATATGAATCTTTTGTAAAGAGTTACAAAAGAAATATCTTTGGAGGGACAATTGATGAACTCAAGGGGATGCTCTTGGTTTAGGAAACCAAGATGAGGATAGTGGTGAGCAGTGGGAGGAAGAGGCCATTGATCGAGGTCGATGAGGTCCAGTACATTGTTGCTCGACGTCTGAAGAGTTCAGATATGCCGGGATCTTCTAGTATGCCTTGTTACTTCAACATATTTCTTGAATTGGCAAATCTTTGATAATAATGTTAGTGTCTCAATCATTTCAATTATTTGCAAGTATTCAAGGTGATTGATAAGCTGGGAGCTTGAGTCTTGAAATCCATGGGATGGAAGACAAGACAAATAGAAGAAATGTCCTTTTATTCATTTTTCATTGACTGTTTAAATGGTTTAAAACAATTATGAATACTTTTAACATTCTTAGTTTGACTAAGAATAATGCTTCTAGTATTATTTATGCATTGATTGATAAGTTATATTTATGTTTGATAAATTGTTTAGATAGCATAATTAATATTGATTATTGATAATGCTAAGTGAATTATATATGATAGAATTAATAAAAAGGCAATACTCATGATTCATATGAATAGAATAATTTAAAGTGTTTAAATAATTATAATTATACAATATTAACCTTTAAAGCAAGGTGTAATACCTGAATCTCTAAACAATTGAAAATGGAATTCATTGTTACAGGAGTTTGATTATTACACAACATGCTTAAGGAAGGTTATAAAGATTGTGATCTTTAAAATGCAATTATGTTGCATAAAATGTCTAAAGATTAAATATGAATAATTCATAAGGTTGTGAACCTAATGAAATCTTTAAAAGAGTTCAAAGAAGATTTCCATAAAATGAAGATCTAAAAGCAACAATAGTTATATATGAGATATAACCAAAAGTTGCCAAATTAATGCATATAACGTGAAATTGTTTCACAACCAAGAACACAATGATGTAGGTAATTTAATAAATACCAGTACATGTTGTGTTTTTAATTCAATATGATCCAATGATTAAATATCCCAACAAACTAATCATATGAATTACTACACTAGCTGTATTACAGTAAATATAAAGAGTCGTAAAATAAACCTGTATAAATTCCTATTTGGGGTTTGAGGATTGAACAAAGAGTTGTAGACAATTTATTTAAAATTGGATCCTCATTAATGAGAAAGATAGTTATCATAAATCTCTGAAATGGAATATATAGAATTTTTTATCAATTGCTTCCTAGTGCAAGGAACTGTATGGTTGAAAATTAGATAGGGCAGATTGAAAGAGTTCAATTCTACAATGACATGATATATATGTTTCAATCAGCACAAAGTGTTTTAATGAATCTTAAATGAGTCTAAGAACCAAAGGTTACACATGACATCTGCAGAAGCTCATGGGACAGTGAACCCAAAACCTGCAGAAGTGTAACTGTTGATTGATAAATATAATTTATCGTTTGGAACCATAAACACTAAAATGCGAGAAAATAAAGTAAGAGACTTGTTTAAACAACATTTAGATGCTGCGTACTTGAAATTAGAGAATTTCAATGACAAGATCTACATGAATGTATTAGGATACTACAATTCTGTAAGCAAGAGTTGTTTGACAGATAAGTAGTTAAATGTCAAAACTGAATTGTCACACCCCTGCGCCGCGTGCGGAATCCACGGCGCGGTGACGTATGAACAGTTGAATCATGCACAAGTATTGAATAAGAACAACCACAATGGATTACTACATTTCATAATGTTTAGACAGTTGTTTAGTTACAGACAATCTATCTACCAAAAGAAAGACAACTACAGACCCAAAATATAGTTTACAAAATAAGACTTCAAACAAGACAATTAAACAATTAGGATTTAGTGTGTTTCTAATCCATCCTAGCATGTTTCTTCATCTTGTTCTATCTTAGAATGGTCTCCTTAGTTGTCTCTGAGAATGTCTTAAACCTGATTACCTGAAACACGTGAAAAGTAACTGTCAACTACAGACGTAGTTGGTGAGAACAATAGGTTTAAACATTTGTAAACATGAATATATGATATAAGGCATAGGTATGTTAAAGTAATAAATGATTCACATGGATGAGCTGCAACCCAAACTAACATCAAGTAAGAAAATGAGTGTAAACAGTCCAATCACTGTTTGCACAAGAGTCAACATATAATATCAAGTCCCAAAACCACGTTTGGAGTTAGATAATGTGTCAACAGTTTTGATAAAACCATACGTAACCGAAATCTGCAGTTGGTTTATAAAACAAATTTAAAAACTAACTGCAGCAATCGGTCTGCCCCAAATGCGTGTGTCCGCTTTCCCTTGTTGTGATCACCCAGTACTAACGCTAATGAATATGATACTTGATGCATTCATAAGTTTGTTTACAACAATAGACACCATGTTTCTAAACCTTACTTTAAACGAGCGTGTTAATGCCTTATGTGAAAACATGATTGAAAACCTTGATTTAATCCCATGAATTAAATCCTTAGTTTTTGAATACCGTGAAATGAATCCTCTGATTTGAATACCATAAGTGAATCCCTTGATTTGAACATCATCATGAAACCATTGTTCGAATACCATGTTTGAAACCTTTGATTCAAATACCATGAAATGAGTCCTTTGGTTTGAATGTCATGAAATGGTGACCTTGTATAATAACAAGGTTTTTAACAGAAAAGTTTATAAAATTCATTATTTAAAAGAACATCTCATTTATGAAACCTTTTTAGAAGAATAGTTCAATGGTTTAATAATTCTTTAAAATGGTTGATAAATTTCCTGAAACAGTTGATAAATCCCTTGGATTTGTAATATGAACCTGAAATGTTGATAGGATTACACACATCTCGTGTAATGAAATACTTTTGTAAATGAAGAGTTTGATCACGTGTTCCACCCCAAAACAGTTATAAAACAGTAAAAGAGGGGCTAAAGTTCTCACCTGTCTGCAGTAGACTCTGAACTAAAACAGATAGCAAGTAGCAAACAGGACTTCTAATTGGTTCCTATATCATTGTAATCATACATAAGATATAAGATTTATAGTTGTATAGACCTTGATTCATTGATTGACTTGTGTTCTCTTGAACTTGATTAACTCTTGATTACTTGATCATGATTATGATTGTTGTGAAAACTTGAAAGTTATGATTTGAATCACTTGATTGATCATGGGTCCAAGAAACGAATATGAAATGTTCCATTGTGCATAAATCTTATGCATAAAATGATAATTGTTTGAGAATTTGATAACCATTGATTAACATGACTTATGAAAAGATGTTCCAATTGTTTAAGTTCTTGAGATTGTAACTTGATCCCATGATTAGTTTAAGTTGCAACTTAAACCAACTAAGATCAATTTACAATCACTTTGAGTTGTGGCCAACCATGGGCCATTTAAGTTAACCATGAGCCAATTGAAAGTGGTGTTGGGCCAATTGAGTGTGATGTTGGCCCAACAACTTGTATATAGGCCTCGTAACGCGCCCAAGCTAATATCGAGCTAATTAGGATCATAATGAGCCGTATGGGCTTGGATTGGGCCTAAGGGATTTGAGTTGGGCCGTCCAATGTTCATGTAGGCCATTTAAGCTTCTAAGTCAATATTGGGCCACTTAAGATCAAAACGAGTCTATATAACTCGATTGGGATTGGTTTAAGACTATGGGCCCATTGCTAGTAAAGTTGGGCCAAAGAGACTTGAATTAGGCCGAAAGAGGTTATGGGCTGCCACTTGGGCAGCGAACCTTTTAGGTTTAAGGGGCTAGGTTCGCCGGTCATTCACAAGCCACCAAGGATCCAATAGGGTTCGGCTCTCATGATATGCATACAACGCACTATGTAGATTTGTGGAGGTTCGCTATAGACTACAGGTTAGTGATGGTTCGTGAAATCCCATAAGGTTCGTTCATCATCCATGAAAAGTTTGCTGACTATCTAAGAGTTCGGCTGAGGAAGCTGCGAACCATGCAGGGTTCGTGCATGGCGACTAGGGTTCGCAGAATGATCCTCACTTAGGGTTCGCAGATAGTTCGCTCTAAGGAGGGTTCGTTGGTCACCAACTGGTTCGTGAAGGCTCGTGGGACTCCCTATAGTTCAGCTGCTGAACCATGAGCATACAGGTTCGTTCAGGTTCGCCCTAAGCTCAAGGGTTCGTGATGGTTCGTGAAGCACCTCAGGGTTCGGCCAGGTGCAGTTGAGGGTTCGTTGGACGCCACATGGTTCGGTGAAGGCTCGTGGGGATGCCTAGGGTTCGGCTGGTTGCTGAAGAGGGTTCGACAGCCCCCTTTTTCCAACGAACCTGTAACAATTTCGCATCCCATTCGATCCATGACCGTCCCTGATGAAGTCTCCACATCCTCGGTATACAAGAACCAAGTGTCGCGGATCTAGTGTTGGTCTATGTTGGTTTTCATTACCGGTTATCGGGTTCGGTCGAGCAACAAAACGAAAACCCCATTTTTCAGCCCGTTCTTTCGATCGTACCTCGTTTTCAGCTGGATAAATCAACAGATCCTTTGTACTTCCGTGTAGACAACGTCGAGAGCTACGCGTGGACACTAAGAACGACGAAATCCGTTGAGAAATAAGCGAGTTATGCGCGTTTAAAGCTCGGTTTTTAGAGAGAGAAAGGGTTGGACGAATTTGTAGTGAGAGAGTGGGTTGTTGGTGGAATAAATGAGAGAATAAGTCTTGCTTAAGGCTTTTATAGCCCGTATGGTATTCGGGTCCGTTTCGGTCGCTCGGTTCGCGGTTCCGGAACGTAACGCGTATTTTACGCGGTTTAAAATAAAAGGCTTGTTAAACTCAAATAAATGATGAGTTTCAAAATTGTAAAAATATAAAATAATTAATATAATTATTTTTACTCTTCGTGTGTTGCCAGATCGTAAACATTCACAATTACGTGTATACCCGAAATTGCGTACGTTTTTCGATCGTATTAATTATTTAAAGTCGTTTAATCATAATTATAAGTTCAACATTCGTATTATTATGGATCGTCACCCATAACTATACTCAGTCTCGCTTACGTATTACGATTCTTGTTGAATTAATTAGTTGTCATAATATTCGTCTCAACACTACGCACTAACACTATCCTGTTACACCGAACGCAGTATATATATAGGGCTCACTCTCACTGCCCACCACTGTTTCGATATAACAAGATACTGTTCTTGCCTAGTGAACTCGACTGTAAATAAGTAATACATACTTGTTCCTGAATAATAAGATCCTGTAACACACAAGCACACATTATGAACATATGAATCACATTGATAAACTGAACATGGACACACACTGTTCTAACACTGTTTATGACTACTATGACTAAATGCACAAATGTTACAGTCTCCCCTAGTTAAGGGAATTTCGTCCCGAAATTAACTAGCCGAAGATACTGTAAAAAGATGAGGGTACTTAAGCTTCATCTGGTCTTCACGTTCCCAGGTGAACTCAGCACCGTGTTTGCCCTCCCATCGTACCTTTACGATCGGGATACGGCTGCGTTTAAGTTTCTTGACCCCATGATCCATGATTTCAACTGGACGTTCTATGAATTGCATGTTATTTTGAATCTGAATGTCTTCCAGTGGAATCTGAACATCATGATCTGCCAAGCATTTCTTAAGATTCGATACATGAAAAGTATCGTGAACATTGCTTAGCTCCACTGGAAGTTTGGGTTTGTAGGCTACGGGACCAATCCGTTCCAGAATTTCAAAAGGTCCAACGTACCTTGGTGCAAGTTTCCCTTTCTTCCCGAATCGGACAACGCCTTTCCAGGGAGAAACCTTGAGTAAGACTCGGTCACCGACTTGAAACTCAAGCGGTTTCCGACGCCGATCAGCATAACTCTTTTGCCGATCTCGTGCGGCCTTAAGCCGTGACTGAATGATTGTGATTTTGTCTGATGTTTCCTGAATGAGTTCTGGTCCTACGACCTGTGAGTCACCAATCTCGGTCCAACAGACCGGTGATCGGCACTTTCTACCATATAAAGCTTCGAATGGTGCACATTGAATGCTCGTATGATAGCTATTGTTATATGAAAACTCAATAAGTGGGAGATGAGTGTCCCAACTTCCACCGAAGTCAATGACACAAGAACGAAGCATGTCCTCAAGTGTTTGGATAGTCCTTTCGCTTTGACCATCGGTTTGGGGATGATACGCCGTGCTAAGATTAACACGCGTTCCCAAAGCCTTTTGCAATGATTGCCAAAAGCGAGAAGTGAAACGACTATCACGATCAGAAATGATTGATGTTGGTGTACCATGACGTGCAATGATTTCGTTGTTGTACAGAGTAGATAGCTTCTCCATTTTGTAATCCTCTCGGATCGGGAGAAAATGAGCAGATTTGGTGAGTCGATCAACGATCATCCAAATCGAATCGAAACCTCGTGGAGTTCTCGGCAACTTAGTTATGAAATCCATGGAAATTTGCTCCCATTTCCATTGAGGAATTTCAGGTTGATGTAGAAGTCCCGAAGGCTTTTGATGTTCTGCTTTGACCTTTGAACAGATAAGACATTTTCCCACGTACAGTGCTATGTCTTTCTTCATTCCCAGCCACCAGTAAGATGTCCTCAAGTCCTGATACATCTTGTCGCCTCCAGGATGAACTGAGTATCGCGACTTATGAGCCTCATCACAGATGAGTGTGCGCAAATCTTCAGACTTCGGAATCCAAATGCGGCCATTGAGATATAACACCCCATCAGCTCGAGGTTCTAGTTTCTTCTCAATACCACAATCCAAGTCTGTCTTGAGTTGATAGTTTGTTACTACTTGTTGTTGTGCAATACGAATCAAGTCTTTCAAGTTTGGCTGTGTGTTGATCTCCATGGCTCTTACACGAATTGGTTTGACTGGTTCCTTGCGACTAAGAGCATCCGCCACCACATTGGCTTTACCAGGATGGTAACGAATCTCACAGTCGTAATCAGTTAGAAGCTCGACCCAACGCCGTTGTCTCATGTTGAGTTCTTTCTGATTTAGAATGTGTTGTAGGCTCTTGTGGTCTGTATAGATGACACATTTAGTACCATACAGGTAGTGTCTCCAAATCTTTAATGCAAAGACCACAGCCCCCAACTCAAGGTCATGAGTAGTGTAATTCTTCTCGTGAACCTTAAGTTGTCTTGAAGCATACGCAATGACCTTGTCCCGTTGCATAAGTACACAACCGAGACCAAGGTTTGAAGCATCACAGTAGACAATGAAATCATCACTGCCTTCTGGAAGACTAAGGATAGGG
Organism: Mikania micrantha; assembly: GCA_009363875.1. Classification (NCBI taxonomy): domain Eukaryota; kingdom Viridiplantae; phylum Streptophyta; class Magnoliopsida; order Asterales; family Asteraceae; genus Mikania; species Mikania micrantha. The sequence goes on from CM018693.1 coordinate 90,598,710, forward strand.
GAGTTGCATAACTTCTGTTTAAGAAGTTGAAATGCATCTTCCTGTTTCTGTCCCCATATAAAGGCTTGACTTTTCTGAGTTAGTGTGGTAAGTGGTAAGGCTATCTTAGAGAAATTTGCAATGAATCTTCTGTAATAGCCTGCCAAACCCAGAAATGAACGAATCTCTGTTGGAGTAGATGGGGTAGTCCAGTTCTTAATCGCCTCAATCTTTGCTGGATCTACATGTATCCCATCTTTGTTTATGACATGTCCTAAGAAGTGAACTTCCTTTAGCCAAAATTCACACTTTGAGAATTTAGCATATAGTTGTTCAGTTCTTAGTGTTCCTAAGACTTTCTTCAAATGATCCTCGTGTTCTTGTTCTGACTTGAAATAAATCAGTATATCGTCAATGAAGACAATAACAAACTGATCCAAGTATGGCACGCAGACTCGGTTCATCAAGTCCATGAACACTGCGGGTGCATTAGTCAGCCCAAATGGCGTAACCACAAACTCATAGTGTCCATATCGAGTCCTAAATGCAGTCTTTGGTATATCCTCATCATTTACTCTCAACTGATGATACCCGGATCGTAAATCAATCTTAGAGAAGCAAGTTGCTCCCTGTAATTGATCAAACAGGTCATCGATCCTGGGCAGAGGATATCTATTCTTGATTGTCAACTTGTTTAACTCACGATAGTCGATGCACATACGAAACGAACCGTCTTTCTTATTGACAAAGAGAACCGGAGCTCCCCATGGAGAGAAACTCGGTCTTATGAAACCTTTGTCTAAAAGTTCTTGAAGCTGACTAGACAGTTCTTGCATCTCAGACGGTGCTAATCGATACGGTGACTTCGCCACTGGGTTTGCTCCAGGGACGAGATCAATTCTAAACTCCACTTGCCGGACTGGTGGTAGTCCAGGCAAGTCTTCTGGAAATACGTCTGGGTAATATCTGATAACTGGAACATCTCCAACTGCTTTCTTTTCAGGTTTCTTTTCCACTACATGAGCTAGGAAAGCATAATACTTCTTCAAGTACTTCCTCGCCTTGATGCACGATACAATCTTCAATCCGTGGCATGGTTTCTCGCCGTAGACTATCATCGTTTCGCCGGACGGTAGGGGAATTCGAATAAGTTTCTCAGAGCATACGATTTCAGCATTGTTTTTGGATAACCAATCCATTCCTATCACAACTTCGAAACTTCCAAGCGTCATAGGAATAAGATCGATGAGGAAGGAATGGTCATTCAATCTTAATTCACAACCATGGATAATGGAATCTACAACTATAGTCTTACCATTCGCTACTTCTACTGTATAGGGAGCAGTAAGTATAGATAGTTGCATATTAAGCACAGAAGCAGTATGAGTAGAGATAAAACTTTTATCAGCACCAGTATCGAATATGATAGAAACATAGTGATCATTGATAAGAAATGTACCCGTGATGACTGCCGGATCCTCACGTGCTTCAGCAGTTCCAATAACAAAAGCACGTGCAGCAGCAGTATTGTTGTTGAGTTTTGGACACTGGTTTCTGAAGTGTCCCTCTGCTCCACAATTATAACAGGCCCTTCCACCTGTAGCAATAGGAGTTGTGGTAGCAGTTGTTGCAGCAGCAAGATGAGCAGATCGACATGTAGCCGCCAAGTGTCCCATACGCCCACATTTGAGACACTTTCTGCATGGAGTGTTGGGTAGATGATGATACTGGCATTTGGTGCAAAGTGGAAACTGGCCAGTATAAAGTTTTCTGGCATTAGCAGGTTGTGGCATAGCAGTAATAGGTGTAGCATAAGTAGGTGCAGCTGCAGTCAACGCTGCAAAGTTCTTGATTGTCCTTGGCTTTTTCTTCTTGTGATGGTACTGTTCAGGCTTCTTGCCTTCTTCAATATGTGCTCTCTTGAATCCCTTTCTGGTGAGCACTCTAGACTTCACATACTCTTCAGTAAGAGTAGCACCAAGTTGAATGGCTGCCTCCAAAGTAGTAGGGTTATTACCCATAACAGTTCCCCTAACTACTAAGGGTAGACCTTCAATGTATTTCTCTATCATGCGGGATAGAGGAGTAACCAAATGGGGTACCAGAATGCACAACTCATGGAATCGAGTTGTATACTTTGCGTTCTCCCCACTATCTTGCACCAGATTCCACATCTCTACCTCGAGTTTCTTCAGTTCATGACGTGGACAAAACTTCTCCACGAGTAAGTTCTTGAAACCGTCCCACGGTAAAGCTAGAGCAACTTCACGTCCTCTGGTGTTCTTCTCAGAATTCCACCAGGTGAGTGCGCCTTTATGAAAAGCGCTTGAGGCCATCTTGACCTTCAGATTCTCAGGACATCCAGTGAAGTCGAGAATGTCTTCAATGCTTTCCAGCCATTGCAGTAGGCCGGTAGCTCCCTCGGTACCAGAGTACTTAGGAGGCTTAGCATCGTTGAACTGCTTGTAAGTAAAGTTAGCAGTTCCAGCGTTAGTGGCATTTGAGTCGTGTGCGGAATCACTGGTACTTCCCCGAAGATTCTGGGTGATATCAGTGACCATACCCGGGATCACATCCCGCATATGAACCGCGATAGCTCGGGCAATCTTGTTGATCTCATCATCATTACCACTTGTCGAGTCCCCAGCATTAGGGTCACGTCGAGGAGGCATTCTACGAATAGAAGCCACAAGCGGGTCAGTAATGAGGAATGATACAATTGAATTTTCATGATAAGGTCAGTAATATATCCATACTACTAGTATTATCATTCAATTGTAATATGATCCAGTACACGTATAAGTTATCAACTTATTTGCATACTTATCATGTGAATATGTACAATGTCCCCTGATCTCTCCACCAAATCTACACACTGACACTTTCCCGATATACCGAAAATAGCTTATATATAGGGCTCACTCTCGCTGCCCACCACCATTTCGATATACCACGATCATGCCCTTGCTAGCATTTGGCAACACTTTTGTACTGATTTGCGAGTATGTTCCATTGATTAAGAATCCCATGATCTTTGATCAACTTGAACTATCATTGAATCCATGATTGAACTATGATTATGTTTTGCGTGCACCTACTAACAATGTTAACATGTAGAACTAAACCATACGTGTGCTCTACATTTTTCTTGTTAAACTATGTTAGTAAGTACTAATGATGTAATCACTTAAGAATTTCACTTAAGGTTTACATTTAAAGAATGTTCACAACTTGATTGATTCACCATAATGTTTGGTTCATCCAAGTTTGAATTGCACTATGATTTGATTCACCAATGATTGTATCTCCAATGTTTGTATCCCATGAGTTTGACTAATGTTCAATGATTCCAGTTGCTCCCGAATCTTCACTTCAAATACGAACGCCGGATTCCCCCTGACATATCAAGATAAGCTTATATATAGGGTAAGCTCTCACCGACCCACCACTTACCGAAACACGTCAGCGTTAATCCGCCGTTTGTATTTGAAGTTAAGATTCCAACTCTTGATTGATTATGTTTGACCCATGTCTGTCTCTTGTTCTCAGAATATGATTATGATTATGTAAACCGTGGTTCTTAATTTACTAGAAATTAAAACCTTAGGTTTTAGCATGTGTGTCCTAGGTTATTTAACCTAGGTTCTCAATACCTACAGCATCGAGTATAATGATCTCCTGTGAGAACTTCAACTAAAGAATACTGTTACACAGATTCTAAGTTATAAAGTTCCTATGATAATGAACACCTGATAATGATAACATGACAAGGATTTCAAATCAAGATTCTAAATTAATAGATCTTGACCTTTGAATTCCTATAATGAATATGACAAGGACTTTAGATCAAAGATACCAATCTTTGCCTCTAAATCCTATAATGAATATGACAAGGATTTCAAATCAAGATTCTAAATTAATAGATCTTGACCTTTGAATTCCTATAATGAATATGACAAGGACTTTAGATCAAAGATACCAATCTTTGCCTCTAAATCCTATAATGAATATGACAAGGATTTCAAATCAAGATTCTAAATTAATAGATCTTGACCTTTGAATTCCTATAATGAATATGACAAGGATTTTAGATCAAAGATACTAAGAATACAGATCTTTGCCTCTAAATTCCCATAATGAACTCTGTGTGAGAATTTCAGATCAAGGATACTAAGAATACAGATCCTTGCCTCTGAAATCCTTAAATGAATACGTGTGAGAAATTTAATTCGGTTTCTAAAATTATAGAATTCCGACTCAAATTCCTTGACTCGATATCTAATCTTAGAAGAATATCCCTAAGATCTTTGAAGCTTGATGTAGACTTAATGCTCACTTAAGTTACTTAGCTCCTAAGTATCCTCAAGCCTGTAGCACTTAGTCCTATTGGGTAGCTTAGGTTATAGTCTAGGTCATTAAACATTGGGTTTTTCCTAGTTCTCTACAACCTTGGCTCTGATACCAACCTGTCACACCCCTGCGCCGCGTGCGGAATCCACGGCGCGGTGACGTATGAACATTTGAATCATGCACAAGTATTGAATAAGAACAACCACAATGGATTACTACATTTCATAATGTTTAGACAGTTGTTTAGTTACAGACAATCTATCAACCAAAAGAAAGACAACTACAGACCCAAAATATAGTTTACAAAATAAGACTTCAAACAAGACAATTAAACAATTAGGATTTAGTGCGTTTCTAATCCATCCTAGCATGTTTCTTCATCTTGTTCTATCTTAGAATGGTCTCCTTAGTTGTTTCTGAGAATGTCTTAAACCTGATTACCTGAAACACGTGAAAAGTAACTGTCAACTACAGACGTAGTTGGTGAGAACAATAGGTTTAAACATTTGTAAACATGAATATATGATATAAGGCATAGGTATGTTAAAGTAATAAATGATTCACATGGATGAGCTGCAACCCAAACTAACATCAAGTAAGAAAATGAGTGTAAACAGTCCAATCACTGTTTGCACAAGAGTCAACATATAATATCAAGTCCCAAAACCACGTTTGGAGTTAGATAATGTGTCAACAGTTTTGATAAAACCATACGTAACCGAAATCTGCAGTTGGTTTATAAAACAAATTTAAAAACTAACTGCAGCAATCGGTCTGCCCCAAATGCGTGTGTCCGCTTTCCCTTGTTGTGATCACCCAGTACTAACGCTAATGAATATGATACTTGATGCATTCATAAGTTTGTTTACAACAATAGACACCATGTTTCTGAACCTTACTTTAAACGAGCGTGTTAATGCCTTATGTGAAAACATGATTGAAAACCTTGATTTAATCCCATGAATTAAATCCTTAGTTTTTGAATACCGTGAAATGAATCCTCTGATTTGAATACCATAAGTGAATCCCTTGATTTGAACATCATCATGAAACCATTGTTCGAATACCATGTTTGAAACCTTTGATTCAAATACCATGAAATGAGTCCTTTGGTTTGAATGTCATGAAATGGTGACCTTGTATAATAACAAGGTTTTTAACAGAAAAGTTTATAAAATTCATTATTTAAAAGAACATCTCATTTATGAAACCTTTTTAGAAGAATAGTTCAATGGTTTAATAATTCTTTAAAATGGTTGATAAATTTCCTGAAACAGTTGATAAATCCCTTGGATTTGTAATATGAACCTGAAATGTTGATAGGATTACACACATCTCGTGTAATGAAATACTTTTGTAAATGAAGAGTTTGATCACGTGTTCCACCCCAAAACAGTTATAAAACAGTAAAAGAGGGGCTAAAGTTCTCACCTGTCTGCAGTAGACTCTGAACTAAAACAGATAGCAAGTAGCAAACAGGACTTCTAATTGGTTCCTATATCATTGTAATCATACATAAGATATAAGATTTATAGTTGTATAGACCTTGATTCATTGATTGACTTGTGTTCTCTTGAACTTGATTAACTCTTGATTACTTGATCATGATTATGATTGTTGTGAAAACTTGAAAGTTATGATTTGAATCACTTGATTGATCATAGGTCCAAGAAACGAATATGAAATGTTCCATTGTGCATAAATCTTATGCATAAAATGATAATTGTTTGAGAATTTGATAACCATTGATTAACATGACTTATGAAAAGATGTTCCAATTGATTAAGTTCTTGAGATTGTAACTTGATCCCATGATTAGTTTAAGTTGCAACTTAAACCAACTAAGATCAATTTACAATCACTTTGAGTTGTGGCCAACCATGGGCCATTTAAGTTAACCATGAGCCAATTGAAAGTGGTGTTGGGCCTATTGAGGGTGATGTTGGCCCAACAACTTGTATATAGGCCTCGTAACGCGCCCAAGCTAATATCGAGCTAATTAGGATCATAATGAGCCGTATGGGCTTGGATTGGGCCTAAGGGATTTGAGTTGGGCCGTCCAATGTTCATGTAGGCCATTTAAGCTTCTAAGTCAATATTGGGCCACTTAAGATCAAAACGAGTCTATATAACTCGATTGGGCTTGGTTTAAGACTATAGGCCCATTGCTAGTAAAGTTGGGCCAAAGAGACTTGAATTGGGCCGAAAGAGGTTATGGGCTGCCACTTGGGCAGCGAACCTTTTAGGTTTAAGGGGCTAGGTTCGCCGGTCATTCACAAGCCACCAAGGGTCGGCCAAGGATCCAATAGGGTTCGGCTCTCATGATATGCATACAACGCACTATGTAGATTTGTGGAGGTTTGCTATAGACTACAGGTTAGTGATGGTTCGTGAAATCCCATAAGGTTCGTTCATCATCCATGAAAAGTTTGCTGACTATCTAAGAGTTCGGCTGAGGAAGCTGCGAACCATGCAGGGTTCGTGCATGGCGACTAGGGTTCGCAGAATGATCCTCACGTAGGGTTCGCAGATAGTTCGCTCTAAGGAGGGTTCGTTGGTCACCAACCGGTTCGTGAAGGCTCGTGGGACTCCCTATAGTTCGGCTGCTGAACCATGAGCATACAGGTTCGTTCAGGTTCGCCCTAAGCTCAAGGGTTCGTGATGGTTCGTGAAGCACCTCAGGGTTCGGCCAGGTGCAGTTGAGGGTTCGTTGGACGCCACATGGTTCGGTGAAGGCTCGTGGGGATGCCTAGGGTTCGGCTGGTTGCTGAAGAGGGTTCGACAGCCCCCTTTTTCCAACGAACCTGTAACAATTTCGCATCACATTCGATCCATGACCGTCCCTGATGAAGTCTCCACATCCTCGGTATACAAGAACCAAGTGTCGCGGATCTAGTGTTGGTCTATGTGGGTTTTCATTACCGGTTATAGGGTTCGGTCGAGCAACAAAACGAAAACCCCATTTTTTAGCCCGTTCTTTCGATCGTACCTCGTTTTCAGCTGGATAAATCCACAGATCCTTTGTACTTCCGTGTAGAGAACGTTGAGAGCTACGTGTGGACACTAAGAACGACGAAATCCGTTGAGAAATAAGCGAGTTATGCGCGTTTAAAGCTTGGTTTTTAGAGAGAGAAAGGGTTGGACGAATTTGTAGTGAGAGAGTGGGTTGTTGGTGGAATAAATGAGAGAATAAGTCTTGGTTAAGGCTTTTATAGCCCGTATGGTGTTCGGGTCCGTTTCGGTCGCTCGGTTCGCGGTTCCGGAACATAACGCGTATTTTACGCGGTTTAAAATAAAAGGCTTGTTAAACTCAAATAAATGATGAGTTTCAAAATTGTAAAAATATAAAATAATTAATATAATTATTTTTACTCTTCGTGTGTTGCCAGATCGTTAAACATTCACAATTACGTGTATACCCGAAATTGCGTACGTTTTTCGATCGTATTAATTATTTAAAGTCGTTTAATCATAATTATAAGTTCAACATTCGTATTATTATGGATCGTCACCCATAACTATACTCAGTCTCGCTTACGTATTACGATTCTTGTTGAATTAATTAGTTGTCATAATATTCGTCTCAACACTACGCACTAACACTATCCTGTTACACCGAACGCAGTATATATATAGGGCTCACTCTCGCTGCCCACCACTGTTTCGATATAACAAGATACTGTTCTTGCCTAGTGAACTCGACTGTAAATAAGTAATACATACTTGTTCTTGAATAATAAGATCCTGTAACACACAAGCACACATTATGAACATATGAATCACATTGATAAACTGAACATGGACACACAATGTTCTAACACTGTTTATGACTACTATGACTAAATGCACAAATGTTACATGAATTACCATAAGAACACCTTAATTTAGTATTCTTATAAGTAATTAGAAAGGTTTGAAATCCTAATATGGCAAACATGTTGCGACAAATCCATGGTTGATTGTCACACCCCGAGCCGGCGGACCGGATTGTGTGTCCCGCCGGGCGGAAGGTTCACGGGGTGCGATATCGGGAGTGATAATCGTGATGATCAGATTGTTTATATAGCATAAACATTGAGAAAAACTAAAGCACAATAAAGCACTAAACTAGGATTACAAAGTTAAATTACAATATCAATGTTTGATAATTTAACTAAGTAAACCTATAAAAAGAATCAAATGTTTTCTATCTTGTATTTGTACAAGATATCAAAATAGCTTCACAATGTTCATCAAAATATGTGCTTTTCAAAATCTACTAGGTCCTCTAACTGGGTATCTTAGCATGCATTCTTTAACTTTAGCTTATTCATGTACGTCACCTGAGAAAGCATGTAAGAAAACAAAGTCAACACAATGGTTGGTGAGTTCATATAGTTTAATAGTTGAAAAATAGCTTTAGCAAACCTCTTTCGGTAACAACCTTAACCTCATTAACATCACCTGTAATATCCAATTCGGTATGCCTACATATTGGGCATATGTAGGGTCAAACTTACCGCCTGCCCAGCCAACATCCCACCACATACTAAATCACATATGCCATTGTTGTTAATGATAATTAAGTGTTTTACCTACAACCCAAATCCCGTCTTCGTCATAGCTTTTGCATATTGTTTAAAAGTTTACCAGTTTATAGCATTCACATAGATTAGCTTTAAAGTATGTTGTACTAGGATAAGAGTTTCACCAATCGTAGTTTAGCTTTCACCAATCTCATGCATGGGTATAAGTTTTGCTCTAGCATAGTTTAGCATTTACGTAGCCCACGACTAGATACAAGCTTTTCTCTAGCATAGTTTAGCCATTACGTATCTCATGAATTGATTCTATCTTAGCGTCAGAATAGTTTAGCATTCACATATCTCATATATGTAGATTCAAGCCTTGCTCTAGCATAGTTTGGCATTCACGTATCTCATATATAGACACAAGCTTTGCACACACATACTTTAGCATTCACATATCTCATATATGCAGATACAAGCCTTGCTCTAGCATAGTTTGGCATTCACGTATCTCATATATAGATAAAAGCTTTGCATTTGCATAGTTTAGATTTCACGTATCTCATACATAGACACTAGCTTGCAATAGCATAGTTTGGCATTCACGTATCTCATGCATAGACACCAGCTTAGCATTTAGCATGCAATCATAGCTTGTAGCATTCAACATCTAGTTATGACATATAGTTTGAGCATATAGTTCTTAACATTCACATTAGCATATAGTTTAGCATAGAATTTGTAGAATTAGTTTGAGCATATAGTTTAAGCATAGCGTTCGTAGTATTAACATTCAGCATAACGTTTGTAGCTTTAACACATAGTTTGAGCATGTATCTTGTAGCATTAGTATTAGTATCTAGCTGTAGCACATAGTTCCTAGCATTAGCAGTTAACTTTATAGTCTTAGCTTTTAACATACAGAATAAGAGTAACAAGCTTAAGCGTTAGTATTAGCATCTTGAATAAGTGTAAAAGCATTTATAAAACATTTCAATGCTTGTTTAAAATGTATAACTTGCTTCTCTGTCCCGAAGTAAAACAAATATATTTGAAAAGGGACAAATGAACTCACCTTATTGTTGAAGTGGTTGACTAAGTATAACAAGAAATGCACGCGCTCGTTGTTGTACTTGTGGTTGTTTTCAAGATCCTGTGTTGATTTCACATTGTATGTTACCTATAAGTGTATGTGGTAGCGCTTTGTGTACGTGTATATGTTAGCACTAGAGTTGGCTAACACTTAGTGGTGTTGGTCATTATTCGGCCTCGTTTGCTAGTTAAAGATGGTACTCCCACTTAAGCACTTAACTTGTTATTATGACAAGCCTTTATGTTATATGTTTAGCTTTAAATCACTATTGAAATCACAAAACTTGGTCATTGTATGCTATTTATTTTGATATGAGACTTAGTAGGTAAACCCAATCAATCCCACCACTTTTGTATTTTTTCATTTGTATATCCCATGCATGTAATTTATTTAATTGATTTCAACTTTTTAAGTGCTTGTTTCAACTTAACCCAAAATGGGTCGAATGATAGGTTGGGCTGAACAAGGAGTGGGCCAAGGTAGTCACATGGGCCAATTGTTTGTTCTTGCGCCAATTAATTAGACCAACTATGGCCATGGCCGCATGGGATGACATGGGCCAATTCAATGGGCCTTGGGCCTAATGAATTCTTGTAGCTTACTAAACCTAGTGGCCCGAAGGTGTGTAAGTGGGCCGAGTGAGTTGGGCTGAACAATCACGGTGGGCCGATGTAAATCAGATGGGCCAAACTAATTAGTTAAACTGATCAATGGAAAGTGTGGCTCCCCTCCAGTGAACCTGTCAACAGCAACCATAGGTTCGGCTTATCCTTAGGTCCGTGAAGCTACATTGTTCGGCTAGATGGTTCTCGGTTCTAAGGTTCGTTAATGAAGAAGGGTTTGGCCTTGTGGAGGTTCGCAGCTCGTGGCCTTAGGCTCGACGAACCTTAGGGTTCGTTTGCATGGGGGTTCGAGCATGGTCTAGGTTCGGCCGCCCCCTTCTGTTCACCTCTTTCAGGTTCGCCAATAAGGTTCGTGGTTCATAGGTCCGCTGCAGCTAGGTTCGACACTCAAGGGTTCGTGGCTTCCTCAGGGTTCGGTCTGCAGGAAGGTTCGATTGGGAGGAGGTTCGATGGATCATGCAGGTTCGGTGTTGATTGTTCACAGGAGGGGTTCAGAGATGGTAGCAGGTTCGGCCTCCCTTCGTCTCTCTCAGCCGAGGTTCAGCTGGTCGGAGGTTCGGCCGTCCCAGCTTCCTCACGATCTCCATCGAACCCTTTGATGTTGCAGGCTCTCCCCATGTTGGTGTTGTACAATAATGAGTTCCCGAGAGTGTAGGTTCAAAGAAAGTAGTTTAGAACCGTCTAGAGTTGGTGTGTTGAACTAGAGGGACAAAAACCATAGTCTTCAAGCCTTAACCATTGATTACCTCTATTTTTGCTGGAAAAATTCCAAGATCTGTTGTACTTTCTTGTAAAGGAGGTCGAGATCTTCGTTTAGGCACCAAGAACACGGGATTTCATCCACAAATGAGTGAGATATGATGCTTTGAAGATGGAATCTTGTAGAGAGAGAGAAAACAGTGGTGAGAGGTTAGAGAGAGAAAGGGAGTGTATTAAATGAAAGAAATGGTTCATTTAGGGTTTATATACCCCGAGGGTATTCGGGTTCGTTTCGGTTGCTCGTTTTTCGTCTCCGTTGCGTTTCCGGATCCTTACGCGTATGTTATGTATTTTAAATAAATGAGTTTATTTTTAAGTCTTTTAAAAGGTTGTGATTCCTAATAAATGTTAAATGTTTAATTTTCTTCAACTATTATCGTTCGTTTCGTTTTTTGTTTTCGTTTCGTCAGAACGTGTCACTTTCGCGCGTATTCGTTCGAATCGTCACCCGAGCGAACACGGCGTTGGTTTCACTTTCTGATTCTTGTTTTCTACTTTTTTGTCATCATTTCAGAACGTTAAACTGTCAGATTTATTCGTACAGATCGTCACCTATACGAATAATTCGTCGGTTTAGCATTCTGTAACGACATCCGTTATGGTTTTGTTCTATTTAACCTCACATACGTTTACACAAAATAACATTAAATCGAGCATCTTCTGTCAGTTCAGTGCTATCTGATGTGTTTCTAACTGTTAAACCATGAGGTTTAAATCAGACTTCAGAAACGATTGCATAATAGTTTAGTGTCAAGCATCAATTATCAATAGCATACAATAGTTCACATAGTTTGTACCTGAGTTACTGTGCAAGTTACTATTGATATCCCTGTTCCGTTAACGTTTCCGGCACTGATGTTACAGTCTCCTCTTGTTAGAGAAATTTCGTCCCGAAATTTAAGAATCGTTATCCGGTGCGACTTCCTCTGTAAACAGTTGGGGATACTTAGACTTCATGTGATCTTCGTGTTCCCAAGTAAAATCGGTTTTGCGCTTTGCATTCCAACGAATCTTGACAATCAGAATGCGTCTTCTCCTAAGTTTCTTAACTTTGCGATCCATAATCTCCAAAGATTCTTCAACAAAGTGTAAATGTTCATTTAATTGAATTTCTTCAACTGGAATAACAAGTGATTCGTCAGCAAAATATTTCTTTAAGTTTGAGACGTGAAACACAGTGCACACCACTAAGTTCATCAGGTAACCTTAGTCTATACGCCACAGGACCAATACGTTCGGTGATCTTGAACGGTCCCATGTACCGTGGTGCTAGTTTGCCTTTCTTTGCATGGGTACAAGTTTTGCTCTAGCATAGTTTAGCATTTAGGTAGCCCACGACTAGATACAAGCTTTGCTCTAGCATTGTTTAGCCATTACATATCTCATGAATTGATTCTAGCTTAGCATCATAACTGTTTAGCATTCACGTATCTCATATATGTAGATACAAGCCTTGCACTAGCATAGTTTGGCATTCATGTATCTCATATATAGACACAAGCTTTGCACACACATAGTTTAGCATTCACATATCTCATATAAGCAGATACAAGCCTTGCACTAGCATAGTTCGGCATTCACGTATCTCATATATAGATAAAAGCTCTCCATTCGCATAGTTTAGCTTTCACGTATCTCATGCATAGATACTAGCTTGCAATAGCATAGTTTGGCATTCATGTATCTCATGCATAGACACCAGCTTAACATTTAGCATGTAATCATAGCTTGTAGCATTCAACATCTAGTTATGACATATAGTTTGAGCATATAGTTCATAACATCCACATTAGCATATAGTTTAGCATAGAATTTGTAGCATTAGCTTGAGCATATAGTTTAAGCATAGAGTTCGTAGCAATGAGAGATAGCCAATCCATCCCAACAATGATGTCGAAACTGCCCCAACTCCATCGGTAACAAGTCGATGGTAAATGTGTGATCAGTGAGTGTAAGTGGGAAGTTGCTAAGTATAGTGCTAACTGTGATTTGTTTCCCATTTGCTACTTCGATAATATAACGGAGTCTAAAGTTTCCTCAGTAAGGTTAAGTTGGCGTGCAAAGTCAGACGAAATAAAGCTCTGGTTTGCAGCAGTGTCAAACATAATAGATGTATAAGAGTCATGTAAAAGATATGTACCAGTGACAACATTAGGGTCTTGGCATGCTGCATTGGCTCCGATAACAAAAGCCCTTCCACGAGGTGCTTGTGCTCCTTGTTGCTCTCTCTTCGGGCAGTCTCTGGATAAATGACCCACTTTTCCACAGTTATAGCATCCTCTATTGTTGTTGTTGTGATTGCCTGGGTTTGGTGGTGGAGGTAATGCTCTAGCAACATTGTTTGTAGCTTGTGTGGCCGGAGTACGGCAATGCTGAACCTAGTGGCCAAATCGACCACAGTTGGTGCACTTCCTACATTGCACCGTAGCAGAATGGTGATACTTGCATTGAGTACACTGAGGATGCACTCCAACATAGTTTTTAGGTGTAGAATTAACAGGTACTGCAGGGGCTTGTCTCAGAGGAGCGGCCATCACATAGTTCTTGACGACCTTTTGCTTCTTCTTTTGGTGGATCTTGGGCTTCTTTGTTGATTCTTCCTTAACTTTTCCCGAGTCGTTCTTCAACACTCCTGACTTCACCAGTACATTAGTGAGTTTAGCTGATAGAGAGATGGCTGACGCTAGAATAGCAGGGTTGGCAGCCAACGCGATGCTTTGAATGCAGGAGGGCAATCCTACCACATATCTATCGATCAACTTCTCTAGAGTTGGCACCATCTTTGGCACCAAAGCTACCAATTCATGATAGCAGGTGGTGAAAGTCATGTGATCTGCTCCTTTCATCACATGGTTTGAGAGCTCAACTTCCAGCTTATGTAGTTTGTGCTTAGGACAGAATTCATTCCTCAGGAGGATTTTGAAATCTGTCCAAGGCATAGCCAGTGCTTCATCTCTGGCTCGTGCTCTGTAGGATCAGTTGTTCTCATTTGATCAATATTAGATTATAGCAGAGGAATTCAGAGATGAATTAGCATAAGAATTAGCAAGAACACTTGAATATTAATGAAACAGTAAAGAACAATTTATAGAAAGAGAATTCTGCAAATGGAAACCTTTCATTCAATGCGCTAACTTCGCTTGACAATACACTATGTCAACTGTCCTTATATAGAAACAGTGACGTCTGATGATGTCACATGATATTGACACCTAACAGACATAAAACAACAACTGAAATAAACAAAACTACTGAGGATGTTCATAAAGTCTGAAGGCATCCTCTTACAAAGTCTGACTAACTAAAACTACTGAAAGCAAACTACAACATCTGATGAGTAAACTACTCATCAGACTTTTACAACTAATGAAAGAAAAATACTGAAGACAAAAACAAACATCACAACATCTGAAGACTAACACTTCAGCTGTTGTGAATAACTTCAGATCTTGTAACTCTTCGGATCTTATGTCACTTCAGATCTTGTATCACTTTAAGTAGCCTTCAGCTATTGTGTTCTTCTTCAGTTGTTGTGTGTCTATGAGACTTAAAGGTTTTTCTGATCAGGCTCATTGGTTCTTTTGGTCCAACAAACTCCCCCTGAACCAATGCAGCCAAAACCTTTAATTATTAACTGTCTCACTTATTTTGGTTTCCCAGGCTGAAAGATCTTGTCTTTTTCTTTGAGATCAGCTTCAAAATGACCAACTAAGTACAGGCCTGGCAATCAGCAGCTTCTGAAAATCTGAATGGCAAAGGATGAGAGGGAACTCCATTAGGGAAATGGACTATGAGCATTTACCCCTCTCATTGAAGCTACTGATCATAAATGAGTCTAAAAGACTCCCTGACATATGCTTCCAACAGAATAATTTTCTCTTCAGGTGTAAGCCTTTCTGGTTCTCCTTCAAAGAATGACTCAGGCCCATAATACTCAGATAAGTACCTGGCCGTTGTCCCATCATAGAGTTCCACCCTTGTGATTTCTCTGTATACAAATTCATCTGGATGCTTTCTTTCTAAGAATAGTGATAACTCATTCTGTTTCACTCCTTCCAATTTTCTGTACACTAAACCTTTCTTGATCATTTTATTCTCTAAAAACTTAGGAGCTTTCAATCCAGAGTTGTAAACACTTTTAAAATCTCCTATTATTTCCCAAGGATCAAGCACAGATCCCAACATTATATCAGCACTGATTACCTTTTTGATTTTTCTTGCATATGCAGCTGGAACATCTCTTCTGTGAATTCTGTCTATCACCCTTGGATCAGGCCACATCCTGATTTGTTCTTTTTGATATTGATAGGTAAACCTCAGAGCATACAACCTTTGTGCTTCTTTCTTCATTGCTATGATTGTTGATGTCTGAGGGTACTCTCTATCAACTAACCTTAGAATATTTTCATCATGTTTCTTCTGACACTCTTCTTCTTCAAGTTTAATCTTTATATCTAGTCTCTGAGATTCTGGAGTTATCTTGAGATGTTGACCAAAAACCAACCCCTTTTCTGGTACATAATTATCTGGCAACTTGACTATCCTTTTCTGAGCCATTTGTTCTGAACTAGCTTTTGAAGACTCAGGCTTATGGACTTTTGTTTGCAGCACAGTAGAAATTGGAAGCATGTCTTCTTCATCAGTATCTTCTTCTTCTTCTTCTTCTTGAAATCTTAACATTCTCCTTTTCTTGGGGGGTGCATCATCAGCAATAAGTTGAGTTGAATGGGTAGAAGGATTGACTTGTTCTTTTTGTACCTCAGATACTTCAGGTTCTTGATCATTACCAGCCTTCTCCACCCCAATCATATGATCTTGATCATCCTTTGCCTGATCATCCTCTGTTTCAATCTCTTGATCTTCAGATTGCATTTCAGGTTCAGCTGTTGCATCCTCCTTCTCAACATTAATAGCAACATCAATAGTCTTTGTCTTCTTCTGTCTCTTATAAGTGACTTGTATAACTGGAGACTTTTCAGAAGCATCTTCCTCCTCCTCATTTCTTGATCTTTTTCTCTCAGCTGCTGAATCTTTCACTAACTCCCCCTTTTTGGCTGCAGGGGAAGAAGGAGTTTGAAAGCTAGAAAGTTTTGCATCAACTGCATCATCAATCATTTTCTGAAGTTGAGTGTGGGATGGAAGCCTCTCATCAAGAGCTTGGGTAATTATATTCTTTAACAAAGGAGTGATGAGAGGTAGGGCAGTGATAAAAGCAGCAACTAATGCCTCTTGGGGGCTTGAACCAAAAGGATTAGTGCCTGAAGCAGAGGCTGGAGGTTTATCTTGTTGTGGAGTAGTGGAGGAAGTGTCTTGGGGACCTTCAAGACTTGAAGGTGCCATCTGTGGGTTTGGAAGGGCAGATGGACTTTTGTCCTTGGACATCTTGGTGAGTAGCTCATTGAGTCTGCAGACCTCAGCCTCAAGAAGCATGTTCTGTTTTAGAACATCAGATAAGGTCCTGTGGTCATCATTAGCCTTGGCTAAATCATCTGACCTCCTGAAAGTATCAGGATTAACTTGAGTTGAGTGTGGCTCAACATTTTCAGGTGCCCCTTGTTCTTGGTACTGGGGACTTCCAACCTCAGGGATAAACCCTTCATCAGTTGTTGCCTCTGGCAGGGTCTTAGAGATGTTACTACTATCAATCACTCCAAATGATGGAGGTGATGAAGTAGCAGCCCAGGCAGAATTCAGAATCTCTCTGTCCACACTAGGAGATCTGATATTGTAGTCAAAATCCTGTGGGTTATCAGAAACACATTGATCCTCCCCCTCAATGTTGGAGTTAATCCCAGTGGTAATAGGTTTCTGGGTAGGGATTGGAGTGTTAATCTGATCCAGGATTTGTTCAATAACAAATGTGGGTCTTAGTTAAGTGGTTTCAGTAGTGGTAGGCTTTGAAGTAGAGTGCACCCGGGGAGAATGGTGCTGTTCAATAGAAACCTTTTCAAATGAAAGAGGCTCTAGATGAGTGTCTACCCCTTCAAGAGTTGCACCAAGTTCCTGATGAGAGGAATCTTGGGCGGTTTCGGCTGGTGGAGTCTGATGTACCACTGGCTGACTACTGCCAGTGGCCATGTCATGCCTTGGTGAGGCATGGGCAGAATTAGGGGACTCATTTCCCTGAGCAGCCTTTTTGGGCTTTTTGGGATGTGACTTGGTAGGGACTTTGGATTTGGATTTGGATGTGGAGACTGTGGGTTCCCTATGCTTGGGTTTTAGCTTTCGGGCAGCCTCTTTGAGTGTGAGGTTTGTGTTGTGTCTGGAATATACCTCTAGCAGTACTGCTGGAGCAGAGATTCCCTGACCAACAAGGCCTGCTTGTTTTAATTGTTTTTCAATGATGGCCATTATAAAACGGGGATAAAGAAGCCATCTTGTGGAAACAGGTTTAGCAGCATGTTCAGTTAATTCTGAAAATAAAATTTGTGGAAAATTAAGTTTTTGGGATTCCAGAATTGAGTAAAGTACCTGCTGCCACCTTGAGGACATCTGGTCCCATGAAGATGATTTTGGAGCTAGACAAATGTTGATCATGTGGAAAATGAGACGTTCAGGATCAATGAAGTGTTTCTTGTAAAGAGTGGAGTCACTCAAGTCACCCTGGTATTCGTGACTTGTAAAACAGAGATCAGTGAGGTTCTTTGGAAATTGAGTGACCAAGTTAGCATCATCTAGATTGAGAACATCCCGCAGTTCGGCTGCGCTGACATGCACATTGTGTCCATTCACTGTAGAGAGGAGGGAGATTACACCGGTGCCGACATTGATAAGCTCAACATTTGTCCAGAATTGATGAAGTGATTCAACATAGATTGTAGGATTGATAAGAAAAGCTTTTTGGAATTGGGATGCATTCATCAGATCAACTGCTTCATCAAATTTTGACCAGAAAGATGATTTTGTGTGATATGCAACGGAGTTGTGACGAGGTTTAAGGTTCATTGTCGCCATGGAAGCAGAGACTTGAGAGGGAAGATAGGTTTTTGAAAAAGATTGAAAGTTCTGATGAAGTGGTAATGAAACAACTGAAGAGGGTTTGGTTTAAATAGAATACTGAAATAATGGAATTTTGTTCTTCAGATGTTACAGAGAGAAAACAGAAGTGGTTGAAACATCTGAAGAGTACGTTTACTCATCAAGTGTTGTCGACATTGGTTGTTCATCAGCTGTTTTCATCTGTTGCTCATCAGACTTTGTGAAACATCAGATTTTCTCATCAGATTTTGTGAAAAATTGGTCATCAGAACTAGTGACAAAAGTTGTTCATCAGTATTTTTGAAATATTTTTTTTTGACCTTCAATACTTTGTCACCCAAAACCCATCAGTACATTTAACTGATAATATTGGTAAAGGTCATATCTTTCCTTGAATCAGTACTTCTGATACTTATCAGTACTTACTGAAAATATCAGGAGTTGCAAGGTGATACAAAATTTTGTGTTTTGACAAAGGGGAAAATTTTTTTGTATTTTTGAAAATTTTTATCTGGTGGATGGAATTTTATTATTGTGAAAACCAATTTATTCAAGTTGCAGCATACCAAGCCTTAGAACTAAATTTTGAAAAGTTGAAGTCTCTAAAGGCTTAGTAAAGATATCTGCAAGTTCATCAGCACTAGGAACAAACTTTGGATCAATCAGACCTTTTTCAAAACAATCCCTTATAAAATGATGTCTGATTTCAATATGTTTGGTCCTAGAGTGCTGAACTGGATTCTTTACAATACAAAGAGCTGAGGCACTATCCATTAACAATGGTGTCTTAGACTCTTTGATGCCATAATCCAAAAGTTGAGTCTGAAGCCAGAGAATTTGTGAAGTGCAGCTGGCAGCAGCAATGTACTCGGCTTCAGCTGTGGATGTAGCCACAGATGTTTGTTTCTTACTCTGCCAAGAAACCAAACAGTTTCCTAGAAACTGACAACCACCAGAAGTTGATTTTCTGGTAAGTTTGCATCCTGCATAGTCACTATCAGAGAAAGCAACCAGCTTGCAGGAATGCCCAGTGGAATACCAAATTCCCAGTGATTGAGTGCCCTGCAAATATCTAAAAATCCTTTTAACAGCAATCAAATGAGATTCTTTAGGTGCAGCCTGAAATCTAGCACAAACACATGTAGCAAACATAATGTCTGGTCTAGATGCTGTGAGATACATCAAGGAACCAATCATACATCTATAAAGTGTTTCATCAACTGATTTACCTTTCAAATCTGCATCAAGTTGTGTGGTGCTGCTCATGGGGTTAGAACAATTTTTACAGTTTTGCAGATCAAATTTCTTTAACAACTCTTTTGTATATTTGGACTGGTGAATGAAAATGCCATCAGGACTTTGTTTGATTTGAAGACCCAAGAAAAACTGTAATTCCCCCATGGCACTCATTTCAAAATTCTTTGTCATTAACTCAGTAAAATCAGCACACAACTTTGGATCAGATGAAGCAAAAATTATGTCATCAACATAAATTTGAACAAGGAGCTTATGCTGTCCTACTTTCTTTATGAACAAAGTTTTATCTATGGAGCCTCTAGTGAAATTATTTTGAAGGAGAAAAGTGGATAAAGTGTCATACCAGGCTCTAGGTGCTTGTTTCAGCCCATAAAGAGCTTTATCAAGCTTGTACACCCAATCAGGATGTTTATTGTCCTCAAAACCTGGTGGTTGACACACATACACTTCCTCTTTTATTTTACCATATAAGAAAGCACTTTTGACATCCATTTGAAAAACTTTTAGTTTGTGTAAGGCAGCATATGCTAAAAACAATCTAATTGCTTCCAGTCTGGCTACAGGGGCAAAAGTTTCATCATAATCAATACCTTCTTCCTGAGAGAACCCCTGTACAACCAGTCTGGCCTTGTTCTTAATTATTTGACCATTTTCATCAGTTTTATTCCTAAACACCCATTTAGTGCCTATTGCACACTTACCTTGAGGTAAAGGAACCAGCTCCCAGACTTGTTGTTTCTTGAACTGCAATAGCTCCAACTGCATAGCCTCCACCCAGCCATTGTCTCTGAGTGCTGTGTGATAGTTCTTTGGCTCTTGCTGACTGACAAATAAGGCATAGAGACAAAAATTTGACAATTGGCTTCTTGTTGAAACACCAGCAGAAATGTCACCCAGAACTTGAGATAATGGATGATCCTTCAGTTCTTGATATGGAATAAGATCGGTGCAAGTGTTTGCTGGAGGTCCAGTTGCTGCAGATGTTGATGAAGATCCAGGGAACAGTTCAGCAGGAATTTCAAATGATGTAGAAGATTCTAGAATTTCATCAGCATTGGTATTGGGAGGAACAACTGGAGCAGGAGGAACATCAGATTTAGCAGACATTGGCAGATTATCACTAAATCTGAACAGATGAGTACTTTCATCTTCATCATCAAGACTTCCTTGTGTGTTTTCTGTAGAAACT
The DNA here is from genome assembly GCA_009363875.1 of Mikania micrantha. NCBI lineage: Eukaryota > Viridiplantae > Streptophyta > Magnoliopsida > Asterales > Asteraceae > Mikania > Mikania micrantha. The sequence continues at coordinate 90,619,446 of CM018693.1, forward strand.
GTTGATGGAACTGCTTTAAATGCATCATCTGCCACAACAATAGACTCAACTGGAGATTGAGAAGATTTATGTTGCAAAATATCTAGATCAAACATCTCAATAGGATTTTGTGGAATAGAATCTTTTGGAAATTCATTGAATTTGATATGAAGAGTTTCTTCAACCATCTTGGTTCTGCAGTTAAACACTCTATAAGCCTTGCAAGTGGGAGAATAGCCAACAAAATATCCTGCATCAACTTTGGAGTCAAACTTTTTAAGTTGATCTTTGGTATTGAGGATATAACAAGGACACCCAAAAGCTCTGAAGAAGGAAATCAGAGGGGTCAAAGTATGAAGCATTTCATAAGGAGTTTTCAACCATCTTTGATTCACCAAAACTCTGTTTTGCACATAACAAGCTGTATTGACAGCTTCAGCCCAGAAAGTCAATGGCAAGCCGGAATCAGCCAGCATTGTTCTGGCAGCTTCAATCAAGGTTCTATTTTTCCTTTCAACTACTCCATTTTGTTCAGGAGTTCTAGGGATGCTGTACTGCCTCTTGATTCCCTTTGCCAGATAAAATTCATCCAGAATATGATTTCTGAATTCTGTGCTATTATCACTCCTTACACACTTGACAGGAAGAGAATATTGTTTCTCAACATACAACACAAAGTTTATAATAGACTTAGCAACCTCATCTTTTGAGTGCAAGAAGAAGGTCCAGAAAAACCTGGAGTAATCATCAACAATTACTAAGCAATACTTCTTATTTGCCATACTCATGACCTTCACTGGCCCAAACAAATCCATATGCAACATTTGCAAACAAGCAGTTGATTTGGGATCGCCTATTGGAGGAAAAGATACCTTGTGTTGCTTCCCTTTCAAGCAAGCAGTGCAATTCTCATCACAACTAAAATCCTTCATTGGAAGACCTCGAACCAAACCATGTTTCACTAGTTGATTCATGTTTCTGAGATTTACATGACCCAACCTTCTGTGCCACAGATTAGATTCCTTGAGAGAGGCCTTTGAAAATAAACATGGATGACCTTTAACATAAATTTTCTTTGATAAATCAAAGGCATAAACCTTTCCCACCCTGTTAGCTTTAAGAAGAGTATATTCATCCAAAACTTTGCCAATCAGAGGCAACACTTCAGAAGACAGTATCCTACAGTCTTGCTTGGTGAAAAGAGAAATGTGACCCTTATCACACATCTGACTAACACTCAGGAGATTATACTTAAGATTCTCTACATGATTCACATCATCAAACCTTATCTCACCGTTTGACACATATCCTTTTCCTATAATGTACCCTTAGCATCATTTCCAAATGAAACAAATCCCTTCCTTCCCGTAAAATAGTCATTAAGAAGAGATCTGCTCCCAGTCATATGCATGGATCCTCCACTGTCAACATACCAGATGCTATTTTGGCATGCTGAAGGACCCTGCATACATGAACACACTCAGTTAGACTTTTGGACCCAAACCAGTTTGGTTTTGGGTCTGTTATCACATGAAGAAACAAAAGTAACAGTTTCATTTGAAGCAACACTTGAATCATTCTTTTCAAAAGATTTAACCTTGGTTTTTGACCTTGGTTTCTTCTTATGAAATGAAGCAACAGAAGCATCTACTGGGTTGGCTCTTCCTAGCAGATGTTGCAACATCATAACCAATTGATGCTGGTTTTGAGTCAAAGTTTTGATTTCCTTAGAAACATCAATACTTGACTTCAAATTTTTGTGCTTCATTTCCTTAACTTCTTTGGGTGATGAAGAAGGTTTCAAGTGCTTTTTCTTTGAATCTGGAAAAACCCCTTGACCTTTCTTGGATTTACTTGAAGCATTTCCCTGTGAGGGTTTTCCAGATTTTGAAACTACTGATGATTCTGGTACGAACTTGGAACGAAATTCATTTTTCATCTTGATTATGTTCTTGTTTTTGTGAGTAATTTTATTAAATTTAGATCCTCTTCTGTACCAGCATTCATCAGAAGAATGATTGAACAATCTACAAACTTCACAAGGCACTCTCTTGTGCTTCTCCTTGTGAGTATCTACAAGTACTGAAGACTTAGATACTGAATTTTTGTTCTTCAGAACATTTGGAACTTCAGTATTTGTAGACTGTGTTACAACTATTGATGCTTTGACAACCTCTGAAGAGTTCTTCTTCAGTACTTGTCTATCAACACATTTCTCATCATCAGTTGTACCATTACCAGCTTTTTCTACAACTGCTGATGAGACACTCTGGCTTATCAGAAGCCGTGCATCTTTCTCTCCATTGCCATGCCCATCTGACTCAATCAGTTTTAAATTTAATTCATTTGAGACTTTTTCATCAGAATCAATCTCAATTAAAACACTATCCTGACATGTTTCACCCTGGATGACATTTGTACATCCAATAGAATAAGAATATGTTTCAATATCCACAGTTTCAGACTCAGATTTGCATGCACTTAACTCACTTTCAGATGATTCTTCAGCATCAGACTTTTCTGAAGATTTGGTGGATTGGTATACACTGTCCCCTTCAGACTCACAGTCAAGATTTTTTGGTGTATAATCAGCTGGAGGGGCAGTGTGATTGTATCCAATACCAAACTTCACATTTGATGCTGTTTGTTTGTTTAACAACATCTCAAACCCCTTGCAAGACTCAACCCATTTTTCACACTCTACTTGGGTTGCTGCAAGTGTTTGTTTCAGATCATTGTGTTTTACAAGCATGACTTCCACCCTAGCCTTTTCATCAGACAACTGACACTTGAGTTTATAAATTTCAGACTCTTTTTCATTCAAAACTTTCTCAAATTCAGTTTTATTCTTAGTCACAGCCTTTTCTAAATCCAACTTCTCATTGATTAATTCAACATTTATTTCTCTAATGGAAGCAAATGCTGAAATACATGATTCTGAACACAACTTAGCTTTTGATTCAGATGATACCTGGGATGTTGAAGAAGTTGGACCTGAGGTGTCAGTTGAATCTATAGCCGTCAAAGCAAGATTCCCGAATGGGTTGTCTCCACCATGTGGACCAGCTTCAGAGTACAGCTGCATATTGAAATCAGATAAGTCATCAGGTAAACTACTCCAATCAGCTACTCCAGGGGTGAAGAAACTCTGATGTTGTTGTTGAGGCTGTTGATTTGTTTGAGATTTGCTAGGTTCAGGAAGAGCAGGTGATTGTGGATGGATTATTGCTGGAGTGTGAGTGGGTTGTGGCATATAGAAGCAAGGATATGGATAAGGCATAGGACTTTGTGGTACAAAATGAGCTGGATAAAATTGTTGTTGACCAGATCCAGAAGATTGTTGTCCTTTGTTTGGTGTGTTATTGCTAGGAAAGGTCACAAAGGGTGCAGAGGAACTAGGTCCAGTGGATTTGTACTCTCTAGCAAAATGACCAAGCCTGTGACACTTGTGGCATCTCAACTTCCCTTTGTCAAAACCAACCTTGGTTTTGCCAGTTAATCCGGGAAATTTTCTTCCAGTTCTTTTGTAAAATTTTTGAGATCTAATGTTTATTAAGGCCATCTGACTTAATATATCCATTTCCTCCAGATCATCATCTGGAATTCCCTTCAAATCATCCATCACAAAACACAGATTATCACCATATGTACCTGCATTACCATCAACTCCCACAAAAGCATGTTCAACACTATTAGTAGAGAAGTCAATATGTTCATCATAAGAACACTCAGACCCAGTATATTCTGACTCTTGACCTATCAATGCAGTATTGCCAGGAATGAAATCATCAGTGAGTTTGCCAGATGAAGACAGTTTTCTCTTCTGTTCTACCTCTCTCTCAAAAGTTAAGAGTTTCCCATGGAGTTGGGTGAGAGATAGATTCTCTAGATTTGCATTAGAGTGTAAGACAATAGTATAAGTGTCCCATCTCTCAGGCAGTGATCTGAGGAATCTGTTGTTCATCTGACTATTTGTATACTCCTGCTTAACCATTTTCAATTCAGAAACCAGACAGGAAAACCGCTCAAACTGTTGAGTCAATGACTCACCCTTTCTATGAGAAAAAGTCTCATATTGTTGAGCAAGGATTTCTCTAGTATTTGCTAAAACCTCATCGGTTCCACCGAATTTTTCTTTCAATGCAACCCAGAGATCATGAGCAGTGTCATGATGCATCAAGCCTGAATATATCTCATTCGGCAAAGCCATGGCCAGAATACCATGAGCTTTCGCATCAATTTCAAACAATTTTATATCCTCATCTGAATACATATCCGATGGTTTCGGAATCATGATTTTAGTTTCAAGATCAGTGATCATGGGTTTATACGGACCATGCACTACAGATTTCCAACATCATGCACTGTTAATTGACAGGTGATGTAGCATTCTACGTTGCCAAATGTTGTACTCACTCCGAACCAGCATCGGAGGCTTGGTTGCGGAGCCTGTGTTGTGCGGATCATTGTTTGGAGTTGACATATTCTCAGATTCAATCAATTTCAACTAAATTCAAATGACTTAATCACAAACTTAACAAATTAATTCAAACGAATCTATGTTGAAAAACAAATCAGCAGAAGTTATCAGAAAACTTCAATTTATAACAAGTTCTTACTAATCGGCTAATTTGATCAAACAGAGAACTGAAATGAGCAGTTTCAGAGATCAATTGTTTAATCGATCAATGATTAACCGGCTCTGATACCAATTGTAGGATCAGTTGTTCTCATTTGATCAATATTAGATTATAGCAGCGGAATTCAGAGATGAATTAGCATAAGAATTAGCAAGAACACTTGAATATTAATGAAACAATAAAGAACAATTTATAGAAAGAGAATTCTGCAAATGGAAATCTTTCATTCAATGCGCTAACTTCGCTTGACAATACACTATGTCAACTGTCCTTATATAGAAACAGTGACGTCTGATGATGTCACATGATGTTGACACCTAACAGACATAAAACAACAACTGAAATAAACAAAACTACTGAGGATGTTCATAAAGTCTGAAGGCATCCTCTTACAAAGTCTGACTAACTAAAACTACTGAAAGCAAACTACAACATCTGATGAGTAAACTACTCATCAGACTTTTACAACTAATGAAAGAAAAATACTGAAGACAAAAACAAACATCACAACATCTGAAGACTAACACTTCAGCTGTTGTGAATAACTTCAGATCTTGTAACTCTTCAGATCTTGTGTCACTTCAGATCTTGTATCACTTTAAGTAGCCTTCAGCTGTTGTGTTCTTCTTCAGTTGTTGTGTGTCTATGAGACTTAAAGGTTTTTCTGATCAGGCTCATTGGTTCTTTTGGTCCAACATGCTCTGATCTGGGAGTTCCACCACGTTAAGGCCCGTTTGCTGAAAGACCCAGCAACATATCGAACCTTGTGATGTTCTGGACAACCGCTGATGTCCAGGGTCGTCTCCACTTTCTCTAGCCATTGGATCAGTCCAACAGCTCCTTCAATGCCGCTGAAACTTGGCGGTTTGCATCCTACAAATGATTTGTAGCAGCAGTCCAAAGTAGCGCCAGTGTTTCCACTAGCTTTCCCCCGTAGTATGCCCAGAGTTGTTGCCGTGGCCTTGAATCCTGTTTATCATATCAGGGATGACATCCTTCAGTTGATTTGTCAACTGACTGCTCGGAAGTGTTGCTAAAGCAACAGAAGCAGGATCGAGTATCTGAGTCGTGCTCGAACCTGGAGGTGGGTTAAGTGGAGGAGGTGGAGGTGGCGGTGGTGAATCAGGTGGTGTAGGGGTTGATGAGTGAGGTGCTGAGGTTGCGGAGTTGGTTGTCTTCTGGGCTATATTCTGATCATAACCAAAAGATTATTAGTTAGTTTAGTGATCGAATGCAGAAGACACAATGTAAGCATAAATCCTATGTTCTCTACATGAGGGTCCCTAAGTTATAGTCTGTGCCAAACAATTTTAAGTAAATGACCTATTATTCTTTATAACCTTGACCTCTGATACCAATCTGTCACACCCCGAGCCGGCGGGCCGGATCGTGTGTCCCGCCGGGCGGAAGGTTCCCGGGGTGCGATATCGGGAGTGATAATCTTGACGATCAGATTGTTTACATAGCATCAACATTGAGAATAACTAAAGTACAATAAAGCATTAAACTAGGATTACAAAGTTAGATTACAATATCAATGTTTGATAATTTAACTAAGTAAACCTATCAAAAGAATCAAAAGTTTTCTATCTTGTATATGTACAAGATATCAAAATTGCTTCACAACGTTCACCAAAATATGTGCTTTTCAAAATGTACTATGTCCTCTAACTGGGCATCCTAGCATACATTCTTTAACCTTACCTTATTCCTGTACGTCACCTGAAAAGTATGTAAGAAAACAAAGTCAACACAATGGTTGGTGAGTTCACATAGTTTCATATAGTTCATATAGCTTTTGCATATTGTTTAAAAGTTTACCAGTTTATAGCATTCACATAGATTAGCTTTAAAGTTTTGTACAAGGATAAGAGTTTCACCAATCGTAGTTTAGCTTTCACCAATCTCATGCAAGGGTACAAGCTTTGCTCTAGCATAGTTTAGCATTTACGTAGCCCACGACTAGATACAGGCTTTGCTCTCGCATAGTTTAGCCATTACGTATCTCATGAATTGATTCTAGCTTAGCATTAGAATAGTTTAGCATTCACGTATCTCAAATATGTAGATACAAGCCTTGCTCTAGCATAGTTTGGCATTCACGTATCACATATTTAGACACAAGCTTTGCACACACATAGTTTAGCATTCACATATCTCATATATGCAGATACAAGCCTTGCTCTAGCATAGTTTGGCATTCACGTATCTCATACATAGATAAAAGCTTTGCATTCGCATAGTTTAGTTATCACGTATCCCATGCATAGATACTAGCTTGCAATTGCATAGCATTGGCATTCATGTATCTCATGCATAGACACCATGCTTAGCAGCATTTAGCATGTAATCTTAGCTTGTAGCATTCAACATCTAGTTATGCCATATAGTGTGAGCATATAGTTCATCACATTGACATTAGCATATAGTGTAGCATAGAATTTGTAGCATTAGCCTGAGCATATAGTTTAAGCATAGAGTTCGTAGTATTAGCATTGAGCATAACGTTTGTAGCTTTAACACGTAGTTTGAGCATGTAACTTGTAGCATTAGTATTAGTATCTAGCTGTAGCACATAGTTCCTAGCATTAGCACTTAACTTTATAGTCATTGCTTTTAACATACAGAATAAGAGTAACAAGCTTAAGCGTTAGTATTAGCATCTTGAATAAGTGTAAAAGCATTTATAAAACATTTCAATGCTTGTTTAAAATGTATAACACGCTTCTCAGTCTCGAAGTAAAACAAATATGTTTGAAAAGGGACAAATGAACTCACCTTATTATTGAAGTGGCTGACTAAGTATAACAAGAAATGCACATGCCCGTTGTTGTACTTGTGGTTGTTTTCAAGATCCTGTGTTGATATCACATTGTATGTAACCTATAAGTATAAGTTGTAGCGCTTTGTGTACGTGTGTATGTTAGCCCTAAAGTTGGCTAACACTTAGTGGTGTTGGTCATCATTCGGCCTCGTTTGCTAGTTAAAGATGGTACTCCCACTTAAGCACTTAAGTTGTTATTATGAAAAGCCTTTATGTTATATGTCTAGCTTTAAATCATTATTGAAATCTCAAGACTTTGTCATTGTATGCTATTTATTTTGATATGAGACTTAGTAGGTAAACCAAATCAATCCCACCACTTTTGTAGTTTTTCATTTGTATATCCCATGCATGTCATTTATTTAATTGATTTCAACGTTTAAAGTGCTTGTTTCAACTTAACCCAAAGTGGGCCGAATGATAGGCTGGGCCGAACAAGGAGTCGGCCAAGCTAGTCACATGGGCCAATTGTTTGTTCTTAGGCCGATTAATTACACCAACTATGCCCATGGCCGCATGGTATGACATGGGCTGATTCAATGGGCCTTGGGCCTAATGAACTCTTGTAGCTTACTAAACCTAGGGGCCCGAAGGTGTGTAAGTGTGCCGAGTGAGTTACGCTGAAAAATAACGGTGAGCTGCAGCAAATCAGATGGGCCGAACTAATTAGTTAAATTGATCAGTGGAAAATGTGGCTCATTTCCAGCGAACTTATCAACAGCAACCCTAGGTTCGGCTTATCCTTAGGTCCGTGAAGCTACATGGTTTGGCTAGGTGGTTCTTGGTTCAAAGGTTCGTTGATGAAGAAGGGTTCAGCCTTGTGGCGGTTCGCAGCTCGTGGCCTTAGGCTCGACGAACCTTAGGGTTCATTTGCATGGAGGTTCGAGCATGGTCTAGGCTCGGCCACCCCCTATGGTTCACCTCTTTCAGGTTCTCCAATAAGGTTTGTGGTCCATAGGTTCGACACTCAAGGGTTCGTGGCTTCCTCAGGGTTCGGTCGGCAGGAAGGTTCGCTTGGGAGAAGGTTCGACTGATCATGCAGGTTCGGTGTTGATGGTTCACGGCAGGCGTTCGGAGATGGCAGCAGGTTCGGCCTCCCTCCGTCTCTCTCAGCCGAGGTTCGGCTGGTCGCAGGTTCGGCCCTCCCAGCTTCTTCATGAACTCGGAACCAGTCATCATCTCCATCGAACCCTTTGATGTTGCAGGCTGTCCCCATGTTAGTGTTGTACAATAATGAGTTCCCGAGAGTGAAGGGTTTGAAGAAAGTAGTTTAGAACCGGCTAGAGTTGGTGGGCTGAACTAGAGGGACAAAAACCCTAGTTTTCAAGACTTTAACCGTTGATTAGCTCTATTTTTGCTGGACAAATTCCAATATCTGTTGTACTTTCTTGTATAGGAGGTCAAGATCTTCGTTTAGGCAACAAGAACACGGAATTTCATCCACAAATGAGTGAGATATGATGCTTTGAAGATGGAATCTTGTAGAGAGAGAGAGAGAAAAAAAATGGTGGTGAGAGGTTAGAGAGAGAGGGAGTGTTGTCTGATGTGTTTCTGACTGTTAAACCATGAGGTTTAAATCAGACTTCAGAAACAATAGGATAATAGTTTAGTGTCAAGCATCAATTATCAATAACATACAATAGTTCACATAGTTTGTACCTGAGTTACTGTGCAAGTTACTGTTGAGATAACTGTTCCGGTAACGCTTCCGGCATTGATGTGACATTGATAAAAGCATCTCAAGTGGGAATCTTTGTCATGGTAAGAAACTAAGGTGTTAGTTTTACCTAATGGACAAAGATGTTATACACACACACATATATATATATATATATATTTATCTTACTACTATATATAATACATATTGGTGAGAGAAAGCTACAATGTCTTAAAATTAAGAAATGTACAACATGGGAAGCTTGTGGTACCACCTTTGAAGCTTGCCATCTTGTAAGAGACTTTACCCGGTTGGCATATTTGCATCTTGTTGCATTCGTACCAGCAACCTTGCTGGAAACCAACTAGCATGAAAAGGGAATTTTTCCTGGCTTCTGTGCGTAAAGGGATGGGATTCAAATTTCAAAATTCAAAATCCATTGCCTCTCAACAAAACCCTAGCTCCAACCTCAACGATGATCAAGCACGTAAAAAGTCTTTTCTCTCATTCTGCAGGATTGATCTCTCATTAACCCTAGCCTCTAGTAAACCATCGCTGCATACAAATAAGAATTCTGCTCCTTCCACACCGCTTCTGTATTATCTCCATCTTCCATTCAGGTTTCCGATTCAGGTGCTCTTTACCTAAAGTATCTATGTTCTTCCCTGGTTTTGATCTCCTATTTGTAAGTTTCTACAGGTTATTTTTTTATGATGATTCGACTTCCACATGTCTTCTCAGAGACGTCTACCTACGACTTAGTATGGTTTCTTACAATCCATTTCTACTTTCCACCGTCCTCTTCATCTAAATCATTGATGTTAAGCTTTTTCCCTCTTTTTGTGTTTTTAGGTTTATTTTTTTATGATGGTTTGACTGGTGTTGGTGTAGAGATTGATTCACTACAATTAAAATTTCTTGATTTAGGGTTTTTATTGATTGCATGTTTTTATGATGCATCTGTTTATATTGCTCTGTTTTATATCACCAATTTAATAGGGAAATTTTGTTGTGTTTTCTAGGTTTGAGAAGATGTGTTGAAGAATTTTGAATATGGCTGCACAGAAAAACATCAGGTACTTTCAACTTAGGTTTTTACAAAACTAATGGGGAAGAATAAGGCAAATTTTAGTTATTCAGATGAATATGAGAATGTACAAAATTCAACAATGAAACTACATGAATCTAAACCTTAATTTGTGTACATCTGAATGTAAAATGATGAAAATATAAAAATTCTTATGCCATTTGTATTTTATCTCCGAACTATGTAGTCTTTTGAAGTGAGCAATATGCAACTGGAGTGATTATTTGTAACTTTCTTTTACAGAATTTGGAGAACGAATTTCATGCCATGAAGCATAGTCACATTTCATAACTAATAAGTTTTACATATTTTTTTATTAGGTCGTACTTCTATTTGTGGTTGTGATTATATTGACTTGATAATTACCATGATTGGTTATTATATATATATATATTTTGCATCTGAATTATTCAGATAGGATCTCTGGATCATATATATACAGTTTGTTGATTTAATAATTCTTTAGGTTTTGTTTCTATGTCCATGTATTAGGAACAAAGGGTTTAATTGCTTCTAAATCATATGCATAAAGAAATATTTCAATGATTTTTGGTGTGAATGATAACTACCATCATGGATTACCTTTACCTTTTTCATAGGAACAAAGGGTTTAATTGCTTCTCAAGGGTTAGTTTTTTTGTCTATCTTGATACTTGCATGCATATTGCCATGAGCTACAAAAATTTTTTTTTTTGTAATCTTATCGTCGTTTATTTTCAGGTACTCGATGTTTAAGAGCAATAAAGAAAACTGATTGATCTAATAAGAAAAACATTCTACGACAAAACATTCATCTTTTTGTACACACATCGGTTAAATATGATTTTCAAAGCTATATAACTTTAATAGTAATATACATATTTGTGCTGTTAAGTTTATTATGTAAAGTAATAAATGGATGGATATGGGTTTATCTCTAAAGGATTAATTTAAAAGATAAAAAAATGCAGGATCAAATTGTTGATGGTATTAAAAGGTGTTCAATTCAATTACATAGATGTTGTGATCATTTAGTTGTTTCCTTGGATTATTTAATTGTTAAAGGGTATCCACCTTTATATAAACAAAACATGTTTTATTTAATATATAGCAAGTTAATAGAAGTCTGGATAGAATTTATAAATATAATTATATTTTAAATTGGGTTATTTGATTTTGGCTACTAAAACTTTTAAAGTTTTGTTTTTTCGATTTTGGTCACTAAATTTTTTTTTCTCAGTTTGAAGTATTTCTGGCCAACAGATTAAAGCTAAGAGTATTTAATCCTAACACTTTTAAAATTTGGTACATAAAAATACCCTCCCATTATGTTAAAGGAAATGTTGTTTTTGTATAGAATAAATTGATTTATGATTTCATTACTTAAGATTTGAATAACCAAGGGCAAAGATGGCCCATGTTGACGCTAGAAAAAAAAAAGAAAACTAACAAGATCATCATCTATATCACAAAATCATTGAAAAATTAACAAGTGGATATCGCGTAATATATTATCGTCGCCGCCGCATCGCGCGGGTTCACAACTAGTATATATATATATGTCAAGGCTAGTGAGAGCGTAGTAAATTCTAATGACAACATTATGTAAGTATGTAGATGACACAGTAATTTTAGAAAGGAGTTTCTATAATAAAGACATAAACTTTAACATATGATTTTAAACGAAATAAGTAAGAATTTTATTTCATAAAATTGAACATATATTAATGGTTAATATATAAATTATCCAATGACATTTTCAATAGAGAATGAAAAAAAAAAAAAACTTAGATAAATCTTGCATAAGATGAAGAGTCACATGCAAATTGTCTATGTCAAAGCATGAATTGTTCACTAAAGGTTAGAGAACACAAATAAACGCATCAGAATGCTTAGAATGGATTGAGAGAACATATGACAACAATAACATAGCTAAGACTAAGAAATTGAAGTCATAGTATAGTAGAAGCATTATGAGAAAGAACTGAAAGAAAAACATAATACTAAATAAAATTCATAAATCAGAATCAAGCAATTCAGTTCACTAAATCTATTTAAAGAGCTGAATATGAGGATAAGGCTGATAAATAGATATTAGATATGCTAGATGGGGAATCTGATTTAACTTTAGTATTGGGTGTTCTACAATCGAAACGAGAAACATTGAAACTTCATTTTGATTTAATGGTTAAAGGCAAAATGAATTATGTTTCTGAATTCGTAATTTTGTACATTTTAGTATCCTTGAATATAGTATTCTAAATGTCTGTAGTTGATCAGATTCATGGGAATCAATCTGAACTAAGACTACTTGAATGCTTGGCTAGTTTATAGAGATAAAAGCTCAAGTGTTGAGAACCAAGATTCATAGGCATTCATTAGAGAATGATGTCGGACGTAACTCGCTTCAAAACATTCTTCATGGATCTTTGTCATAAGATGTTTTGATATTAAAGTATATTCAATATACACAAATATCCTTAGATCTAAGGATTATATTGAACTAACTTTAATTAAAGATCACTCTTTGATCTTACCTAACATTGTCATGAAAAATAGGCAGTAATAAGGGTAACGATTGGGAATGATTCTAAGATTAAGTGGGAGTTATATTCTGCCAAAGGGATTCTATACTCTTATACAGATAAGAGAAGATATTCTGGCGCCCTCGTTGATTTAAACTGATGTAAATGCATGGCTATGCTCAAACTAAAAGTAGTTTGTTAGATCACCTTAAATTAAGAACGAGAATGAGAATGCTTGAACAATATATGAGATTGAAGAGAGATCCATGTCTCATGTTCAAGGAATATCTAAATAGAAAGGATATACTGATAAAAGTTATCAGAGACTATAATTTTTAGTTAAAGTAAAGAGTTACTTAAACTAAGGAGTTTTAGTCGACTTAAGAAGTTATACCTTACTAGGGGCAGGGTTATGCAGCTAGGCGTCCAACACTGTCTACGTTGAATCACTTAGTCGATGAATCCTCTAAGTGGGAGTCTGTTGGATATTGCATGTTCATTTAAAGATAAGTTAAATATTGCTATGAAAGGTATGATCCAAAGAGTTACACTTTGGAAGGCAACGACTTTATGTTTAATTGTTAAACATAATATACGATCACGAATTGTCGGTTTTATCGAATTGGCTTTTATTATTTATGAAATAACAATCGGTGGGAATTAATTCATTAAACAAATAACGTTTTGAACTTTATTATAAGGGATTTTTAGTTAAATGTTAATTGACAAATTCACATTTAGTTAAACTTTAAACATTTAATTAAATGCTACTAACTAATTGTTAGTTAGTAATATTGGGGAGTACTAATTAAATGATTTAATTACTAAAAGAGTTTAATCAAATTAAATGAGTTTAATTTGAATTAAATATGAAATAAATGGTGGGAAATCCAATTTTGAATTAGTAATTCCTAGATCCTAAAAATGTGGATCTAATTTGACTATTTAATCTAGATCAAATCATCAGATTTTACAACCACTCTTTCACTCACTCTCCTTCTCCCAAAACCCTAGTGGTCGTCGCCCACCACCACCGAGCCGAGACTGGGCCGCAAGCAGGACGCACCAAGGGGCAGCGCCGGGCTGCCATCGAGCCAAGTCGAGGGGCCAAGAGGAGCTGTCGGAGGGTTGCCTTGCCCGAGCCAGGCCGAGTCAAGGCCACCTAGCCGAACCGTGTGTCGAGCCGCGAGCCAAGCCGAGCCAAAATCTGTTTTGGTCCAATCCGGCGATTCGTAGGACGAAATCCAGAATCGGGTGATCGTAGTGAGTCAACTAGCGAGACCGTTGCCGATCCATCGTGTGGGTTTTGACCGCATCGTGAAAGGTCGATTCCTAAAACCCCCTATGGTTGTGTTGTTTGATTTAATTGTTTTTTAAATCGTTTGTAACCGGATCCTAATTTGGGAATTGTTTCGATTACGAATCGAATGGTTATAAAATTTAAGTGCTTCCATTGTGTCAGATCTGATCTGATAGTTTAATCCAGTTTTATGAAAACTGATTTTTTTCAATTAATGCGATTAATTGAAATTGATTAAATGAAAAGTAACTTAGAATTCCTAACAGTACTTTTAAGACAGTGGTTTGAAGGGCCTGCTCCTCAGCATAATGAGAGAGAGAGAGAGGAGAACCAGCAATCCAAAATCCTGTACCAATCTCATGGAGAACATGGTTTATTGTTTCATGGATGGTCAGGGTTTCAGAAGCTAAGGTTTCCATGGGATAGTGGACTACTAGCTGTGTAAAAATCGATACTTCAGCAGTTGATGTGGGTTCCCTTTGGAATACAACATCATCTTGTTGTGAGGATTGATGAGGAGTTGGGTTGTTTGAGATTCTAGATTCACCTGATAGGATGTTTCAGGTGGATCTTGTTGTCTAGTGGGGACAATGACTTCTTCATGGATCTCATCTTCCTGAACAATATTTTTGGGTTTTTTTTGTAGAAAGTCTAGAGGGGGTTTTGGATGTCTGTTTCCTTTTGTTCGGTACCTTTGCAGGTGCCGAAGTGGAGGATGTGGGCATTCATGGTTGTGTTCTCAGTATCATCCAATGTCTTTTCTTCATTGTTTAGCCGAGAAAAGGTTTTTTTTATCAATTGCCTTTGTGTGTGACAAAGGGACAATATGGCACACAATGTTCATTTGATGGAACCAACAAGCCATCACAAACCTAGGAAATATTAAAAACCGCCCTCTGGTGGTGCACAAGATGATTAAAGACAATCTGAGATAACCTTACCTTTTTGGTTGGGAGAAGTGCATACGTAACCTATTGCATGTCATATGGCCTTTCTCCCCAGCTGGTTGTATTCTTGACAAGCATTGCAGAATGGTGTGGTATAGGAACTTGTACATGGGTTGAAAGAATGCTTTGTACAAAGTTCCATTCTTTAGGTCTCCTTGTTAATCACACTAAACAAATTTAGCGTGAACAAGACCTTCAATGTGGGTGGAGAGTCTGATTCTAGAAGATTCTGAGCAAAAGAAATCAGTGAAGGGGTTATGGTGACATGTTGTTCAGCAACCACATATGTGATGCTTTCAATGGTATCATCCTTCGTTACCATATAAGAGTTTGCCGTAAATTGATTCAGGGCAGTGACAGAGATGTTAGGGTTGTTGAACAATGTTGTGTGGACAAACAAACTCGAAAAGAGATCGATTATTTCATGGTACAAAGGATACTCAGATGATTGATTGAGATAGGCGATTAGGTTATGAATGGTTTGAGTTTCAAAGAGTCGAGCATCATTGAATCATATAAGAATGATGATGAAAGCGAGAGTGATTTATAGAGTTACAAGAGAGAAACAGCGATGATGTAGCCATTATAAATAAAGAGTAGATATGTATGGAGAAACTGCTAGTAGTTATAACAAACAGCGGATTATCCAATTTGGTCAAACATGAAAAAGTTAAAAACGATAAAAAGGAACAAGGAGAGAGACAACAAAACGAAAAATAACATAATCGGAAAAATATTTGTAAACACATGGACAGTGGTTTGATAGGAATGAAGCCTGATCCGATGCCTTCATTCTTAATCATCGTAAGCATGAATCTCAAACGAATTGATTAGAGTGATTACATCGAGCCATATGACATTCCTCATAAACATCTATCCTCAAGCTTGAATTTACCATCGTTGACCAAAGCTTATGTTAAACAATGTGATCAAGAAGAGCTAATGAGTTTTTCAGATAAATTAGGGAAAGTGTGGAAGATAAGAATGTCGGAGCTGGGAACGACGGATATATATGATAAAAGACAAAGAGTCTGTGACTGTCAAGTGGTAGAAATATCACAACCTTGAAAGATAAAAACCACGAAGGGTTATTAATGTAACCACAGATGATTATATCCATGGATAAGAATGTAACAACGGATATATGTCAACCACTGATAGATAAAAGTAGTAAAATATAACAACTGATATATTTACATTGGTCTATCAGTAGTTAGATATCAGCACGAAATGTTGAACAATAGTAGTTTATTCAATGGTTACTTCCTTTTGATCTGTTGTTATGCCACTTAATGGATAAACCTTTAATTTAGTGACGAAAATAACATTAAAGACAATACACAAGATTTTAAAGGAAAACTTCAAAATATAAAATAAGTTATTTTGATTAAGAGGTTGCAGTTTAACTCATGTTCATCATGCCTAATTTAGTACAAAATTTGGAAAATGTGGCTAAGTCTAAAGGTTTTTTTAAAATATCTACAACTTGATCGGTTGTTTAGACATTTTCAGGAACAATTAGTAACTTTTCATAATAGTCTATTATAAAGTGGTGTGTTATTTCTATGTGATTAGTTTTAGAGTAATAGACAAGATTTTATATGATGTTCTTAGCTGCTTCACCGTCTATCAAAGGTGGATTTTTTATTTTAGTTATTCCAAAGTCCAATAAATGATATTGAAGCCATAGGACTTGTGCTGTGCAATGGGCTGCAGCAATGTACTCGCTTAAAAAAGTTGAGTTTGAAACATAACTTGATTGTGGCATGGAACGAGAATTTGAGGCGAAACCAGATGGAGTTATCTACTATCAGAATCGCGTGTGGATTCCTGCGATAGATGAACTGAGGAAACTCATTTTTGACGAAGCACACAAGACCAGATACACAGTACACCTGGGCGCTCATAAACTGTACCAAGATTTACAGGGATTTTATTGGTGGCCGGGAATGAAGATAGATATAGCCGAGTATGTTGGTCGATGTTTGACATGTGCGAAAGTTAAAGCGAAACACCAGAAACCGTCTGGTTTACTGGAACAGCCGGAGATTCCACTCTGGAAGTGGGAACAAATAGCTATGGATTTCATTACCAAGCTACCCCGCACTTCTAGTGGTCATGATACCATTTGGGTTATCATAGATCATTTAACAAAATCTGCTAATTTCTTGCCAATGCATTAAACCTTCACGATAGATAAACTGGTGAGATTATACATCAATGAGATAGTGATGCGTCACGATGTACCATTTTCTATCATCTCTGATCGAGATAAGCAGATTCACATCAAGATTTTGGCAGTCGTCGCAGAAATCGCTAGAGACGAACTTGAACTTGAGTACAACTTACCATCCACAAACTGACGGTCAGGACATGTTGAGAAGTTTTAGATTTCGGTGGGAATTGGGATTCCCATTTGCCACTGATAGAATTCTCCTATAATAACAGTTACCATAGCAGCATTGGATGCGCTCCATTTGAGGCTCTTTATTGTCGAAAATGTCGGTCATCAATCTGTTGGATAGAGGTAAGAGATAACCGAATAACTGGGCCTGAACTTATTCAGGAAACCACCAATAAGATCACCCAGATTCAACAAAAATTACATGCAGCCAAAAGCAGACAAAAGAGTTACGCCGATAAACGGTGTAAGCCTTTTGAATTCCAAGTGGGAGACCGGGTCATGTTGAAGGTATCCCATGGAAAGGCGTAGTCCGTTTCGGAAAGAAAGGCAAATTAGCACCACGATACATCGGACCATTTGAGATTGTTCAAAGAATTGGCCCTGTGGCGTACATGCTGAGATTACCAGATGAATTCAACAGTGTTCATCACATGTTTCACGTCTCAAGCCTTAAGAAATGCCTAGCGAACGAATCATTAGTCATACCGGTTGAGGAAATTCAAGTGGACGAACAACTACATTTCATTGAGGAACCTTTGGAAATTATGGATCGTGAAGTTAAACAACTAAAGGGAAGCCGTATCCCGATCGTTAAGGTTCGATGGAACTCTAAGCGCGGACCCGAGTTTACTTGGGAACATGAGGATCACATGAAGTCCAAATATCCCCATCTGTTTGAAGAGGAAGCTGTATCCAATAATGATTCTTAAATTTCATGATGAAATTTTTCTCTAACAAGGGGAGACTGTAACATTAGTGTCCGAACCATAGGTGGAACAGTAACGTGTACAGTAGATCTAGTATGAAATTTTGTGTATTATACGTGAATTTCTTGTTATTTGATTATTCAATACGAAACTAGTACAAATCTATTTCAGAAACATGTAGTGAAACCATGATTAACAGTCAGAATCATATCTGACAACACGAAACTATTATGTGCATGTTAGTCAGTATTTTATTATGTATAAACGTATGTGAGAATGTTCAGAACAAAACAAGGACGGACGTCGTTATGTGAATATTAAACTGACGGAGTATTCGTGTGGGTGACGATTCGCGGGAATAAATCTGTGGGTTTATCATTTCGAATGATGTCTAATAATTAGATAATCAACTCGGAAAGTACAGTTATCTTCGTGTTTGTACGGGTGACGATCTATACGAATACCCGCGAAACCGTACGATTCGATGAAACATTAAAATTAAACGTTTTTAAAATTTTATAAATAAACAAAAGATATTTAGTTAATTTACTAGGAATAACCAGCTAATATAATTTAGAAAATTCTAATTTTTAAATGCCGTAACGTTTCGTTACAAGAAAAATCCAAAATCGACACGTTTACACAAAACTGAAGAAACCCGAACACACAAGTATGGACCGGGCTATAAAAGCCCTTAGATTCCGTCATTCTCCATCATTATTCCAGCCAACTACCTCTCTCTCACTTCATTCACGTTCCCAACTCTCTCTCTACTCTCCCACTACCTTCAAACCTTTATAACTCCGCTTCACCAAATTCGATGTTCTAGTAGTCAAAACGATCGTTGAAACGAGAGGAATACAGAAGTAAAAACGATCCGCTGTGAAACGAGCTGAATCAGTTGCAGTTTTAGAGAGAAGATTCGGTTTTTGATGGTTTTCTACTATTCCAAAGAGGTAATTTTCTAAACCAATTTAAACATTTGAAAATGGTTAGGGAATGCACAAAAAAAAAAAAACTACTTAAGGACTCTTGGGTTGTGTTGGATTGAGCTTTGGGTTACTTAAAATAGGGTATTTTATGAAACCTGCAAGTTTCGTGAAGTTTCGGGAACGGGAAGGTTGAAGATGAAACAATTCGAGAACCCTTCTTGTTTTAAACCTTAAAGTCGAGAAACTCATTAGCAATTCCAGAACCTTTCCTTTAAAACCTTTAGATTCGAGAACCTCATAATTGGAAAGTAACAAAAATTCGAAAACCGCTTGTTACAAGCCTCTTGAATTTGAAAACATAATTAAGGACCAACTTGAGTGTAGAGCCCAATCAAAGACGAAGACTGACAAAGTCAACCTGTGCGACAACCAGTACCTGATCGTCCGGCAAGTCTGTATGGTACGTGTACTTTTAGTATTTACTATGTGTAAATACAATGTGTAAACAGTTGTGTGACAACAGGACTCAGAAAAACAAACAACAGTTGTATGTGTTTAAGGGAAAACTAAATTACAATTAATACAACAACTCGTGAGAAACAACAGTGTGCAAACAAATGACAAAAAACACATCGGTTTCGATCTGATGTCCACAAATGACAAGAATCAGATGGCCGACAATTCAAGGAGAAAGCAATGTGAAATTCAATGCAAACAACGTGAAAACAGGTAAGTTCAGTTGAGTCCGTCTATGAGGAAATACAATTCAACTTACAATTCAGTTACGTTTACGAACGATGAACTGACTGTGTGTTTGCGTGGGTGACGATTCACACAAACATATATGTGAGTTTAACGTTCTGAAATGATGACTGAAAAATAGAAAACAAGAATCAGAAAGTGAAACTGTCGTCGGACTCGTTCGGTGACGATTCGAACGAATACGCGCGACGGCGGAGCAATCTAACGAAACGAAACAATGAATCGATCTAACAATAATAAAAATAAATGAATTAAAAAGATTTACTTGTAATAACAACCTTAAAAATCTAAAAATAAAACCCATTTAATTAAAAAACGTAAAATACGCGACTACGTCCCGGAAACAAAAACCGAGCAAACGAAACGAACCCGAACTCAACCGGGGTATATAAACCCTGAATGAGTTCATTCTCCTCATTTATTTAACTCATACTCTCTCTCTAACCTAAACCCGGTTTCTCTCTCTCACTAAGATTTCATCACAAAAACCTTTGGATCTCCTTCATTTCTTGATGAAATCTTGCAAATTAGGTACCAAATCGAAGCTATAATCCTCCTCTACACGAAAGTACAAGAGATCGGAGCTTAGAACCACTTGAAAAGAAGTAAACTGAGCTGCAAAGTTGCGAAAATTAGGGTTTTGTAACCCTTTGTTCGAGCTCCTCATCCCACCGGTCCTAAGCCTTTTCTTTTCCACCCCACGCCTTCGAAGGTAGTTCACACACTCTCAACCACAGAGAACCACCATTAATCTCAGCTAAAGCATGAGATGAATACCCTGTAGTTGCCCGATTCACAGCCCAGCGGATGAGAGCTTCGGCCGAATGAGGAGGGGGAACCGTATGATCATAGGGCCGAAGGAGGGGCTGTCATTCGCCTGTATTTGAGCGACCGAATGAAATCTCGTTTGTATGACCCACATTCGGCCTAAGCATGTCTTATTCGGTGTACATAGCCTAACAACCTAAACCTTGTGATGAACACCTTAGAACTAAATCTACCACAATCCATGCATGAAATTTACTACAAAGGTGGTGGATATTTGGTTAAACAATTACATGGAACCTAGAAACCTTTTCTTCTAAAGTATTAACTAGTATTTCAAAGGTGACAAGCTGATTTGGACGAATACCATTTAAATTCTTTTATAAGATGCTAAAGATTTCTACTCCTTAACCTAAACTTCTATGTTTTATTCTTCGAAAGTATATTAGGTTTCAAATTTACACAACTTATTATGGTTTCAAGTCATGTTAAACATAAAGATATAGTATGCTAAATTAATCTAGTCGGTTAAGTGTTAGCACACCACAAGTGAATGGGGATCAAAGAACAAGAAGGACCTTTAAGTGTTAGCCATTTTCAGGGCTAACACACACACACACATATACATACTCAAACTTATACTTATAAGTTACAAAAACATGAAATCAATACAGGATCGTGAAAACAAACTCGAGAACAACATTGAGCGCGTGCATTTCTTGTTATTACTGAGTCAACCACTTCAACTACAAGGAGAGTTCATACGCCCCTTTTCTAATCTTAACTGATTTCAAATCTCGAGGCTAAGAAAAATGCTAATTCTCTTAATTACTTAAAAGTTATAGTACAAGATATTGATTATACTATGATTTAGATAATATTGTTTATCTTTATTATCGCTTATCATTGTATGTATGCTTGTGTGATCATAAGATTACTGAAACATTTAGGATGAAACATGATAATATAGTTTCATGAATCATCAACACAATAGAATAATAAAAGTTATAAGATTATATCTTATAATACCTTATTATTCCTACACGAATGAACAATAGGATAATCAAGAGACAACACTCTGACATTGACAACAACTAACAAGACTGATATGATGATAACATAATTTCACAATATCATTCACCACCAGAGTTAACAAAGTGTAGTAAGACTAGATCTTACAACATTATGATTAAAACTCGGTGAAGACTATGAGATAACATTAGACAATTACTAATGTTAACAAGAATGATGATCATGAGCACATAACTTCATGATATCATTCACCACCTGAGCTAACTAAGTGTAGTAAGACTAGCTCTTACAACACTGTAGTTACAAATGGGTGAAGGCTATGGGATGACAAGAATGATAATCATGATAACGTAATTTCATGATATCAAAATCATTCACACAATTACTAACATCGTGTAATAAGACAAGTTCTTATAACACTTTGTTAAAGACTATGAGAACACACAACAATTGATTACAATTAAACTGTCTGTATTATATCACAACAATCATGTGTTCATGTATTCAAGTCCAATTGTAAGTCCCTTCTACAGATTCGTTTACCAGTTAATTTAGTGTGACTAAACCGACAATAACGTAGTGGTACCATAGGTTTGACAAACCGCCGGCAAGTGAGGTCGGTACGTTGATCGTATTCAAGCATTGGCCGGTAACGTATGACCGCTAACAGGGCGACTAAAGTCGGGTTTGGTAAACGACACATGGTGATATTAATCTACAGTAACTAATTGTAATTAATCCTTCGATTCTATTGACTAGTAGACTGAGGAATTGATTTTCTCTCATGTCGCATTTCTGGTAATAGTTTCATTGAAGGCTATGAGAACACAAATGTGATAGAGGTAAATCGGATGCATTATGATCTGATTACGTGAGGATCACAATGGATTCCTTTTAGGCTTTATGCCTTCCAAGACAAGATCAATATCAATAGGTTAACGATTACTTCTATTATTAGTCGTGAATTACTGTTAACCCCACAAGCGAGAGAGTAATAACAAGGATAAGATTTAATAAATCTATTTTCCTTAAAACACTGAGGGTTCATCAACACTTCGGTTTTGGTGACTTTAATCCCTCATATTCTAATATTCTACATATGACATATTGGGTGATGAACACAACTTTTATGGGTGAATATCAAACAGGTTGAACGCATGTGAGATAAATATGGGTATTCATAGTTGTATTGCTAGTGGTATTGAATTCTGTTAAATATGTGGTGGGATGGCGTGTGGGCGGGTTGTAGGCTCGACCCTTTCGTATGCCTTATATATAAGAATAACTGACAGGATGAAATACTACTTGTTAATATAACTATGGAGAGGCCATTGTATGAGACAGATGAATCAAACATTAACAAGACTTGTGTATGACATTGTGACTGTGAATATTACCAAATCAATGTTTTCAATTACAAAACTTATGAACTCACCAACCTAGTGTTGACTTTGTTTAAATGCATGTTTTCTCAGGTGACGAACATGTTTAGTCACCAGCATTCAGGGATTAAGCTAGTGGACTTTTAGAAGACCTAGCTTCATTTTGTGTTGAGCATATTTTGAATGACAAAACAGTGGATCATCTTTTGTAGATCCTGTACAGTTACAAGGTAGAAAACTCAATGATTCTTTTTGATAGATTTACTTAGTTAAATTATGAACATAACATTGTAATTTAACTTTGTAATTCTATATCATTGTCATGTTAGCATTTCTCAATTATATATCATTTGCCATGTAAACAATCTGATCATTTCGATTATCAAACGATATCGCGCCCTAAGAACCTTCCGCCCAACGGAAAAGTCGATCCAGCACGTCGGCTCGGGGTGTGACAACCTGTGACGAGCTGAAGACCTTATTTTAGCCATTTTCGTGTACTGTCATTTTTGTGTACTTACATTTTTGAGTACTCGAAACAATTTTCATGTATAGGGTTTGAGTACTCCTATAACAGTATATATGGATGTATTTTGTACTATTTTAGGGTTGGATTCCCGAGACAAGTGCTCTCTGGACGTACTGAGGCATTGTTTTCGCGAACTACACGAAATATACAAAGAAAGCATTTTTCTATCTCTTCTTGTGATTCTACTATGGATTCCGCACATTTTAGAGTCATTTGATGTTGATCGGAGCCATAAAGCTCGTGTCTTGACAAGATCTGGGCCTACAAGTGGTATCAGAGCCTTTGAGCTCTTTTCTACATCAAGGTAAAAGCTTTTTCGTGCAAGTTTGACACAATCTTGATCTCCTCTTCATCATCCAGCTGCTGTTGAAATTTGAGGCTCTGAATCTTGAAGAATTTTTTCTGTGGAAATTTTTTCAAGTATTTTCAAGTTCAAAATTTCGAGATCTGATTTTCGAATACAGTTTTTCGGGAACAAATTTTCGAGTACAGGTTTTCGTGATCTGATTTTCGAGTACTCCTGTTTGAAGTCAACAACCTTAGAGGAATTGTTTCTGAGTTTTTGGATTTCGAATACACACTTCGAGAACAAGTTTTCGAGAACTCATTTCGAATACTTGGTTTTCGAATACAGTTTTTTGAGTACACTGCTTGGGATATAATTCGAATACAAGTTTTCGAATACTTGTTCTTCAAGTAGAAAAATTCGAGTAGTTCAGGACCTTCGAGTACAGCTTGGACTTCGTGCACTGCATGGGATTTCGAACACTTGGAAGATTTCGATAACTTGGACTTAGATAATTTTCTGATGGCATCCAAAAATCTTACCAACTTATCCAACCTACTGAATTTGGATTATGAGATTGGCGCCGGAACTAAGCCACCAAGGCTGGTCTCAGGAGACAACTTCCAAGACTGGAAATTTAGGATCCAGTCTTTCATCTAGTATATGGATCTGAAGTTGTGGAGATCAATTGAGGAGGGGCCTTATGTTCCTATGTACCAGAGTGAGTTGAATGGGCTAATTCCCAATGATCCGGAGTTGTACACTAAAAAAGACATCCTATTGAAAGAAAAGGATGACAATGCATACTCCTCGATTACTGTGGTGTTGTCTACTAATGTGGCTCATGGTTTCAAGGAGCACCAGACCGCCAAACAACTCTGGGATGCGTTAGTGGAATGATTTGAAGGGAATGAGGACATACGAGAAAGTTTAAAAGACATGTTGAGGCAACGGTTCAACATGTTTAATCATGTCAAAGGAGAGTCCTTAGAAGCCCAACTCAACCGATTTACTGATCTGATGACAGAGATGACTAGTGCTGGGATTGAAATGTCAAAGGGTGAAGTTAACAAGAACCTCTTGAATTCGCTGCCATACAACTGGAACTCCCACTGCACTACTATCAAGATGACAAAGGATATGTATAAGACTTCTCTCAGTGAGCTGATCTCAATCATCAACTCATATGACATGGATGAGAAAGAAAGAGCACTTAATCATGCCAATTCTATGGGCATTACTCCTGCATCTGAGAATGTTGCTCTCTTGTCTGCCATCAATTTTCAAGCCTCTAGTTCTCAGCATTACCAGACCCCTTCATCTCAGTCTGTTCCTTTTGAGACTGCTTTCATTTCCTCTGTGCAAGTTAGTTCAGTGCCCATAATGAGCCCAGAAACTGAGGAGAACCTGCTGCTGTTCAAAGGATTCATGAACAGTTACAATGATTTCATTGCTGGAGAATTGGCACCGGCCAATCTCATTCAAGACAACATGGAGCAGATTAATCTAGCTGATGTGGAAGAAATGGACATCTCATGGCAGATGGCCATGGCAGTCTTTCGTGCAAAGAAGTTCATCAAAAGTATGGCAGGAATAGTTTTGGTACCAGCCCAGGGAGGAAGCAGGGATTTGACAAGTCAAAGCTGAGGTGCTAAAATTGTGACCAGCCGGGTCGCTTTGCTTGGTAATGTAAGCTGCCCAAGGTGGTGAAGGAGGCAGAGAAGAAGCCTGATGAGAAGGCTGCAGCTGGGGGAGAAGCAAGCACATCCAAGAAGCTTGAGATGACTTTGAGCCACGCATTCATGCCAGAGGTGGATGAAAAGTCAAATGAGGTAACTGAACATCTCTACTCTAATTCATGCATTGAAAAGGTCTTTAAAAATCGGTCTCACAATGAGACCCTGATAAAAGAAGTGACCAAACAAAAATATTTTAACTCCGAGTTTTAAAAAAATGAAGCCATTTTTAAATGAAAACTTGAGGCTGAAGAACTTTTAAGTGACAAAGAGTCGAATTATCGAGATGCTAGACGCAAAATCGATGAGCTCAGTTTAGAATTAGAACAGGCCAAAACTCAACTTTCTAAAACCTCAGTCAGATGTGAAAAATATGCCTATTCGAGCAAGGTTTTAGAAAACATGGTCAGTATTCAGTATCGGGAGAAAAGGGGTAAGAGTCTTAGTTATAAGGGTGAGCCTCCCTTTAGCCATAATTACTCAAGCATGCCTAGAATCAACACATCAGTTGATGACTTGGTTCTACAATCTGATCATGCATTTGAGTTTCCTACTGAACCAGTTTCCCTTACAGTTGACAACATGTTTGTTTCTGATGATTCTGAGGTGTGTGCATGTAGTTTAAGTGTTACAGGTCTAAGGGAGATAGAGGAAGAAAGAAGTGCTGGAAGGAGAACAAATTGTTCAACGTCATCTAGCAAATCACATTTTGTTCCAACTACTGATTTTGTTGGAAAATTTGAAACAATTAAAATCAAAGTAAATGAAATGTTTAAGAGTTTTAAGGCTACTTCTGTTAAAATTGATGATGATGTCTTAGAATTAGATTATTCTCCTTTAAAGCAGGTGAACATGGCTCATTCCACGATCACCATGGAGGCAGGTTCAATGTTAAATCCTAACAGTGAAATTATGTTTCAACTGGCTCATTGGAACAAGCGTCCACAAGTACTTCACCTGGTCAAGGTGATTGTGATGTAAAGCCATTTGACCCAAAAGATTTTCATGACAATGTATGTTGCTATGCATGTGGGAGACCAGGCCACATTGCAAGACACTGTCTGCACCGACCTCCCGAATTCTTCTATGGGAAGAATCAGAAGGTCACACCCAAGGCTAAACCTACCAATAGATCAATGAGGACTGACCAATCCTCCAAGGCTAGGGTGAAACCTCAGAAGATGACTAAGAATCATCCCACTGCCAAAAGGGCCAAACCAGCAAAACAAAATCAATCTGGTTTTCATAAAAAAAACAAAAGGTTTCCAAAACTAAAAGCAAATCACAGTGGAAGGATAAGCCACAGGTGAAACCTCCTTTAAAACCAATTGATCAGGGCAGTGATGTAAGGCCCAGAAATGTCAGGGCTAAATCATTCAAGGCCAAATGGATTGTCAAAAAGGATCCCAATGTTCCATAAGTACCTAAATATGTTATGATTTGGGTACCCATTTCTCATTAGATGTGTGTGTGTTATGTAGGGACGTCCAAATAAGCTGAAAAATGTTTATTACGTGGATAGCGGCTGTTCCTGGCATATGACTGGGGATTTTTCTCAATTGCATTCAGACACACCATTTAATGGAGGATATGTCTCGTTGCTGGAGACAAAGGTGGGAAAATCAGCATGAAGGGCACAGTTACAAATGGAACTCCAAGTTTTGAAGATGTGTACTATGTTGAAGAACTCAACCACATCTTGTTGAGTGCTTCTCAGATCTGTGACAAGAGCTTTTCAACACACATCACAAACAAAGAGTGTCTTATTTTAAAGCCATGATTTGTCATGCCGGAGATATGGATCTTGATGAGGACTCCGTGAATCAACAATGCCTATATCATCAATATGAATTCTGATGCATACACTGAAAACACCTGTTTGTATAGTGCAGCTCGTACACCTCTGCAAAACGGTGTTACAGAAAGAAGGAACAGAACATTTATTGAGGCTGAACGGACCATGCTTTCAGAGTCTAAACTGCCAATATTCTTCTGACCTGAAGCTGTTAAGATAGCCTGCTGCGTTCAAAACTGAGCACTAATGAAAAAATGCCATGAGAAGACTCCCTATGAGATTTTCTTCAACTAGAAGCTAAAGGTTGGTCATTTCAAGTCTTTTGGTTGTCCTTGCACTCTCCTCCAAACTGAGCCGAATCACAAGTTTGATGACAATGCTGATGAGTCTTACTTTGTGGGCTATTCATCTGAGAAAGCTGCCTACCGGGTATACAACAAGAAGACCCGGATGATTGTGGAGTCATACTATATCGATTCGCAAGAGACGAACAACACTGATGGCCGGTTCTGGTCCAAACTGGTTATTTCAGTATGATTCTACATTTAAGACCTTGAACACTTCATCTGAGAGTGCAGGACCATATGAACCTAACGACAGCTTCTACAAGGGTGATGACGTGGAATACAAAGTTGACTATGTTCCATTTGATCCCAAGCTTTTGACTGTTGACCCACCAGGCATGTATGATCGGGCTCCTCCAGTTCAGCCAACCCCGATCAATGAAGTCATCCCATCAGATCCGGAGACCTCATATCAGCAACCAGATGGACAATTTAAGCTGTGGAGGAAGTGACAACTTTAAGCATCAACAAGAATCATCCAGTAGAAAAAATCATTGGACCTCTTACATAAGGAGTTCTCACCCGGAGCAGATCCATTCCAGCTCAGAACACCTATCCTGAAGGAACTATCACACGAAGTCAATCAGGTCCAATTAATTCTTGTTTGTATTCCTGTTTCATTTCGTAGGTTGAACCCAAGAACATCAAAATGGCTTTTAAGGAGTCAAGATGGGTTGAAGCGATGCAGGAAGAACTGATGCAATTTCAGAAGCTCAACGTGAGGAATCTGGTTCCATTGCCCAAAGGGAAACTGCCAATCAGAACCAGATTGGTCTTCAGAAACAAAAGAGATGATTCAGGTGCAATCATCAGAAATAATTCTAGGTTGGTAGTTAAGGGCTTCTACCAACAGGTGGGGATTGACTATGAAGAAGTCTTTGCAACAGTCGCAAGACTTGAAACTATTAGTATCTCCTTGGCATATGCTTCCTACATGAACTTCGGTGTTTATCAGGTGGATGTGAAGACAGCCTTGTTGTATGGAAAGTTCAAGGAACAGATCTATGCGTGTCAACCCCTAGGGTTCGAGGATTCGGGGTATCCCGACCATGTCTACAAGCTAGACAAAGCCCTTTATGGTCTTCATCAGGCACCGCGATCGTGGTATGCAACACTTACAGATCATCCGCTTGCAAATGGATATACCCGTGGAGCCATAGATCAGACATTGTTCGTTCGCAGAGACAAGGATGATTTGATTCTCATCCAATTCTATGTGGATGACATTGTTTTCGGTTCCACAAGCTAGGTGTTGTGCAGAGAATTCGAGGTTGTAATGAAGAAAAAGTTTGAGATGAGTGCATTAGGGGAGATGACCTTCTTCTTGGGTCTCCAGGTAAAGCAGGATCCTAAGGGTGTGTTGATTCATCAGGGCAAGTATGTTACCGACATTCTCACCAAGTTCAACGTGTTGGAATCAAAGCCCGCATCCACTCCTATGGCTGCACGTCCCGTCTTGACTTCGGATTTTGATGGTGAAAATGTTGATCAGAACCTTTATCATTCGATGATTGGCTCATTGTTGTACCTGACTGCTAGCTGACCAGACATCATGTTTTCTGTATGTCAGTGTGCCAGACATCAAGCAAATCCGAAGGCTTCTCATCTAATTGCTATCAAGAGGATATTTCGCTACCTTGTCAGGAAACCTCGTCTCGGTTTGTGGTATCCTAAGAACTCTGAGTTTCATTTATTTGCTTACTCTGACAGTGATTTTGGTAGTTGTAACTTAGACAGGAAATCAACCACTAGAGGATGTCAATACTTAGGAGATCGCGTCATCTCATGGCAATGCAAGAAACAGACAACCGTGTCTACATCCATTGCGGAAGCTGAGTATGTCTCTGCTTCCAGTTGTTGTTCTCAAGATTATATGGATGCAACAGCAACTCCTCGATTACGGTTTGAACTTTCTTGCCTCCCCTATTTATTGTGATAATGAAGCCGCTCTAAAAATCGACAAGAATCTGGTACAACACTCCAAAACTAAACATATTGATATCTAGATTTACTTTATCCACGACTGTTTCGAACGGAAACTGATTCATCTTGAAAAGGTCCACACAGATGATAATCTGGCGGACCTTTTCACAAAACCGTTCGACACAGCTCGATTTCACCATTTGCTTGTCTTTCTCAAACTAATAAGTTTTGATTAAAACATTTTTGAAAATACTGTAAAAATTGTGCTTTGTTTTATGTTAATTTTTAGATCACAAATTTAGGGGGAGAATATTTACAAAAAACAACAAAAAGGTTTTCGGTCTTTGAGTCTATTTATAAAATCAACTAAAAGATTTTTGGTTTTTGAGTCACTCTAAGATGACCTACAAGTTCAGGGGGAGTGAATTTTCAGAAAACAACAAAAAGATATTACATTTTTAAAATTTAAGAAAAATACAAAAAGATTTTATTTCTATGGTCAAGTGAAGTGGTTCAATTGGGTAGTGAAATGATTTCTGACACTCAGAAATTCACTGCCTAAACATAATTTATAAAGAATAACAACTTTAGATAATTATAAATCACTAAGAAGTTAAACACGTTTTCCTAATGAAAGGATTGGACATGATCATTCAAAATATTAAATATATAAATAAGTGAGAAGTAAAGAAAATCAGATAACCAGAAAGATGCAACAGCTATTTGACTTTTTGCGTATGTCTTTAAGTCAAAACAAGATTGTGTTTCGATAAACTTGAAATTTCTTTGAAAAAATCGAGTATTTTCCATGTTTTGTGCAAACAAAGAGCGGGAAATACTTACTGAAGCATCATCTGTTTTGCGTAACCGAAGACCTGGATATGTGACGTTAAGGCCAATGTGTCTGCAGATCAGTAAAGTAAATGATGCAAATGAGCACAAAGATGATAGAGCCCTTCTTGTTCTTTTCTTTTCTTTTCTCACCTTAAACTCTGTCGAAACATTTAAACTTCGTTGAAACACAATCAAAGCTTGAAACAAAAGATTTCACAAAACTGATAGGTTGCATGTTGATCTGGTTTTACTGTCTGATTGTTCATAAACTTCCCAAAAGGATTCTCAGAAAAACCGTTAGAAATTTTTTGATCATGAGTCTTATTTTTGAATTATTGATAAACGAGTGGAAATCATTGGTGGGGTATAATTATTTTAAGGTTGGGTTTCTGTAAGGAATTATTTTAAGGTGCTTAAATTTCGGATACAGATTTCATCCCACAAAATTGACCCGACTAAACTTTGAACATGTCCAAAGTTTCTGAGTTTATTTTATTAAGTTGGAGAATTTAAAAAATTAAATTGTATTCGAAATATTCTACTCGAACCTCTACTATAAATACTTCGAGAAGACTCAGTTCGAGTACTATTCACATTTTTTCAGTTCTCGATTTTATCTCGTGGAGATTTTGATAGATCTGTATTAGGCGAACCTAGGTATAGATTTTGGTAGAATTTGGACTGCAAAATAAAACGTTATTGGACAAAAACTATTTTCGAGAACTTTCGTGCGTTAACCGAAGGAATCCTTGACAAATCACCCCGAAATACTCAAAATTGGAAGGCGATTCTCTTATTTGTTGGTCGCCTCCCATTTTCAAGCATTTTGAGTATAATTTGGAGTTATACGGAGCCAAATTGAAGGAGTTATTAAGATTTTAGAGTTCTCGAAAATTTGAATTTCGAGTACATGATTTCGAGTACAAAATTTCGTGTACATCCTTTTCGTGAACAAAATTTCGGGAACTCCAATTTCGATTACAAAATTTCGAGTACAATCTAGGATTCGTGTACTGCTCATTTTCGTGAACTCTTATTCTTTCGTGAACTCCTGAAAATCGTGAACTTCGAAAGACTTGGTGATTTGACCTAACATTTTGGCATGTACTTGGACTTAGACTTTAGTTTTGACTTTTGACTTTTGACTTTTAACATTTGACTTATCCTTTAATTAACTTAACTTGTTTTTGTTTCAGATGGGTGATCTACGATTTGTTCCCGATCACAGCATGTCAGCATACATCAGATATCCTATGGAGAAGCATGCCATGTTCAAAAGCATGGTAGAAGGGCTGATACTTTCTCGGGTTAACTATACCATTATGGAGCATCCCGAGATTATTTCGAAGTACATTTACGACTTATGGAACTCCATAACCGAGTGAGCTGATGCCTACGGAAATGTGAGCTTGATAGGAAAAGTTAAAGGGCAGCCGATTATTATTACAGAGCAGATCCGCCGGGAATGCCTATAGTTTGGAGACAAAACTACTGACCCTGTTGAGCTTGATCATGAGCTCGTGCAGAGAACTGTTCATAGAATGGGACACGAGGGCCTCTATCCTCCAACAGAGAAGAAGCTTCTCCACCCCTACAGGAGGTATTTGGCGCACGTGGTTACTCAGTGCTTATCGGGAAGAAATGGAGGTTACGATGTGCTTAACCACACTCTTAGCTCTTGCATGGTGGCCATCGCTTTGGGACTTGAGTTCAACTACTCAAGGATGATATTCAGGGACATGCATGCCAATATCAATAGGAAATGGAAAGAAAGAGTCCTAGCCTTTCTTAGATTTATTCAGATAGGTATCAATAAGCGTCATCCAAATCTTGTTTCATCTATCGGGACACTGGGCATCAAGAGGATGAGAGAAGATATCTTCTTTTACTTGACGATTAACAAGAGAGGAAAGAAACAGTATGTTGGTGATTGCCCTCTAGAGAAGTTCAGTAGGCTGTTTGCATGATTAGAATAGGAAGTTGAAGATTAAGGCACTCCTGTAGCGTTTGTTGCTAAAGAACATGATCTTCATACTGCGGGAACCACAGCCTTTGTTGCTGATGAGCATGATCATCCTCCCGCGGGCACAACTGCTGAAGCTAGTCAAGCTACAGAGGACTCATCATCCAAGTCGTCATCATCATCAGATGAAGAAGAGGTCATCAGAGAGACTGAGCCTATCGTTCCACCATTGTCAAGAGCCGAACGTGAAGAAATTTAGGAAACGGACTATGTTCCAACTCCTGATACATCTCCTAAGAAGAATAGGTTGAAGATGATGTCCAAAACAACAAGAGATCAACGAGTAAAGAAGAAGACCACATGCACTTCTTCATCTTCTCAGGCACCGCCTCCACCACCTCCACCTAAACCACCCACACAGCCAAAACCACCACTACCACCAAAGCCTAAACCACCCACACAACCCACAGCATCCACCCAACCTCTGATTCCACCAAATACCTCCACCACCACAGAAGCCACCCAAGCCAACTCACCATCTCCACCACATATTCACATCTCCTCTCAAAATTCCCCAATTCCCATTCGTTTATGAGAACCACCACCATCACCAACCAAGGCAAGAAAAGACAAAAGAAAGGCGCCACCACAATCCGAATCGCCTTATAAGCCCGAGAAAGTGTCTATGGATCTTGAGTGGCTACAAGAATGAGTATTCCAGCTAGAGCAGGACTTGGTCACCAAAGAAAGTCTCATCATCCACTTGCCGGAAGGCTTTATCAAAATTTGTGAGAAGCTGAGAAAGAAAAACAGAGACATTGGTTAGTTAAAGAAGGAAAACATTCGTCTGTCCAAGTTGATTCAAAAGCTGACTTGTTCAATGTCTGATGTTCAAGAAAAAGATAAAGATGACAGACAAATATGAGGATGATAAGGAAGAAAAGGAAAAGGAAGACAATGATGATGACAAAGCTGACAAGAAAGATGATACGAAGGATGATGATGATGATGAGAATGTAGGTGGGGATGTGGGTCAGGGAGTGTTGAAATCCAAACACCTAGAGGAGTAGCTGTTTCACCAGGAACAAGGCTTTAGACACTTGGTCAAATCTTCGGTTTTTGCTACCTCTAAAGTTTTGCACAAGGTTATTTTCGTTATTTAGTTTTCTTGCTTAGGAAGAGAGAAAAGAACAGATAGAAAGCACAAGGAATTTTGGGGAAATGAATCCTATTTTATTCAGAGAAAGTTGGGACTTAAATACCCAAACATTCTGAGATACAAGACAAGAAATAATAAGGCAAATAGCTGACATTGTTACATACACTGAATGAACTGACTGGTACAAATACAAAGTCAACAACAACAGAAACAAGAGTCTTCAAGAGTCTTCAGGTCTTCTGAGGTTGAAATTGATGTGCTGATGTTCAGTGGTTATTATTTCGGAATACGAGATTGCTTCCGATTCATTTGAATTCTTCCGATGCAATGGTTATCTTCTGAAGATGTCAAAATCAGCTAGTGTCTTCTGAAGTAGATAAGTTTAGCAGCACTTCTTGTGGCGAATCTTCCGCTGTTGATCTTCCGATGCTGAAACAGTTCTTCAATCCGAAGAGTAGCATCCATGGCGTGTCATTCCACGGTTTATTCAATTGTCTGGCTTCAGTGGTTTTGCTCATCAGTCCTTATTTTCTAACAGGGGGCTAGTTCTTCAGGAAAACAGAAGGATGAGCCTGTTAAGTATGTTACAGGAGGAGATGATGCAGAGAATTCTCCCTCCTCATAGAAGCCTCTAGAAGACTTTGATGATTTATTTGAGGACCTTCTTGAGAATTTTATGTTTCAGGGATCTGGAGATGAGCTCCCTGCAGCAGGTCTTGGCAATTTATATGCTAATGTCATTATGGATTCTGTTTTCAACGTCGTTTGTGAGCACGAAATGAAAGAGGTTGCTGAATCTTCTACGAGAGCATCCGCAGAAGAACCAGAGAAAATCATAATCGGCAATGTCTCCAAGGATCCTTATGTGGACTACTTGTATGCTGAAAAGTATGTCGATCCTCAAGGACAGGAAGTTGCATCACTTGAAAAGGTGATCGATAGTTGGCTTGATCGACAGAGGGATTGGACTCCTGCTCCTCCTGACCTTCAACAAAGCTGGATGGGTGAGGATATGTCTGAGTTGACTGAGGCAACATACACCACTAGCTACCATGATTTGTACGCTGTGTGAAATGAAAAGTGCAATGTCATGTGCTGGATGTATGATAAGGACAAGCAACTCTATCTCATCAAGAGGAGGACCGGGAAGTTAGAGTATTTCAGAGGGCCTCAACCCTTCTGTTCGATGCCAAAGTTTGATCTCAGAAGCATCAATAGTGCCATGTTCTTCAATCCTTCTAAGGATAGCCAGGTTGAGCTCTTCCCAAAATTTCTTAAGGACCAATGCGACAAAGATTTTCCAGTTATGAGGACGGCTAAAGGAAAGAGATTTGTTTTGACCTGTATACTGGATCCAATCAAGAAAGAGCCATTGATCTATTACAAATATCCTCCACTGGCCATGGAGAAAGTTCTTCCAGTGTCCTCGAGAGTCCCTGACAATTCACTAGTGAACTTCTTGTCTTGGTATTTTGATGAAAACACTCTCGCAGAGGTTATCCTCAGAAATAAATATGACATCAATGACATTGACATTATTTTGGATCCCATGGATATTTTGATATTTGGTAAAGAAGAGATGAAGAAGCTACATGAGTCACCTATCAGAGTTTATGGCGACTGGGATGAAGAAGCAAAACCCTTCACTAGGGTTGTTGCATTTGCAATGGAAATGAAGCTTTATGCAGGTGCAGGTCCTCACTCAGTTACACTTCCTATCGGTTGACTTCATCAATCTAGGAGGAGTTTTTAGAGCCCAATCAAAGACGAAGACTGACAAATTCAGCCTGTAACTAGGTGAAGACCTGATTTTGGACATTCTCGTGTACTATCATTTCCATGTACTTACATTTTCGAGTACTCGAACCAATTTTCGTGTATTGGGTTCGAGTACTCTTAGAATCGTATATATATACGTATTTTGTACTGTTCTAGGGTTGGATTCTCGAGACAAGTGCTCTCTATACGTAATGAGGCACAGTTTTCGCGAACTTCACGAAATGTACTAAGAAAACATTTTTCAATCTCTTCATATGATTCTACTATGGATTCCGCACATTTTAGAGTCATTTGATGTTGATCGGAGCCATAAAGCTCGTGCCTTGACAAGATTTGGACCTACATCGAGAACACAATTGGGACCAAATTCGAGAACCATAAGTTATTAAGGGACCTTTCCAATTCGAGAACATCTATAACAGATGTGAGAACCCTTTTTGAACACCCCAAATTCAACAAACTCCAAGGGTGGTCGAGAACACCACCTTTCTCGAGCATATATGCCGAGAACACCCAACTGATTGTATTCGAGAAACCATGGGGATTTGGATGCAACAGGTTAAGATGTTCTCATTTACACTGCTTAAACTTTGGGTTAAAAACATAGATAAACGTCAAAACAATTTTTAAATCATAAGACATAGTTTTTATGACATGTCAAAGGGTTATAACAAATTCATGTTTGGTCAAGAGAACACAGGGGTTACTTGTAAAGTGAATTAGCCAAATTTTACTACAAAGATGGTGGGTTTACTTTAACTAATTATAATTCATATAAATCACAACAAACTAAGAGTGTGCCAAGTGGCTATGGATTTCAAAGAACTAAAGTAACAAGTTGAGAACTATGGGAGTTCAAAGAAATTAACTAAGTATGGATGTGTTGATCCTATGTGTCAACTGCCAACACTTAGTAATTTCATGCATTATGTAGTTGCTGGAAAAATAAGGACTGACGAAGCAAAACCACCACTCAAATAACCAAATTGAATAACTTTTGCAGGACATTAACTTTGAAAGACATCAACTTCTGAAGATAATATACTCTTCGGAAGACATTTTCTTCGGAAGACAAGCTTCAGCAGATAGTATCTGAAGACAAGCTTTGGAAGACACTTTTGGAAGATAAGCTTCGGAAGACACTATCGGAAGACAAGCCTCGGAAGAAAACATTACTTCGGAATACACTATCGGAAGACAAGCTTCGGAAGAAAACATTACTTCGGAAGACTTTAGCATCTACATAAGCTTCCGACAATTGTCTTCCGATGAAACAATAAATGATTGTCTTATGATGAAAGAATAAGTGTTTCTTTCAACAGCTTCCGATAAAACAACAACTGATTCCTTAATCAGTTTCCTATGAATAACTTCCAAAAGAATAACTCCCTATCATCAGTACAACTGTCTGAACCTCTGAAGACTTCAAGATCTTTGAAGATCCTAGTTGACTTTATACTGGTACTATTCTGATGCTACAGTGTCTGTAAAAGTGTCTTCAGTCTTATCTGTTTGTCTTTTTATGTATTTGTCCTGAAACATTAAATGTCGGGGCTATTTATACCCCAACATCCCTTGAATGAATTACAACACTTTTCTGAAAAATTCTTTGTGTTGCCTTCTTACTTTTCTCTTCTCTCTTTCTTATAAGGAAGAAAACTAAAAAACCAAAATAACTAAAAATCAAGTGCAAAACCTTAGAGGGAGCTAATACCAAAAGCTTTGACTAAGTGTCTAAAGCTTCATTTCCTGGTTAAAAAATCCTATCCTCAAGTCTTTGATTTTCTACAATTGGTATCAGAGCTGTGTTCTTTAGTCTTGGTCTAACCATCAAGTCTAAAATTCAAAGCTCTCTTTGATATCTTGGTGTTTAGTTTTCTGTGTTCATTTACTTTTCAAAATCTGCAGAAGTTTGATTTTTGAACTCTTTAGGGTTCAAAAAAATCATTCGAACAAACTACCTTGAGTACTCATTACTTGTTGATTTACTCATAACTGTTTGTGAACACATGGCAGAAAAATTCACCTTAGATCCCCATAACACTGGTTCTGCCACAAAGCCACCAATTTTGGTTAGGCATCAATAAAACATTTGGCAGAGACGGATGTTACATTTCCTGTCTAATAATCATACAGGATGTTGGAAGTCTGTCATGTTCGGACCTCATAAACCAATGGTCCTGGACAAGGAGACTGGAGACCATGACTTTTAGAAATTGGAGCTTGATGCCATGGCACATGCTCAGCTGGCTATGGCCCTTCCGAATGAAATATATTCGGGTCTTCTTCACCATGAGTTCGCTAAGGACTTATGGGATGCTCTGAAAGAGCAATTCGGTGGTACCGATTATGTTGTAGCCAACACTAGAGAAATATTGGCTCAACAATATGAGACTTTCTGCCAACTAAATAATGAGTCACTGACTCAGCAATTTGAAAGGTTCACTTCTCTCTTAAGTGAACTAAAATTAGCTAGTCAAGTGTACCCTCCTGCCTCAGTTCTTAATCGATTTTTAAGATCTCTTCCTGAAAAATGGGAAACCTATTCTATAGTTATGAGATCTTCACCAGATTTTAGCAAACTCTCACTTACCCAACTCCATGGTAAGTTCTCACCTTTGAGCGGGAGATTGACCAGAAACGAAAACTAATAAAATATGGTAAATCAACTGAAGAGTATGTTCATGGAAACACAGCTCTACTCAGTCATAACTCTGTGATAAATGATCAGGGTTATGATGAACACATTGACAAAACTACTGGCATCACCTCTTTACTTTCTCCTCGTGATGACCATTCTCTCCTTTCAGACTATCTATGTTTTATCATGGACGATCTTCATCAAGTTCCAAGTAATGACTTGGAAGAGATGAACATTCTCCAGCAACTGGCTCTCCTGAGCATAAGAACTAACAAGTTCTACAAGAGGACAGGAAGAAAATTTCCTGGTATACATGGAAAAACCAGGATCGGTCTAAATAAGGCTAAAGTCCAATGCTATAGGTGTCATGGCATTGGACATTTTGCCAGGTAATGCACTAATGCTCCAATTTCTAACTCTTCACCGTATGTGACTTTTCCAAACATACCTTCACACACTTCTTCAGCACCTTATTCTTCTTTCTCTTCCTCCTCATCTTTTAAAAGGACCAACAGTCCTCAGGAATCAGCACACATTGTACAAAACTCTCCTTCCACTAATGTAAAATATGTACAAGCTGCCAATGGTAGCATGTACGAGCTCACTCCTGCTTAACTTCAAGTTGTTGCAGCTCCTTCTTCACAAATAAATGCACCAGGCCCTGCTGTCCAGTCTTCCTTATCTAGTCAACCGACTCTTTTCTCTCAAGAGTACATAGACTGGAGCAGCTTACCTGAAGATGTAGGCTATGCCCTCATCACTTATGAACCAACAGAATTTGCTCTCATGGCTGTTATGAAGACTCCATTTCTCCTGATCAACCTGAAGCAGACACTTCTGATGCTCAGGTATCTTCTTTCACCTTAGAAAAACTATGTTCTGATGCATGCATAGAGGCTTTTGCAAAAATAAAGAAAGCCAATATGTTGCTTCAAAAGTAAAATCAGGAGTTGGAACAACTCCTGGACAATAAAAATTCTGAAGTGGAAAAATTAATAAAAATTAAAGACAATGAGATCTCCACTTTAAAAACTGAGAAAATCAACTTACAAGCATTATTTGACTTACAAAAAGAAAAATATTATGCTTGTAAAGATGAATTATCTCAAACTCAAGTGAGCTGTGAAAAGTGGGTTGAGTCTTGCAAAGGATTCAGAATGCTTTTACAAAAGCAAGTTCACAGCAAAGCAAGATTCGGGATTGGGTATAAGCACACTGCTCAACCAGAGGATTATACCCCAATCGATAATAATAAGGAAGAAATCACTCCTGAACCTACGTCACCAACCTTTCTTCCTGATGAAATCACCCCAATAACAAACACACCTCCTTTCGTGTATCAGCCAAACTATTCTTCTATGTTTGTATACCCCACAAACACAAATCTGACAAGACTAGAAAAACCTCATTTGAACTTGGTTCAATACAATAATTCTTCAGAACAAGATGAGATTGCTCCTGATATGAGCTCTACTCATAGTTCAGAAGAAACAACAAAATTGCGTTCCTCTTCTGACATCAAGTCCAATCTTTAAAAAGGAAAAGGACCTATGGTTGATATTCAGTTTCCTCCTTCCCATCCTCATCCTCCTTACCCCAAGCCTAGTCGGCCTAAGACCTCATTTGACAGTCCTCATTCGGACCAAGGCTTATCCAACCACGGCCATCCTTATCCGATCACGACCAGCCTTATCCGGCCATGCCAAGCTTTATCCGGCCAAAACTCTTCCGGCCAAGGCTTGAGTTGGCCAGTGCATTTCCGGCCAAGTGGGTTGACCTAAGGCCATAAACAGTCAAGTCTTATGGCCAAACTCATTTGGTTGGGCTCATGCTCGCCGGAACTTCCTTGGCCAAGATTGATTGGTGTCGGGTGAAGTATGGGAATGCATAAATTCTAATTGATCCTATATGTGTGTGTGTGCATGGGAGGGTACTAGAGTTTAATCCATGCAAATCAACTTTGGATAGGATCTGGACCAAATGAGAGTTATCTTAAACATTATTATCATTTAAAATATAAATGATGAACATCATTTGGGTTCAACATAATCGGGAAAATCATGAGGATCAAAACAAAAATCCAAAGTTTCGAGGGTTGGTTTAATTACTAACACCTAAACCATAGGAAATCTCATAAGGACACGTAACCAATCTAGGTGATTCACTTGAATTACATAGGACAAGTTATTCAAAGATTTTGATCAATAATCATTGGGCAAACAAAGAACTAGTCATGGGCCTAAGGTTAGTCAAATGAGATTAACCCAAGCCCATCATTTTAGTTACACTTTTCCCTCAAATAAATTATGTTTTTAATAAAAGAAATTAAATTGTAAGTTTTGTTAAATTAAAATAAATGATCTTTAGCTCAATGTTTAACTTAAGTTGAATTAACTCAAAAAAGTCTTAATTAAAGACTTGTTATGAATAATCGTGAGGTACGGGTCATTAACGGGTAATAGTTAGTTTAGATAGAAGAAGTGCTAGAAACACTCTAGGAACATAGGACACAGTTGCACACCGAGACCAAACCCTAGATCCATCGTCTATTATAAATACTTAACGTATTCGAATCTCTTAAAACAACTCAGTGCTAAAGATACATAAGCAACCATCAAAGAGGGCGCATTATCTTTTGTGATTCAGTTACACAACAACACAGGTGAGTTCATTGCCCCTTTTCTAAACATTTTTGTTTCACAAACACGGGGCTGAGAAGCATGCGTAAACCGTTTTATTTAAAGTGTTTACTTAAATGCTTTTAAATTTGTATATGTTTTACACGTATAACTGTTATTCTAGACTCCTGTCTAGGTTAATTGTTTCAAATCAAAGAACTATTTTCAAAGGTCTATTTCAAAGAACTAACGATCTATTTTCAAAGAACTATTTACAAATAACTAAAGATCTAAATCAAAGAACTATTTCAAGAGTGTGTTGTCAAAGAACTAACAATCTATTTTCAAAGAACTATTTCAAGAGTGTGTTGTCAAAGAACTAACGATCTATTTTCAAAGAACTATTTCAAGAGTGTGTTGTCAAAGAACTAACGATCTATTTTCAAAGAACTATTTCAAAAGTGTGTTGTCCAAGAACTAACGAGCTATTTCAAAGAACTAGGTACCAAGAACTATTTCAAGGGGTTTAACTGGGAAATATCAAAGATAGCATGTGCAAATCTCAGGTTTGAAAGATGTCCTAGCTAGAATGATCGAATATGACACGCATGCTTGATGATATTTACAGTATTCCCTAACTGTTTTGAGGAACATCTGGGAAATGCTCAAAGATAACATGTGCCAACGAACTATACGAACTATGAACGGTCTAAAGAACTATAAAAGCCTATATATCAAAAGATGTCCTAGCTAGACTGATTGATTATAGGTCACATGTTCGATGAGGTTTACAGATCTCCTTTACTACTAAGAACCTTGATTGCTAGACTAGTCTACTCGAGTTGACCAAGGCCCAATCATTAGGACTTAGATTTTATTAATAGTTTATTCATTTATTTAATTAAGCATTTATTTAACTGTTTGTACAATAGTTGCGGTTGATCATACTTGTGTGATGCACTCAAAGGATCCATAGAGGTTTCAAATCGTTGTATTTACAGAAACAAAGAACTGAAGAAATAATGGGTCAAAGGTAGGGGTAAAATGCTTAATTATCATTAACAACAATGTCCTATGTGGATTAGTATGTGGTGGGACGGCGTCTGGGCGGGTTGCAGGCTCGACTCAGGGTTATGCCTTATATATAAGCATACCGATCTAGATGATACATGTGATGTTAATGAGATTAAGGTTGTTACCCGAGGGTTTAACAAATGTTTTTGAGAGTACATTAGAACTATAGTGGAATGGAGGTGTATGGTAGGGAAAAATGCCTAACGATCATTAACAACAGTGTCATATGCGTATTAGTATGTGGTGGGACGGCGTTTGGGCGTGTTGTAGGCTCGTCTCAGGGGTATGCCCTATATATAAGCATACCGATATGGATATCACATGTGGTGTTAATGAGGTTAGGGTCTTTACTGAAAAAGGTTTTCAAATCATTTTCAATTACGAAACTATATGAACTCACCAACCAAGTGTTGACTTGATCTTTTTGTATGACTTCTTAGGTGACGAACATGTCATTTAAGAATTTTATGCTTTTGGACTAGGACTTCAGATAGA
This sequence comes from Mikania micrantha, assembly GCA_009363875.1. Lineage (NCBI taxonomy): Eukaryota > Viridiplantae > Streptophyta > Magnoliopsida > Asterales > Asteraceae > Mikania > Mikania micrantha. Next base: position 90,661,544 of record CM018693.1, read on the forward strand.
AGACTTAGTATTTTTGGACCTGCATACTTTTGGAACATCATTATACAATTATTTTGTATATCTTGTGCAGTTACAAGATAGAAATCTTATGATGTTTATGATAGATTTACATTGTCAAATTATGATTGATACGGATGTAATTTAACTTCGTAATTTTATTCTATTTAGTATTCTCATTTATATCATGTGCAATGTAAACAATCTGATCATTACGATTATTACTCACGATATCGCGCCCCAGGAACCTTTCGCCCGACGGGGAATCCGATCCAACCCCATCGGCTTGGGGTGTGACAAGGGAGTTCGTGTTTTTGGACTAGGATGCCCAGATAGAGGACCTAGTATTTTTGGATGCACATATTTTTGAACATCATTAAACAAATTATTTAGTATATCTTGTGCAGATACACGATAGATAATTTATGATGTTGTTGATAGATTTACCACGTTAAATTATGAACGATACTGATATAATTGAACTTTGTAATTCTATCACATTTAGTGCTTTCTCATTATTTATCATGCTCAATGTAAACAATCTGATTATTCTGATTATCACCCGATATCGCACCCCGAGACCTTTCTGCTAGATAGGAAAGTCAATCCAGCTCGCTGGCTCGGGGTGCGACACCAAATTCTTTGACTCGATAACTAATCTTAGAAAATTTTATCCCTAAGATCTTCCAAGCTTAATGTAGACTTAACGCTTACTTAAGTTTACTTAGATCCTAAGTATCCTCAAGCCTATAACACTTAGTCCTATGGGGTAGCTTAGGTTATAGTCTAGGCTCTTAATTATTGGGTTTTTACTAGTTCTCTACAACCTTGGCTCTGATACCAACCCGTCACACCCCCTGCGCCATGTGTGGAATCCACAACATGGTGACGAACATTGGCTGAATATGCACACGTATTGAAAGAAGAACAACCACAACGCATTACTAAGTTTCATAATGTTAGACATTTGTTTAGTTACTAGCATTCTTACTATCGGCCAAAAAAATGACAACTAACAGAACCAAAAATAATGTTTACAAAATAAGACTCAGACAAGACAATTAAACAATCAAGACCAAGGGAGTTTCTAATCCATCCTAGCTTGTTTCTTCATCATGCTCTATCTTAGCATGGTCCCCTTAGTTGTCCTTGAGATGTTATAAACCTGATTACTTGAAACACGTGAAAAGTAACTGTCAACTACAAAAGTAGTTGGTGAGAACAATAGGTTTAATATTTGAAACAATGAATCTACAGTTATGAACATATGAGTAAAACATTTATATAAAGAAGCGATGGATAATTGCAACACAAACTATCATCAAGTAGGAATAACGTGTGCAAATAGTCAAATTACTGTCTACTAGAAGAGCCAGCATATAATCAAGTCCCAAATTACATTCGGAGTCAGAATAGTAGTCAGCAAACGCATTCAACGTGAGTTGTACTAATGAGTTTACTCAGAAGACAACTCTGTGTCAATGTAACCCGGTCAATATGACCTATGCTGGTAAAGTTAATTAGAAGCAAATCCATATTACCGTAACGTGTCCCATCTGCAGTTAGGGTTTAAAACGTATTTGGTTACAGCCTTGGTGTAACCAAAATGTGTCCCGCTTTCCCTTGTTGTGATCACCCAGTACTAACGTTGAAGGATTAAGAATAAGATTGATTGAAGGTGTCTTGATGTGTATAAGCTTGTTCACAATGATGAACACCATGGCATTTAGTTGTTGTTAAGATCGAATAAACATTTAAATTGATTGAATATTTTATTTGAAACCATGGTTGAATTCCTTGTTTTGAAAACCAATGATTGAAAAACTTGAGTTGAAAACCTTAGATTGAATTCCATGAATGAGTACCTTGTTTGTAAACCTTTGATTGAATAATGTGATGAAAGTCCTTGTATAATAACAAGGTTTGAAACATAATATTTATTTGAAAACACAAGTTTTAATAAAAGAGTTTATGAAACCTATTCTTTTAAAGCGTTTAACATTTAAAAAACCATTTTGTGTAAAATAGTTGTAAACAATTTAGAAAACCTTTTTCATAAAACCTTTTAGTAGAAAAGTGTTTAACTATTTGTAAATCCTTTAGAATAAAGGAGAAATACTTAGATTTGTGTAAAAGATTAATGAATATTTTCTTTAAAATGCTGTAGTTTAAAAGATATTTGGTCACGTGTTCCACCCCAAAACCGTTGTAAATAGTAAAAGAGGGGCTAATGTTCTCACCTGACAGCAGTAAACTCAGATCCTGTACGAATAGCAAAACAAACAAGACCTCTAGATGCTTTCTATATCATTGTAATCATACATATAATATAAGATTTATAATGATATAAACTTTGATTGATTGGCTGACTTATGTTAAATTGTTAATGATTACCTCGTATATAACTTGTTTTTATGTTTAAAAGTGTTGTATGAATTTGAACCTCATGATTGAATCCTTTGAATAACACTTGATTTATGAAAAGTATGTGTCATGTTACGTTATGCATAAGGGTTGTTATACATATATGTAACATGTGTTGTGAATTTGCTAACTCCTTGTTTTCCATGTAATCTTTGAAAAAGGTTTATGTGTTTAAGCCTTTGTGTTTATGATATGATCTTACCATTAGGTTAAGTTAAACTCAAACAGAATCAGATCAATCCATAATCACTTATAGTCGGATTAGGGTTAGATTGCCCTTAACGACCCCTTAGGCTTATTTGATCATTGGTAAGTTCATTAGTGTTTGATCTTGATACTCCTTAGGTTTAGAATAAATGCATAGACTTAATGAACTAATATCGACAGCCTTAGTGATGGTGTGATGGTCGAACTTTGCAAAACCGATCATCCTAGGTTCAAGGGGATACCATCGATATTTATAATATCGATGGTCCTTATATCCATCGATATTATGTTCTTTAAACGTCGAATGTCCATGTTTCTTTGTTCTAAACCCATTGGACTAACTTGTTTGAGACTAGGCTAATGAATTTGAGTAGATTAACATGATTTCATGGCTGTTAATGTCAAAAAGGTGTCCGGTTGATTGTAAGTTCATGTCCATCGATACTATTAGTATTGATGGGTCCTTAGATTCGATGGATGCCACCCAATACTATCATTTTCGATGACATCTTTATTCCATTTTACTTGAATCAGGTGTATCTTAGATATGTTGAACACATTTTATGGTTTATAGTCTTAAAAATGTCTAGAATGATTAGCTATTTAGTCGGTTTGAAATCTGGCCCATCGATATTGTTAATATGGATGGGTGGACTTAGTATCGATGGTCCTTGTCTTTGAACATGCAATATCGATGGGAGTTGATCTAGAAATCTGTGGAGTCGTCGACATTATCAAGTTCGAAAATTACTTAGAAAGTTCAGCCCCATGGACCTTATTAATATCGACACAAGATCAAGCAAGAAGTTCTTATGTTGATATTGTTGTTCTCGACTCTTTCTTCAATCGATATTACTTCCAGCCCTTAATACCGACTTGGTTAGCCCTGGCACTCTCAAACCATGTTATTCCAAGTATCATTAATTGAATCTCGAGCCTTTTTCACAGCCGTGGATAACTGAAAACCGGTTTTAGTTTGGAGGAGATGATGAATAGTATAAAACCCTTCAGACCCGTACCTTCTCCCTACGATTCTGGCCAAATTAGCTCTGTTGATCCATTTTCTGTGTGAAAGCTGCATTTATTGTGTGGACCTTGCTTGTTGTAAATGAGATCATAGTCTGCTATATATGATTAGAAAAGTCAATTGTCAAAGGGTTCGGCTAGAGATCCTAAAAGGTTAGGTTCGGCTATGATTGATAGTTTATAAGTTCGGCTAGCATAACGTTCACGAACCTTATCATAGGTTCGTGTAAATTCATTGTTAATATCTAAGCCAAACCTATGTGGCAATCCTATTGGCAAACCTATTGGAAAACCTATGAAAGCTATATATATGGTTTTGCTAGTTAATTTCAAGTGACATGGGGGTAGACTTGGAAGCTTGGAGCTCATAATTACACACACATACAAAGAAACTGTCACACCCCGGGCCGACGGGGTAGGATCGGAGTCCACGTCGGGCGGAAGGTTCACGGGACGCGATATCGTGAGTGATAATCGGAATGATAAGATTTTTTACATTGCACATGATATATATAAATGAGAAACTGCTAAAATAAAATAGAATTACAAAGTTAAATAACATCAGTTAAGTTTATAATTTAACAATGTAAATCTACTATCACATCATAATCTTCTATCTTGTATCTGCACATGATATACAAAATAATTGCGTAATGATGTCCAAAAGTATGCATGTCCAAAAATGCTAGGTCTTCTAATTGAAATCCTAGCTCAAAAGCAATAACTGCTTGGTTGACCTGTTCGTCACCTGAGAAGTCATGCAAAACTAAAGTCAACACATGGTTGGTGAGTTCATACAGTTTTATAAAAATGAGTTTGAATAACCTGAATGACAACCTTAACCTCACCATTAACCACCTATACCATCCAGTTCAGTATGCTTATATATAGGGCATATGTAGGGTCGAACTTACCGCCCACCCAGCCACCGTCCCACCACATACTAAACCACATGATCTATTGTTCCTGGTGATAATTAAGCTTTTCATTCCACTACTATGATTCCATAACCTACGATTCATAGCATCTGATTACCCTGAAAATGTTTACCTTGATCCCCCGAAATGAGAACTTTAACCTCATCAACAACCACCTATGCTATCCAATCAAGTATGCTTATATATAGGGCATATATAGGGGACAAGCCCCAGCCACCGTCCCACCACATACCGGACTGCTTAACATATCGTTGTTAATGATAATTAATCGTTTCACTCCATTCACCTCTGATTTAGATTCTGATTTCCATAATTTGATTTACCTTTGATTCTCCTAAGTTCATCATCGTTACATGATTTCCCAAAAGCAATTATAGAAATATAATGTTAAATGTTTAATTAAATAAATAAATAAATAAATAAACACTTAAATACAACTAAGACATGATGATTAGGCCTTATTTGACTCAATAAATTAGACTTAGTTGTTGGTGGTTGTCCAAGTTGTACCCTCTCACACGTGACCCATATCAGGCATAACTCACAAGGAGTATACCTGAGCGTGCCGGGATTTTAATGATGCCCATATCAGCTTGACCCATTGGTCTACTGTACATGCCGGGACTTTACGGATATCCTTTGATTCTTGATCGTCCTTGATTCTCTTGATTTTTGATATTTATTTCATTTGATAGTTCACGTTATTGCCCATATAGCTTGACTACAAGAGTCTACTATTTATGCCGGGACTTTATGTGTGTTACACGTGGTCTTGATTTCTATACAACTGACATCCACCTTGACTCAAGCATTAATGATTTCATTAGATTTTTAACGATTTCATTATTTCAATGATTCACACACATTTATGATTTCTGATGTTCTTGAGTCTTTTGATTTTGATCTTTAGAATTTCCATGATTCCACAATGATATTTGATTACTGATTAGGATCCTTTGATTTTAGATCACACACGGAATTAGATTTCTTGTACATGATCTTTAACTTTAGTTCTTTTGGTTTCACTTCGAATTTAGATTCTTGAGTTTGAGCTTGATGGACTAAGGGTTTGTTTATAGTCTTAGAATTAAGGTATTACTCGTAGGAGTAATTTAATTAACTTGTTAGTTAATTCTGCATGGCAATTACCTAGACAGGAGTCTAGGAGTATAAACAAGCATATATATATATAACATACCATGAATAAAAGCATTTAATTAAACAATTTAATAAAACAGTTTACGCATGCTTCTCAGCCCCGCGTTTTAAAACAACAATGTTTAGAAAAGGGGCAATGAACTCACCTGTGTTGCTATGTAAATGATCTATCACAAAATGCGCGCTCGTTCTGGTAGCTTAGGTTTCTTCAGTTCCTGAGTTGTTTTAAAAGAGTTCGAATACAATAAGTATACATATCAGTCGTCGTATCTAACGTTTGACCTCGGTGTGTGCGACTAAATGGTCTAGTTCAATTAACCATTTGTAAACCCGTATCCCAATAGTTTATCATAACCAACCTTAATCAACGTGTTTTAATTTAACTAACTCTAGGTTTATCATTACTTTAGAAAATCACTTAATTTCATTTAACAAGGCTCATAAACCATTTTCTTTCTTAAAATTTCATTAACTTGATTTAAAGTAACCTTAATTATTTGATGGGCTTTAATTTTACCCATTTGGGCCCACCTAGGCCCATTGAGAGTTCTTGATTATCAATCGTCCACCACCTTCAAAATCTCTAAATAATTCAACATAACTACTTGAATCATCCGAGTTAATTATCCGTAATACGATCTTTTATAAGGGTAATGTTAATAATTAAATCAACACTTAATCCTTAAAATCTTTGTTATTTGCCAATGATACCTTAGTTCATATTAAAACAAGTTTGCATGAAGTTGAATACTCCATATCACAGTGTATCTCATGCATATATATACGTACATAAACCCCCATGCACACTAGTAACTAAGGATTTTTATATAAATTAGGTTTGGTATCCCCCTGGAAGCAGCGAACCTTTTGAGGCAATCATCTTGGGTTCGGCTAACACCTCGACACCAACGAACCCTTATGGTTAGGCCATGATGGCTGTGGCTCGTTCTAGGTTCGTTAGGGGTTTGGCTAGGAGGTTCGCCCTTCATCAGATTCGACTAATCCTAAGGTTCGGGCGATGTAGGGTTCATATGCTGTGGGAGGTTCGTGAGGATCTTAAGTTCGTGACCTAGTGTTGCCGAGGTAAGATTCACCATGCAAGGGTTCGCAGGTGGCTACAGGTTCGGTTTAAAGGTTCATGGCCACTGAATTAAGGTTCGGCCACATATGTGGTTCGGCGGAGATAGATTCGTGAGTCCTAGGGTTCGCCACCCTAGGTTTGGCTGTAGTATGGTTGCAGGTTCGGTGCAGAGGGTCTAAAGGTTAGTTACAGGTTCGTTGCAGGATTTCATGGGTTCGCCAAGGAGAGATCTAGGTTCGTGGAGGTTTTCATGGAGGTTCGGCAACCTCTGATAGGTTCGGCCGAAAGTTTTCATGAACTTGAAACCAATCGTGCTTCACCATCTTCATCCTAATGAGCACCACCTGTTGCAACATCAATCTACCTACTCGTACTCGTGGATACCCACTTATTTTAAGATTTTCTAGGGTTTTTAACCGGTTAAATAATCAAAACCAAAGTAAATCGTGACACACACACTAAAACCGAATTAAACTAAGGCTTTTACCTCAAAATCAATGGATGAATGATCAAACTTCTTGTACTTCTGTGTTCTACAGAACGAGATGGTCGTTTTGGCTCCAAGAACACTTGAATCCGTTGAGAGATGGGTGAGATCTTCTAGAGAGAAGGTAAAGAGATAAATTTTAGAGAGAGAGAGGTCAAGAACGAAATTGAGAGGAAGAGATGGGTTGGTGGAGGTTCTTGATGACATTAATGGCTTCATTAAATGAATTGAAATACCCGGTGGTTCGGTTTCGTGTAAAATATCGTTTTCTCGTGGTTTTTATAACGAAACGAGACGGTTTATAAAATAGAGTTTATAAAAGTAATTTAAGTGGTTATTCCTAGTAAATTAACTAATATATTTCATTTATTTTAATTCTTCAAAATTCTATTTACTGTTTAAAATCGAATCGTACGGTCAGGGCGCGTATTCGTCCGAATCGTCACCCGTACGAACACGACGATAACTATACTCTTTAATATTGTTTTCTAATTATCGGACATCATTCAGAACGTTAAACCTTCAGATTTATTCGTACAGATCGTCACCTATACGAATAATCCGTCGGTTTAGCATTCATGTAACGACATCCGTGCTGTTTTGTTCTGTAAAGCCTCACATGCGTTTATACATAATAAAATCCTAACACTTAATCACGTGATGGTTCTGTAATGCCAGATAATTATCCGACTGATGAACCATGTTTTCTGAGTTTTGTTTCTCTGAAATGATTATGAATTCACTGTTTGATTCATGAAATGATAACAATATATGATATGAATATGAATATACACTGAATTGCATAGAATATGTACCTGATTACTGTTCATGTTACTGTTGCGATCACTGTTCCGGCATCGGTTCCGGTACTGATGTTACAGCAACATTCTCTCAAGTTCAAGATCAACATTCTCTTCATCTTTGTGTCATTCTTTGTATATTCAAGTGTTGTATTTCACGTTTGTATTGTAAACACTTGAATGTTGATGAGAAATTCAGATTCATGATGATATATTACAATGTTATTGTTGATCCAAATCTAGTGATAAACGGCTTCCGCACGTTTATGATCGAATTGTAGAATTTCGTGATCGATTCTTCAAATCTACAGTGGTATCAGAGCTTTAGGCTGGATTCTACGAGTATTTGGACATCAATCTCATGTAATTTGATCAGAAACATCATTATTTTGAAGGTGTTCTTGATGTTCTTCACGTTTTTGTCAACAAAAAGCCAGATCTACGAAAAATTATCAAGTTTTTACAAATTTTGATCCGATAGAAAGATGTGTCTCGAAAAAACGAAGATTTTGACTACTCCTACGCCTTCTAACTCCAAAAAATGAAGATTCTAGAGCCATTTTAGTGAAGTTGCAGGTCTGTTCGAACGAACAGACGAACCTAAGAGATGAACCTCCATAGGTTCGTGGGAACCTCTAGGTTCGCGAGAAATTGATTATTTCACGAGAAATTGCGAGAAATTGACCAAATATCACGATATTTTGACCAAGATTCGTGAGATTTTGCTTAGGGTTCGTGATTCTATCAGGAAAAGGTTTGTGGATCTGAAATCTCACAAGTTTCGTGAAAATCTCGCAAGGTTCACAAGATTTTGAAAGGTTCGCGTGAAATTGACCTAGATTCACGAGATTTTAGTTGGGGTTCGCGAGATTTTGATCTTTATACATCATAAAGGGTTCGTGAGCTTCCAAGACATATAAGGTTCGTAAAAAGGGTTCGTGGCCTGTTTTTAAAGGTTAAAAAGCTTCATTTGAGCCAAAAAGACACATTGTTAAAATCTCCAGTAAACCTTGTTTATCTATTTTGGGTCTTCCGGATCATTTAGGATAGGTTTCAAGACCTAATTCGGACGTTAAGACAAGGTTCGAGCTGTTTTGTTTTGAGGGGTTAAACTTTGACGTGTTGAACATAAAAGTTAAATATGACATACAAGAACTAGAACGTGGAACGGTTGGCTAACAATGGACTTGTGTTGGACAATTTGGAAAATTATCCAAACTGGAGATCCACATTTGAAACGTTTATTGCTAAAGCGGATGACAATTACCATAAGTTATTATCTATACTCCTTTATAATGGAGATTGGAGAGAGAAGAACCATGGTCTTAAAATTAAGAAATTTACTATCAATTGAGCATCTTGTACAACACTACAATGCATACAGGTTATTCTTGTGGTATTCAATCTGTTAGCTTCTTTCCCCTATCTCTAAACCTTTTTTCCCTTTTCTTATCATTTCCCCTCCAAACGAACACGTCGTCAACTCCTTATTTCCTTAATCGGATTTTGTCAGCAGAGATGGGATTTTTCAACCCAGAAGTCGCCAGAAGAAGGAAGACGAAATAGGTAAGCATCTTTCCTTGAATACTTTGCTTCTGAACAATCAACACACGAAAACAGCTAAAATCGCTCCATATTCAAAATTCAAATTCCAGATTTCTCCTTTAAAGAGAGTGCTTTTGTTCGATTGAAGCCACATCATTCATCCTGTTTCGTTTCTGGTCCTAGCCGAATCTGCCTTCAAAATTGGTATTCCTATTCGTAACCTATTTTTTGTTCGATATGAATGCATCGTTTAACCTAATTTTTATTTTTAGCTCTTTGCATTGAGTTCTTCGAAATTGGAGGGTTAGCTCATTAGATTACAAAGATTGTAAGCGTATTTTTGTATATGTATGAGTTGTAACTTGAGCAATCGTTTTTACAAAAAAAAAATTGAACTATGGTGTTCTTGTTTATTATCATTTATAAGGGCTACGTATTGCATTGTTTGTTTCCATTATCTATGTTGGTAAATTATTGTTGGGTGCAAACACCGGTTGTTGTATTTTATTTTGCAGGGCTGTTAGATTTGTGCTTTGAGTAGTGTTCTATGCCAACTGCGTTTTGTCAGCTCACAACTATGCATCAGCTAAAGGTACTTGATTGTATCATTGTAACAAAAAGTGTAGCCTCAATACAAGGCAACAATAGGAACTGATTTCTGGACATAGGATGTGCAATATAATGATAAGTTATGTGTGTTTATGCTCTTCTGTGATGTGTACGTAGATGTGTTTATTAAAACTCTAAGTTCCATTTTAGATTTAACTAACTGGTGTCTGTTTATGCACTTACATTAAGATGTTTTACCTTTGCCATCATATTCTATACGATCATGAAGCTTAGTTGTTAATCTTGGATGCTATAAAGCTTTGTGGTAATCTTGGATCTCATTTTGAATTACTATTTCTTTCATTTCTCAAGCATTATTGTATATTTTTGGATAAATTTAATCTAAGCAAATGTGAAGATGTGATTGATGTAGGCGTTATGCAACTTGCATATGGGAATCCTGGCTTGACTTGATCTAACATGATGTAATGGTCTTATTTTACTTTTGTGTAGTTTTCTTATCATGTCTTCAACTTCTCATTTACTTGTTTTTTGAATTCAGATGTACGATAGAATGGCTTGTTTTTCATATTGTTTTTTGATAGATGGATTGGTACCAAAAATTGAGAAGCCCAAAGTAGAGCAACCCACCAATGAGAATGAGACACATTATTAGCTGGAGAGTATGTGAAGCTATATAACATATGCTATGACTTTGCTTCAGGTATACTCTTAGCTCCTAATTGATAACATTGGTTTTTTCCACTCTGATTTCAGGTCCCAACTTTATTATACCATCTATTTTTAGCCAAATTATTTCCAGGAATTTATTATTTATTTCACCTTTTTATTCATGGGAGCTGTTTAGGTGATGGCAAAGACCTTAGGTTTCACTTTATGAATCAAGTTTCTTACTACACATGAATATCTAAATGAAATTTTCACATTACATGTCTTTACACTAATTGAGATTATGTATTTGCATAACTAGAGTTTCTGAGCACCTTGCTGCACTATTTGAGATTATGTCTATGCACATGTGCGCTATTTGATTCGGAGTTGGGACGGGGTTGTTGGAACTAGTAATGTCCCCTACTATTTCTTTTTCTTTTCTTTGAGGGTTTCAAAGTTGAAATGAGAGTAGTTATGATGATGATCAGATGTTATCTTTTGTGTATGGTGGAGGGATTATTTTTTTTTTTGCAAGTAAGCTGATCTCTGATCATCCTCCCTTAAATCCTTGATTTGTGGTTGCAAGTTCATGTTTCCATTCATCTCTGATCATCCTCCCTTAAATCCTTGATTTGTGGTTGCAAGTTCATGTTTCCATTCACAAATTAACAAACATCACACATGTAGTTAAACTATTATGTTGTAAAATGTACATCGTTATGATGATCATCAAGTATGTAATTGTATTATTTAAAATGCAGAAGAATAGAATATATTTTTCGTATATTTGCAAATACTATAATTGCTAATGATTTTCTCACATCAGAGTTCTTGGCACGTGGAAACATATATAACTTTTTGCGCAAGCAGAATGGTTCTTTTAAACTTCCTTTGTTATTAAAAATATGGTTCTTTTAACTTCCTTTGTTATTGAAAATAGCAATTGATGAATCCAAAGGCACGACTACCTGCACCAAATAAACATTATCCACGTTGACTTAAAAATTGCCAATCTTATGAGTTTTGATGATGAACACGAAGCAAGGAAACACCTAAGTTTCTTTTTTATGCATATTTTGGTTTTACGTTAAAACATAGTTTTGTTGGATATGTTGTGGAGGTTGCTGACTTTGGAGTGGCCAGGGTTTAGACTCAAGCACCGATAGACTACACAGATTTGAAAAAACACTAGACAGTACTCTACATATCATGTTTTGTTTTGTGGAACATGGAAGATGAGACTCCTAATCGAGATATTTATGCTCATGATTAAAAAGAATCAAGCTAAAATGTTGTTGACACCAAAGGGCTTCTTCCCTAGCGGTATTGCAATGAAGGGGAGAAGCTGCACCTCATTGAGGTCAGGGGTTCAAACCTGAGCAGGGGAGAGAGTTTACGGATTTATCCGGTTCCCACTTATATCTGGTGGGTGAAGAGGTGACGTGTCACACCCCGAGCCGGCGGGGTAGGATCGGGTTTCCCCGTCGGGCGGAAGGTTTCCGGGGCGCGATATCGTGAGTGATAATCGTGATGATCAGATTTTTACATTGCACATGATATTAATGAGAAATGCTAAATATAATAGAATTACAAAGTTAAATTTCATCATTGTTTATAATTTAACAATGTAAATCTACCATCAACATCATAAGCTTCTATCTTGTATTTACACAAGATATACAAAATAATCTGTATAATGATGTCTTCAAAAGTATGCAGGTCCAAAATACTAAGTCTTCTATCGGAAGTCCTAGTCCAAAATAAATGACTTCTTAATTGACCTGTTCGTCACCTGAGAAGTCATGCAAAAAGATCAAGTCAACACATGGTTGGTGAGTTCATATAGTTTAGTAGTTGAAAATGATTTGAAACCTCTTTTGGTAATGACCCTAACCTCATTAACTCCACATGTAATATTCACATCGGTATGCTTATATATAGGGCATATGTAAGGGACAAGCCCTAGCCAACATCCCACCACATACTAATATGCATATGACACTGTTGTTAATGATAATTAAGCATTTTTACCCTACAACCTCTGATTTGAATTATGATTTTCCAAAACTTGATTTACCTTTGATCCTCTTGAGTTCCACATAGATATATGATTTCCCAAAAGTCAGTGATAGAAATATAATGTTAAATATTTAATTCAATAATTAAATAAAACATTTAAATGCAACTAAGACATGATGATTGGGCCTTATTTAACTCAATCAATTAGACTTAGTTGTTGGTGGTTTTCCAAGTTGTAACCTCTCACACGTGACCCATGTCAGGCACAACTCACAAGGAGTACATCTGAACTGAGCAGGATTTTAATGTTTTGCCCATTACAGCCTGACCCAATGGTCTTCTGCATCTGAGTGGGACTTTAAGGATATCCTTTGATTCTTGATCTCTTGATTCTCTTGATTTGACTTTGATATTGATACCATTTGATCGTTCTTGTTATTTCCCGTTACAGCCTGACCCAAAGGTCTTCTGCATCTGAGTGGGACTTTATATGTGTGTTACACGTGGTCTTGATTCCTTATACAACTGACATCCACCTTAGCTTGAAGATTAATGATTTCATTAGGTCATAATGATTTCATTATTTTAATGATTCACACACATTTATGATTTCTGATTCCTTGAGTCTCGTGATCTTGATCTTTTGACTTCCCATGATTCACAATGATAATTGATTTGATTACGATTCTTTGTTCTTAGATTCCACACTGAATTAGATTCCTTCGACTATGATCTTTTGATTTAGTTCATATGATTTCACTTTGAATTTAGATTATTGAATTTGAACTGAATGGACTAGGGGTTTATTTAGAGTTTAGAATTAAAGTATTACTCATAAGAGTACTTTAATTAATTTGATAATTTGCTCTATTTAATAATTTCCTAGACAGGAGTCTAGGAGTATCAACAAACATATATATGTAAGAACATATAATAAATAAAATCATTTAAATAAACAGTTTAAATAAAACAGTTTACGCATGCTTCTCAGCCCCGCGTTTTTAAAACAAAATGTTAGAAAAGGGGCAATGAACTCACCTGTGTTGCTGTGCAATTGATTCACAAAAGATAATGCGCTCTCCTTGAATGTTGCTTATGTATCTTTAGCACCTGAGTTGTTTTAAGAGATTCAAATACGATAAGTATGTATAATAGATATTAAGTCTAGGGTTTGGTCTCGGTGTGCAACTACGTGTCCTAGATTGCTAATGTGTTTCTAGGGTTTCACCTAACCAGTCTAATTGTATTACCCGTAATAGACCCGTACCCTAAGATTGTTCATCACAAGTTTTTAATTAACATATCTTTAATATAATTTACTTTAAGTTAACCCTTTATTTAGAAATCATTTAATTATTTTTATAAGATTTATAATTTAATTTCTTTTCTGAACACATTATTAATTTAGGAAAAGTGTACTTAGACATGATGGGCTTATATTAACCCCATTGGGCCACCCTTGGCCCATTATTAAACTTTGATCGTCCCATAATTCTTTAAATAACTCATCCTAGATAATTCATCGAATCATCTTGGTTAGTTATATGTTCTTATCAAATTCCTAAGGATTAGAGGTTAATAGTTACATCAACACCCTTATCCTTAGCTTATTGTTTTGATCCTCGTGATTTCTCAATTATATTTATCTCAAACCTATGTTCAAATCCATATTATGATGGTACTAAGGTTAAGAAAACTCTTGTTATTGAAAACCCAATTCTAGAGTTTCCTTTAATAACTCCTTATATTTTAGACTAAGACCTCACGCTTAATTTCTTGATTTTATCTTGTTATCATGTTGCAAATCCCATGTTTAAACTCTATTAAGTATCTCCCATGTGACTCACAAAATAGAATTTCATGCATGCACACACGATGAATCCATGCATGAAATTAAGTAACACAACCATGCCTCCCATGCACACCCATACGGAAGTGGTGCTCCTATGCACACGTACATGTGTTTCAAACCCTACTTTAAATTATGGTGTCATATCACGGCTAAGTATAGAGCCGAATGAGGTAGCACCGGAAGAGTTTGGAGCGAATGGGGGTGAGCCGCATGAGGGCTGGGCGAATGAGCTAGTGGCGAAAGACTACCAGCGAGGGAACATGGTCGAATGGGTTGGCCGATCGAATGAGAGGTTCCAACGAATGTTATTGTGGCGAATGGGTACTGGTTCGGCGAATGGGAGTTGACCGAAGGAGGGTTTTGCCGTATGAACCTTTGGCCGATCGAATGGGCTCATTCGGCCTGTGGCTGGCCATTCGGCCCAAGCGGTTCTTCGAACCTGCAGCCCACTAAATTCGAGGTTTGGCACTAGATCGTAGCACCTCGCTTGTTCCTACACCCTCTTGCAAGGTTTTGTGCAATTCCTATGGGTCGAAGTAGGGTATAACCGGCCTTAAGGGGGCTCGAACCTAAGGGTTTTGAAAACCCTAAAACCGAAAAGAATTCTTGGGTTTACCTCAAATCTGTTGGATATGAGCTTAGATCCGTTCTACTTTCAGATTCTACAAGTTATAAGGGTTGTTTTGACACCAAATATGCAAGATCTCGTGAAGAATTGAAGAAGAAAGCTTAGAGAGAGAGTGGATTCTAGTGAGAGGTTAGAGAGAGAAAGACATGAACGAGTATGGAGGGTTGGGGCTGGTTTGGTGAGGTTGTTGAAACCCTAAATGCCTCAATAAATGAGGTGGAAATACCCGGGTTTGTTCGGGTTCGTTCGGTTTCGCGTGGTTTCGCGTAAAATCGCCGGTTTCTCGTCGTTTTCGTAACGAAACGACTCGGTTTTAAAAAATAGATATTATAAAATTACTTCAGGTTGTGATTCCTAATAAATTAACTAAATATCTTTTATTTATTTAAAGTTTTCAAAAATATTTAATTACGTTTAAATCGAATCGCGCGGTCATCGCGCGGTCATCGCGCGTATTTGTTCTAATCGTCACCCGATCAAATACGACGATAACTACACTTTTCAATATGGTTTTCTAATTATCGGATATCATTCAGAACGTTAACTTCCAGATTTATTCGTACAGATCGTCACCAATACGAATAATCTGTCGGTTTATCATTCACATAACAACATCCGCATTGTTTTGTTCTGTAAAGCCTCACGTACATTTATACTTTAATAACTTCCTAACAATTAGATCCCATGATGGTTCTGTGTTGCCAGATAATTATCTGACTCCAGAACCATTGATCTGAACTTGTTTCTCTGAAATTGATTCTGAATTTACTGTTTTGATAACATGAAATGATACTGAAACTTGACATGGATATGAAATACACAGAATTACATAAAGTTTGTACCTGATTACTGTTCACGTACTGTTTACGATCACTGTTCCGGTGACGGTTCCGGCACTGATGTTACATGACGACTGGGTCTGCCCTAGGATGTGTACCCGTTTGGGATTAAATCAGTCGTTCAGCCTCAAGCCATTCAAAAAAAACTATGTTGTTGACGCATGGACTTTTAACTTTGAATTTCTATGTTTCTGACCAATATTTAGTGAAGCTCACTTTGTTTATGATGGATATTTTTTATTCTTAAATGTGTGATGATGATTGTTGAATGTTTTTGAAGTTTTTGTTTACGTATGTATTATGTTGTTCTAGCCAGGAAGAACAAACATGTGTATATAATAGCAATTGCGACTCAATATTACCTTTACGAGGCCTGTATTGCAGATGACAATGTTTTCCCTTGATGTGCTCGTGTTTGGCCTCTTAGTCTAATGAATCTCAGCTCTGACAAACTAGCAGGATTCTAATAATTCCTAGCTCGATGTAAGCACTCATCGTCTCACTTACTTGTGACAGTGATGATTCCAAATAGGTTAGCTTTTGATTTCATCCTAATTTCATCACTTTCAATCAATAATTCATGTAAGCTTGTTGTTTTTACATAATCGAATGCTAGACTTTTGGAGTTTTTTAGGTAATTCATTTATCAAACAAATTTTATTCCAATTATGGTATTATACTTGATACATTAGTGGTCAACCCCAATAGTTTGAAATATAAATTTTGATTGGATTTGATTAGATTGTAAAGGGTAAAAAGTTTTAATTAGTTGCTATTTTGGTGGTATTTAACATTCAACTTTTGCTCTCTACATCAACCCTACCACAGAATTAAAAAAAAAGGTCATACTTTTGCAATACGGGTTGTACAAAGCAAAAGAAACAAGCTTGACAAAACAAGAAATGATTTTGGCTATATCAATACCCATCAATGCACGTATTTTTATCTATTTTCAAATGATATTGTAACTGACTGATGTATCTATAATAGTAGATTATAATTGGGTGCCCATAATAATCATCAAGCTAATCCTTTTTTAGAAAAAAATTATTGTATTAAATAGTTAAAACTTATATGAAAAGGTAATTTTTGAAAGGTTTTGTTCTCATATATCATGATTTCTTCAAAAGCAAGATGACTCAACATGGTTAAATATATTGAATTATATGTGTATGATCTTGAAATCATTATTAAATTATGCTTGCTAAACATAAATTAAATGTCTACGGATTTGTCTTTCGTTTTTGTTTACATATATGATATTCTTCAACTAAAATATAGGGCGATTATCTATAATTTAATTTGTTACACGACATTCTTCCAAGTATGTATGTTTAGTTTATACTTCTATAATACCAATTCCAAAAAAAAAAAGTCGACCCATAAATATAACGTTTAGTTAAATGAAAAATACCAATGAGACATTGCCTCAATGGTACCCAAGATGCTTCCAAATGGGAGGTCTTGGGTTCAAATCCTTCCCGCAGCGAAATAAGAGTCTGAGGGGGGTCGTGGGGTTTCATCCTGGGGTGGTTGTGGTAACTCATGGCCTGAAATAGTGGGTTTACACGATTGAGACCTTCGCCGTTCAAAAAAAAGGTTAAATAAAATATTATGTAGTTTTAGTGACCTCTGTAAAAAAACTTAGAATAATTAGATGACCTCTTTATAGAACATCCAATTTGTCAATTACTAATGATTTAATTTTGTGTTATCCAAACATTTTGACCTCTTTATACATGGAATTTTGATTATATGTAGGTTGGGGAACAAAGGAGGAATTGATCATTTGATTCTAGCCCATAGATTGGAGCTCAATGCAAAAAGATTCTAGAAACATATTTGAAACATATGGTGTAGATTTTATAAATCTAAACTCTAAGCTTTCAAGTGATTTTCAAGTTACTTTGGCCATTTCTGTTTTTGTTACTTTGGCCATTTCTGTTTTTGTTCCATGTATATTGCTTCTTATTTTCCTCTCATACATGTGTTTATGGTTTTGGTCCATTTCTGTTTTTAAATTTGATGAACAATTATGTGTAACATCAGTTCCGAACGCGTGCCGGAACAGTGATCGCAACAGTGAATCGTACAGTAAATTAGGTACACGTTACGTGAAACTATGTTTATACTTTTGATACATTATGATTTACATGAAACTATTATGCGATTGTCTGAATCTGACTAAAATTTTAGGGTTTAACAATCAGAAACATGTCAGATAACACGGTGTTGAAACATGAATACTTGATTTGATACTATTGTGTATAAACGTATGTGAGGTTAAACAAAACAAAACCATAACGGTTATTGTTTCGGAATGCTAAACCGACGAACTATTCGTATAGGTGATGATCTGTACGAATAATTCAGAGAGTTTAACGTTCTGAAATAATGACTTAACAGTAGCAAACAAGAATCAGAAAGCCAAACCATCGTCGTGTTCGTTCGAATGACGATTTGAACGAATACGCGCGATGGCGACGCGATCTGTCGAAACAAAAACGAAAACGAATAACGATACGAACGATCATAAACTTAAGGAAATAAAATATTTCCTATTTTACAATTTTGAAACTCATCATAAATATAATTTAAAAAAACCATTTTAATAAATCGCGAACGAATTAATCGCGTAAAATATTATAATTACAACGATATTTAAAATAATTTCTAACAATATTCGCATTTTAAACATCCTAAAATAATTCTTTTTATTTAATTTATGGTAAACACGCGTAACGTGTCGGAAACCCGACGAAAATACGAACCGAGCAACCGAAACGAACCCGAATACACACGGGGTATAAAAACCCCTTACAAGCCTTTAATTCCATTTATTTCATTCACCTACACACTCTCTCTCTCTAAAATTTCGGTTCTCTCTCTCTCTAAAATACCATCACCATCTTCAAGCTTGAATCTCCCATATCTTGCTCATTTCTTCATGGATTTGATTGATTCTTGAGCCTAAACGACCATCTCGAAGCCCTCTACGTGAAAGTACAACGGATCTAAAGTGTAGCCCACTAAAACTTGAGGTATAGATGTTTGAAAAGTCTGAAAACGAGGGTTTTCACTTCTTGTTTCGTTACACTAACCCTAACCGGTTAACTCTCATGCTATCTTGACCCCCAAGCCTCGACAACTATATCGGTTACACCAAGACACATGAACAGCTTTAGTATTCGGATGATCGAGCATGATGATATGTTACAGGTTCGTGGTAATGGATGAGAGGTCGACAGAACCCTAAAGCATCAACTACACGAATCTTCTTGTCACTGGAAACCACCACCGAACCCGCAAACCATAGGCGAACCTTGCAAGGGCTACGAACCCTGTGTTGCCGATCCTTGCACGTGCGGCGAACCTTGCATGGTCATATCGGCCACCGAACCTTCATCATTATCGGGTGAATCCTACTGGTTCGCACAGCTGAGCAACGAACCCTCCACGAACCATTGAGCCACCACGAACCTCCATCGGTAACACCGAACCTGACACGTCAGAGTATGAGCGAACCTCCTGCGAACCCTCATACTATGTGGCGAACCATTGTGTCTCACGAATCTTCATGCCTCTACACGAACCTTCTTGATCAACCCTAGCCGAACCCTGTAATCTCCTGTACAACGAACCATTGTGAAGCCTCTACTCAGCCGAACCATGGTCCTGAACCCAGTAGGTTCGCTGCTAGTAAGACCAACCGATTGCAACAGTGACCATTGTGACCAATGAACACTCTAATCGGACCAACAGATTGTGTAATTCGGCCCAAGGGACTTAATGCAACCCATCTTTAATCAGCCCATTAGGATTAATCGGCCCACCTACATATACTTGGCCCATGATACTTAAACCGGCCCATAAAGCCACATTCGGCTCATGACCATTTATGGGGCCCAAAGACGTTGGCCCATTACACGGCCCATGTCAACACCCAACTTAATGGTTTAGTCCACTAGTAGCACCCAAGGCCCACTTAAACTTAGTTGGCCCAACTCCTTCTTTCGGCCCATAATAATCCAATACATAACACATTAACTAATCGACTTTGAGTAACAGGCAAGAGATTAAACAAGTTACTGCAAGGATGAGGAAATTGAATAAATCATATTATGGGAAACCTTAAGACTTAAATCTTTAAATGCTTGATTAGGATTGTTAACTTTTAACCTAAAACCTAAGTCTTATACTTAATATCTTTTGTCACACATTTAAACAATAGGATATAAATATGTTAACAAGGATATTTTCCCTACATGGGTTAGACTAAGGGTTAATAAAATCCTAAGTGAACAAATTGTGCCGAATGAAGAACGAGACTCACAGTGTTAGCCAAATTTAGGGCTAACACTAACACTTACACGCACAACGAATCTTTACAAACTTATACTTATAAGCTACAACAGTATGAAATCAATACAGGAGCGTGAACATCCTAACAAGAGCAAACAAAGAGCGCGTGCATTCTTATTTTACTTGGTCAAACACTACGGACACAAGGTGAGTTCATTTGTCCCTTTTCAAACTTATTTGTTTTACTTCAGGACTAAGAAGCATGTTAAACATTTTAATAAACTATTGAAATGTTATTTAATGCTTTTAAACTTAAAGATAAGACTTGATGCTTATGCTTATGAAACTATTTGCTTAAACATGAGACTTGATTCTTATGCTTATGAAACTATATGCTTAAACATGACACTTGATGCTTATACTTGTGAAACTATATGCTTAAACACGAGACTTGATGCTATACCATGGAATTCATGATGAAACTATGTGTGGACACTTGAAACTATTTACTTGAAACTATTATTTGCGCATGAAATATTGTGCATGTATCTAATCATAGGCTATGTAATTGCTAAACGACTTCTAGTGCAGAGCTTGTACCTATGTATTGAGATACATGTAAAGTAAACCATAACGAGGCTAAGCTATTACCTATATAAGAGACATGTAATTGCTAAACTTCTGCTAGTGCAGAGCTTTTGTTTGCTTATATGAGGTATGTAATTGCTGGATTAAAACTAAACCATGACAATGCAAAGCTATTATCTATATAAGAGACGTGTAATTGCTAAACTTCTACTAGTGCAGAGCTTTTTTCTGCTTATATGAGACATTTAATTGCTGGATTGTTTGTGTATGCATGGCTTGTGTCTATGTATGAGATACGTAATTGCTAAACAACTGCTAGTGCGGAGCTTGTATCTTGTATAGGAGACACGTAATTGCTAGACTAAGCTTAACTAATTCATGAGATGCGTAATGGCTAAACGACTGCTAGTGTAGAGCTTGTATATATCCGTGAGCTACGTAATTGCTAAACGACTGCTAGTGCAGAGCTTGTACTCACGCATGAGATTAGGGATAGCTAAACTATGTGCGTGTGAAACTATGATGCTTGTTAAACGTACTTTGAAACTAATACTCATGAATGCTATAGAATTGTAAACTTTGAAACAGATAACAAAAGCTATGATGAGGAATGGGTTGAATGGTAGGTAAAAGGCTTAATTATTATTAACAACAGTGTCATATCCGGATTAGTATGTGGTGGGACGGCGTCTGGGTGGGTTGTAGGCTCGACTCAGGGGTATGCCCTATATATAAGCATACCGATTTGGATATTACATGTGGAGTTAATGAGATTAAGGTTTTACCGAAAGAGGTTTGTTAAAACTATTTTAAACTTATAAAATTTATGAACTCACCAACCATTATGTTGACTTTGTTTTCTTATATGATTTCTCAGGTGGAGAACATGTTTAAGCTAAGGCTATTGGATTGCATGCTAGGTGGCCGAGATAGAGGACCTAGTTGATTTTGGAAGCACATATTTTGTTGATAATACGCATTACTTTTGATATCTTGTACAGATACAAGATATAAACATTCGATTCTTTGTTAGGTTTACTTAGTTAAATTGTAGAACATTGATATTGTAATTTAACTTTGTAATCCTAGTTTAATGTTGATTGTGCTTTAGTTATTCTTAAACATTGATGCTATGAAAACAATCTGATCATTTGATTATCACTCACGATATCACGCCCCAACAACCTTCCGCCTGACGGGGACTTCGATCCAACCCCACCGGCTCGGGGTGTGACAGATTGGTATCAGACCTCAAGGTTATAGGGAATAATAGGTCATTTACTTAAACGGTTTGGCCTAGACTATAACTCAGGGACCCTCATATAGAGAACTTAGGATCTATATTTGCATTTTGTCTTTAGCATTCGATCACTGCACTAACCAAATTCTTTTGATTATGATCAGAATGCCGCCTAGAAGACAACCTACTCCAGTACCGACTACACAGACTTCTGCACCACACTCTTCTACCCTGTCACCACCAGATTCACCACCGCCTCCTCTTCCGCAAAACCCTCCTCCGAAACCCGAATGCGGGTCCAGTTATTGATCCTGCTACTGTCGCTCTGGCGACACTTCTGAGCACCCAACTGACAAGTCAATTGAAGGATGTCATCCCAGAGATGATAAACTGGATTCAAGGTCATCGCAACAATTCTGGCCATACTACTAGAGAGGCTAGTGGAAACACTAGTCATACTACAGACTGCTCCTACAAATCTTTTGTAGGATGCAAACCCCCAAGCTTTACTGGAGTCGAAGGCGCTGTTGGATTAATCCAATGGCTAGAGAAAATGGAGAACACTCTGGACATTAGCAGTTGTCCAGAACACCATAAAGTTCGCTATGCAGCCGGTTCATTCAGCAAGCGAGCTTCAACATGGTGGAACGCACAGATCAGGGCTAAAGGAAGAGATGAGGCGATGGCGATGCCTTGGGCAGAATTTAAACTTCTTTTGAGGAATGAGTTTTGCCCGAAACACGAACTCCAACAGCTGGAGATTGAGCTCTCAAACCATGTAATGAAGGGAGCTGACCATAGGACCTTCACCACTCGCTATCATGAATTGGTAGCTTTGGTACCAGAGATGGTGCCAACATCCTGCTACTTTGGAGTAGCAGGATTACCCTCTTGTATCCAAAGCATTGTACTTGCTGCATATCCTGCTACTTTGGAGTCTGCTATCTCCTTTTCAGCTAAACTCACCAATGTGATGGTGAAGTCTGGAGTTCTAAAAGATGATGCAGGAAAGGCTAAGGAAACAACATCAAAGAAACCAGAGTACCATCAGAAGAAGAAACAAAATGTCGTCAAGAATTACGCAGCCGTTACTCCTTTAAGACAGGCACCTACAGCACCTGTCAATCCTGCAATCAGGAACTATGGGGGAGAACATCCCCAGTGCACTCACTGCAAGTGTCATCATCCTCCTACTGCTCAATGTAGGAAGTGCACCAATTGTGGTCAGTTTGGCCACTGGGTTAC
Source organism: Mikania micrantha (assembly GCA_009363875.1). Classification (NCBI taxonomy): domain Eukaryota; kingdom Viridiplantae; phylum Streptophyta; class Magnoliopsida; order Asterales; family Asteraceae; genus Mikania; species Mikania micrantha. The sequence continues at coordinate 90,685,141 of CM018693.1, forward strand.
TAAATGTCGTGTTGCTGTAAAACATGCTACCAACACTGCAGCAAGAGCACTACCTCCACAGAATCCAGGCAACAACAACAACAACATGGGATGTTACAAATGCGGAGAAATGGGTCATTTCTCCCGTGACTGTCCAAAGAGAGTGCAACCAGGAGCACAAGCACCACGAGGACGAGCTTTTGTTATCGGAGCCAATGCTGCACGCCAAGACCCTAATGTGGTCACTGGTACATTTCTTTTACATGACTCTTATGCATCTATACTATTTGATACTGGTGCAGACCAGAGTTTTATTTCATCTGATTTTGCATGACAACTTATTCTTACTGAGGAAACTTTAGACTCCCCTTATATTATTGAAGTAGCGAACAGGAAGCAAGTTACAGTTAGCACTATACTTAGGAACTGCCCACTTACTCTCACAGATCACACATTTACCATCAACTTGTTGCCGATGGAGTTGGGTAGTTTCTACATCATCGTAGGGATGGATTGGCTATCACTCAATAGGGTTGAAGTCATCTGTTCCGAAAAGCTACTTCGGATTCCAGTGACGAGTGATCGTGTATTGGAAGTTCGTGGGGATCAAGCAAAGCGAAACATAAAGATCATATCATGCAAAAAAACGCGTAAGTGTCTACAAAAGAAATGCATAGCTTTCTTGGCTCACGTAGTGGAGAAAGAAAAAGAATAGAAAACAATACAAGATGTCCCGATAGTGAAGGAATACCCTGAAGTGTTTCCTGAGGATCTACCTGGTTTGCCACCTGTGCGACCGGTAGAGTTTCGTATTGATTTGTTCCTGGAGCAACACCCGTTGCTAAATCCCCTTACAGGTTAGCACCTTCGGGGATGCATGAGTTATCTAACCAACTACAGGAACTGCTTGATAAAGGTTTCATCCGACCGAGCTACTCACGTTGGGGAGCTCTGGTTCTGTTCGTGAAAAAGAAGGATGGATCCTTTCGTATGCGCATAGATTATAGGGAGTTAAACAAACTAATCATCAAGAATCGGTATCCACTACCGAGGATTGATGATTTGTTTGATCAATTGCAAGGAGCTCAATACTTTTCGAAGATCGATCTGCGTTCCGGATACCATCAGCTCAGAGTACAAGAAGAAGGCATACCAAAGACGGTGTTTCGTACCAGATACGGGCATTACGAGTTTATGGTGATGCCTTTTGGGTTGACGAATGCACCCGCGGTTTTCATGGATCTCATGAACCGAGTGTGTAAGCCATATTTAGATCAATTTGTTATTGTCTTCATCGATGACATATTGATCTACTCTAAAAGCAAAGCAGAACACGAACAACATCTTAGAACGATCTTGGAACTATTAAAGGAAGAGAAGCTCTATGCCAAATTCTCTAAGTGTGAGTGTTGGTTAAAAGAGGTTCAATTCCTAGGCCACGTTGTTAACAGTGAGGGAATACACGTTGATCGTTCCAAGATCGAGGCAATAAAAGATTGGGACACTCCGAAGACACCTACGGAGATACGTTCTTTTCTAGGCTTAGCAGGCTATTACAGAAGGTTTATCTCAAACTTTTCTAAGATAGCTCTGCCACTTACAAAGTTGACACAGAAAAGTGAGCCGTTTATTTGGGAACAAAAGCAAGAAGAAGCCTTTCAAACTTTGAAGCAAAAGCTATGTGATGCTCCGATCTTATCTCTCCCAGATGGTTGTGATGACTTTGTTGTGTATTGTGATGCATCCCATCAGGGACTTGGCTGTGTACTTATGCAGCGGGACAAAGTTATTGCTTATGCTTCGAGACAACTAAAGATTCATGAGAAGAACTACACTACTCATGATCTAGAACTGGCAGCAGTGGTGTTTGCACTGAAAATCTGGAGACATTACTTATATGGAACCAAGTGTACCATATTCACTGATCACAAAAGTCTGCAACACATATTTGACCAGAAGGAACTCAACATGCGACAACGATGTTGGGTTGAGCTTCTGAATGATTACGACTGTGTAATCAAGTACCATCCAGGCAAGGCAAACGTTGTAGCTGATGCCTTCAGCCAGAAGGAATGGGTCAAACCCTTGTGCGTCAGAGCAATGGGAATGACTGTACAGACAAGCTTACACGACAACATTATGAAAGCACAACAGGAAATTATTGAACGTGAAAACTTGAAGAAAGAACTTGATTGCGGTGTGGAAAAACATTTGGAAACAAAACCTGATGGACTCGTTTACTACAAGGATCGTATATGGATTCCTGTAGTAGATGAGTTAAAGAAACTTATTTTTGATGAAGCACACAAACCCAAGTACTCTGTGCATCCCGGTACTGATAAAATATACAAAGAGTTACGTGCATATTATTGGTGGCCGGGTATGAAGAAAGACATAGCTGAGTATGTTGGTCGATGCTTTACGTGTGCTAAAGTGAAGGCGGAACACCAGAAACCGTCTGGTTTACTGGAACAGCCTGAAATTCCACTTTAGAAGTAGGAACAGATAGCTATGGACTTTGTCACTAAGCTACCCCGCACTTCCAGTGGACATGATACCATTTGGGTTATTGTTGATCGATTAACCAAATCTGCTCATTTCTTGCCGATGCGAGAAACTTACACGATATATAAACTAGCAAAACTTTACATCAATGAGATAGCGGTACGCCATGGTGTGCCATTGTCTATCATTTCAGATCGTGATAGCGGATTCACATCAAGGTTCTGGCAGTCATTGCAGAAATCTCTGGGGACGCAATTAAACTTGAGTACAGCTTATCATCCACAAACGGATGGTAAAAGCGAACGTACTATACAAACCCTGGAGGACATGTTAAGAACTTGTGTTCTAGACTTCGGTGGGAATTGGGATTCTCATTTGCCACTGATTGAATTCTCCTACAACAACAGTTATCACAGCAGCATCGGCTGTGACCCATTCGAGGCTCTTTATGGCCGGAAATGTCGGTCACCGATCTGTTGGTCGGAAGTGGGAGATAATCGTATCACCGGGCCAGAACTGATTCAAGAAACTACAGAGAAAATTGCCCAGATACAACAAAGGTTACAGGCAACACGAAGCAGACAAAAGAGCTACGCCGACAAACGGCGTAAGCCGTTGGAATTCCAAGTTGGAGACCGTGTCATGTTAAAGGTTTCCCCATGGAAAGGCGTAGTCTGATTTGCAAAGAAAGGCAAATTAACACCACGGTACGTGGGACCGTTCGAGATCATCGAACGCATTGGTCCTGTGGCGTACAGATTAAACTTACCGGACGAACTTAGTGGTGTACATGACGTGTTTCACGTCTCAAACTTGAAGAAATGCCTTGCTGATGAAACTCTTATCATACTGATTGAAGAAATTCAATTGGATGAACACTTACACTTTGTTGAAGAACCTTTAGAGATTATGGATCGCAAGGTCAAGAAACTGAGGCGAAGCCGTATTCCTATCGTTAAAGTTCGTTGGAACTCAAGGCGCGGACCCGAGTTTACTTGGGAACGTGAAGATCACACGAAGAACAAGTATCCCCAACTCTTTAAAAAGGAAGCCGTACCGAATAACGAGTCTTAAATTTCGGGACGAAATTTCTCTAACAAGGGGAGACTGTAACATCAGTACCGGACGCGTGCCGGAACAGTGATGGCAACAGTGAATCGTACAGTAAATCAGGTACACATTACGTGAAACTATGTTTATACTATTGATACATTATGATTTACATGAAACTATTATGCGATTGTTTGAATCTGACTAAAACCATAGGGTTTAACAGTCAGAAACATGTCAGACAATACGGTGTTGAAACATGAATACTTGATTTGATACTATTGTGTATAAACGTATGTGAGGTTAAACAAAACAAAACCATAACGGTTATTGTTTCGGAATGCTAAACCGACGAACTATTCGTATAGGTGAAGATCTGTACGAATAATTCTGAGAGTTTAACGTTCTGAAATAATGACTTAACAGTAGAAAACAAGAATCAGAAAGCCAAACCATCGTCGTGTTCGTTCGAATGACGATTCGAACGAATACGCGCGATGGCGACGCGATCTGACGAAACGAAAACGAAAACGAATATCGATACGAACGATCATAAACTTCAGGAAATAAAATATTACCTATTTTACAATTTTGAAACTCATCATAAATATAATTTACCAAAACCATTTTAATAAATCGCGAACGAATTAATCGCGTAAAATATTATAATTCGATAAATAAATAAACACAACGATATTTAAAATAATTTCTAACAATATTCGTATTTTAAACATCGTAAAATAATTCTTTTTATTTAATTTACGGTAAACACGCATAACGTGTCGGAAACCTGACGAAAATACGAACAGAGCAACCGAAACGAACCCGAATACACACGGGGTATAAAAACCCTTACAAGCCTTTAACTCCATTTATTTCATTCACCTACACACTCTCTCTCTCTCTAAAATTTCGGTTCTCTCTCTCTCTAAAATACCATCACCATCTTCAAGCTTGAATCTCCCATATCTTGTTCATTTCTTCATGGATTTGAGTGATTATTGAGCCTAAACGACCATCTCGAAGCCCTCTACGTGAAAGTACAATGGATCTGAAGCCTAGCCCACTGAAGCTTGAGGTATAGATTTTTGAAAAGTCTGAAAATGAGGGTTTTCACTTCTTGTTTCGTTACACTAACCCTAACCGGTTAACTCTCATGCTATCTTGACCCCCAAGCCTCGACAACTATATCGGTTACACCACGACACATGAACAACTTTAGTATTCGGATGATTGAGCTTGATGATATGTTACAGGTTCGTGGGAATGGATGAGAAGTCGACCGAACCCTAAAGCATCAACTACACGAACCTTCTTGTCATTGGAAACCACCACCGAACCCACAAACCATAGGCGAACCTTGCAAGGGCTACGAACCCTGTGTTGCCGATCCTTGCACGTGCGGCGAACCTTGCATGGTCATATCAGCCACCGAACCTTCATCATTATCGGGTGAATCCTACTGGTTCGCACAGCTGAGCAGCGAACCCTCCACGAACCATTGAGCCACCACGAACCTCCATCGGTAACGTTGAACCTGACATGTCAGAGAATGAGCAAACCTCCTGTGAACCCTCATACTATGTGGCGAACCATTGTGTCTCACGAACCTTCATGCCTCTACACGAACCTTCTTGATCAACCCTAGCCGAACCCTGTAATCTCCTGTACAACGAACCCTTTTGAAGCATCTACTCAGCCGAACCATGGTCCTGAACCCAGTAGGTTCGCTGCAAGTAAGACCAACCGATTACAACGGTGACCATCGTGACCAATGAACACTCTAATCGGCCCAACAGATTGTGTAATTCGGCCCAAGGGAGTTAATGCAACCCATCTTTAATCAGCCCATTAGGATTAATCGGCCCACCTACATATACTTGGCCCACGATACTTAAACCGGCCCATAAAGCCACATTCGGCTCATGACCATTTATGGGGCCCAAAGACGTTGGCCCATTACACGGCCCATGTCAACACCCAACCTAATGGTTTAGTCCACTAGTAGCACCCAAGGCCCACTTAAACTTAGTTGGCCCAACTCCTTCTTTCGGCCCATAATAATCCAATGCATAACACATTAACTAATCGAATTTGAGTAACATGCAAGAGATTAAACAAGTTTCTACAAGGATGAGGAAATTGAATAAATCATATTATGGGAAGCCTTAAGACTTAAATCTTTAAATGCTTGATTAGGATTGTTAACTTTTAACCCAAAACCTAAGTCTTATACTTAATATCTTTTGTCACACATTTAAACAATAGGATATAAACAGCTTAACAAGGATATTTTCCCTACATGGGTTAGACTAAGGGTTAATAAAATCCTAAGTGAACAAATTGGGCCGAATGAAGAACGAGACTCACAGTGTTAGCCAAATTTAGGGCTAACACTAACACTTACACGCACAACGAATCTTTACAAACTTATACTTATAAGCTATAACACTATGAAATCAATACAGGAGCATGAACATCCTAACAAGAGCAAACAAAGAGCGCGTGCATTCTAATTTTACTTAGTCAAACACTACGGACACAAGGTGAGTTCATTTGTCCCTTTTCAAACTTATTTGTTTTACTTCGGGACTGAGAAGCATGTTAAACATTTTAATAAACTATTGAAATGTTATTTAATGCTTTTAAACTTAAACATAAGACTTGATGCTTATGCTTATGAAACTATATGCTTAAACATGAGACTTGATGCTTATGCTTGTGAAACTATATGCTTAAACACGAGACTTGATGCTATACCATGGAATTCATGATGAAACTATGTGTGGACACTTGAAACTATATGCTTGAAACTATTATTTGCGCATGAAATATTGTGCATGTATCTAATCATAGGCTATGTAATTGTTAAAAGACTGCTAGTGCAGAGCTTGTACCTATGTATTGAGATACATGTAAACTAAACCATAACGAGGCTAAGCTATTACCTATATAAGAGACATGTAATTGCTAAACTTCTGCTAGTGCAGAGCTTTTGTCTGCTTATATGAGGTATGTAATTGCTGGATTAAAACTAAACCATGACAAGGCTAAGCTATTATCTATATAAGAGACATGTAATTGCTAAACTTCTGCTAGTGCAGAGCTTTTGTCTGCTTATATGAGATATGTAATTGCTGGATTGTTTGTGTATGCATGGCTTGTGTCTATGTATGAGATACGTAAGTGCTAAACAACTGCTAGTGCAGAGCTTGTATCTTGTATAGGAGAAACGTAATTGCTAGACTAAGCTTAACTAATTCATGAGATGCGTAATGGCTAAACGACTGCTAGTGCAGAGCTTGTATCTATCCGTGAGCTATGTAATTGCTAAATGACTGCTAGTGTAGAGCTTGTACTCACGCATGAGATTAGGGACAGCTAAACTATGTGCGTGTGAAACTATGATGCTTGTTAAACGTACTTTGAAACTAATACTCATGAATGCTATAGACTTGTAAACTTTGAAACAGAAAACAAAAGCTATGATAAGGAATGGGTTGAATGGTAGGTAAAAGGCTTACTTATTATTAACAACAGTGTCATATCCGGATTAGTATGTGGTGGGACGGCGTCTGGGCGGGTTGTAGGATCGACTCAGGGGTATGCCCTATATATAAGCATACCGATTTGGATATTACATGTGGAGTTAATGAGATTAAGGTTTTACCGAAAGAGGTTTGTTAAAACTATTTTCAACTTATAAACTTTATGAACTCACCAACCATTGTGTTGACTTTGTTTTCTTATATGCTTTCTCGGGTGGAGCAGAGGTTTTAGCTAAGGCTATTGGATTGCATGCTAGGTGGCCTAGATAGAGGACCTAGTTGATTTTGGAAGCACATATTTTGTTGATAATACGCTTCACTTTTGATATCTTGTATAGATACAAGATATAAACATTCGATTCTTTGTTAGGTTTACTTAGTTAAATTGCAGAACATTGATATTGTAATTTAACTTTGTAATCCTAGTTTAATGTTGATTGTGCTTTAGTTATTCTTAAACATTGATGCTATGAAAACAATCTGATCATTTGATTATCACTCACGACATCGCGCCGCGAGAACCTTCCGCCCGACGGAGACTTCGATCCAACCTAGCCGGCTCGGGGTGTGACATTATGGTTATCATTTTTTTTGCCATGTTGCGCAGGAGAGTTTAAGGAAATTAACCAACCATTAAGGAGTCACTATAAGTCACCTCAAGAGTATTATTGACTCCAAATTAAGAGGAAATTTTAGTTAATGTTGTATTTTGGCAATTCTTCTATTTGAAATATGTTTGTTTTATCTTGTTGGTTTAAGATAAGTAGTATACAATATATGATAATATGAATGATAAACTAACAAGAAGTAAGAATCACGTTGTAAATTGTTACCGTCGCTGCATCGCGCGGGTTTCCTACTAGTACCAACAATACAAGAAACCATGTCTGAAATTAAATGATAATTTTGGGACATCAAAACTGAATGAAGATCAAATGTTTGAATTTAATCAAGAAAGAGAATTGTGTGACTTATTTTCGGTGATCATTTCTGAAGATATTAAAAAGGCTAATTTTGAACAAATGCCACATTCATGTGCAAAGTGGAGTTTGTTAGAACTTGCATATAACAATCATGTTGCAAAGAAGATAAATGATGCTTATGATCGTCTTTTACCACTTATGCAAGAATTGAAATATTTTCAGTTTGATATCACTGATGAGCAAATCGTTGAGAAGTTTACGCAATTCTTACCTTATCGATGGAGTGATTTTGTTGAAAGAATGAGGGAAACAGAAGTCATTCATCATGTCAAATTAATGAACTTCAAAGATGTAGTTGATAAAATGGAATCGGATATAAGACGAACTGGAACATGGATTGTGAAAATTGTTGATTTCTCGTGGATTGATGAACAAAGAAACATGTTAAAGGAAAGTATGAGTGTTGAGAAAGAAAAAAAAGATGTTGATGGAAGAAAGGAAGATGATCTGAAAACTGAAGATTGTATTGAGACAAGTGTGAATTTGAGGATGGAAAGTAATGATGAAGAAAAGAGTGTGGATTCTTCATTGTCAGAATCTGATAAAGCAAATGAACCTGAAATGGCTGAACATAGCAAACAGGTGAAGGAAGTTGTAGATGAGAGATGTAAGGTAACTGAAGACACACACATTCTTGATGATTCTGAAATCACAAGTGAGATGAAGAAGTCTAAAGATGATGTGTTGAAGTCAAAGGATGAAACTTCAAGTGATGAAGTGGTGTTAACAGAGGATCAGAGTGTTTATGAGGATGCCTCTGATGGTTTGTCTGAAACAACTACCATCGTTAGTGAAGATCATTGTCATGCCATTTCAGATAAAGAGCTAAGTTCAGGTAAGTTTTCTAAACTTTCGTGCTCTAAATGTTTAAATCTTGAGGGAAAAATTTGGAGTTTGGAGGAAAAAAACTTAAAACTTGAAATGTGACTTATCAAACTGCAATAAAGCATACATGGTTTTAAAATCAAATGAAAAGTTTTTTTACAAAACAGATTGCAAAATTAAAGTCACAGGTTCAAAAGTTGACTGATGATTTGTCAAAGTCAAATGCCAATGAAGGCATTTCTGAACAAAAACTTGACATTCTGAGCAAAGTAAATGCTGAATAGACAAATTGTGACAATCCGATTTTTTTTACACTAACCTTGTTAACGGGAGATGGTGATATCACAGGCTCAACAGTGACAATGTGGGCCCAACAGGACAAAGGTAGGCCCTATAAGGCCAGTGAAGGCCCAACAAGGCCAATGAAGGCCCAACAGAGCCAATGTAGGCCCAGTGAGATCTAGGGAGGCCCAATTACAAGATCAAGGTTCAATAAAGCCAAGTAGGCCCAATAAAGGGGATGGTAGGCCCATTGAGATTTAGTTAGACCCAATAAACTCAAGATAGGCCCAGTGAAATTGATGGAGGTCCAATTGAGTTAATCAATTTCAATATTAGTTCAAGTAACTAAACAGTGACAATCCGGCAAATTCGGATTAACCCCGGTAGTTCGGAATGGACAGAAATGATCCGAAACTAAGCATAATCGAACTACAAGTTATAAGATTAATCAAATTGGTTTTAGAGATATCCAATTTAATAGAATTTGACTTGTTAAGGATTAAAATGATTAAATTTTGACCTTTACAAGTCAAAATTCGACTAAATAGTGATTAAATTCGAAATTGCATTAGAATTAAGTTAAAAACCGAAATTGATTAACCTTAATCATGCTATTGATGATTAGTATCAATTCCCATACGTTATAGGAGCATTAAGATGTCGAATTTAATAAGAAAACAACTTTTGGGTTCGAAACCGTCATTAGTGACAATAAGCTCTCACAAATCGATTGAAATTCGCACAATTTCATATCCATATACACTAGTCGGCTTCTTTAGAGGGATTAGCACAATCCAATTTAATCTCATAAGCTGTGGAAAGAAGAAAACGATTTGGAGGTGACCGAACCTAGGGCTCAAAGTGGTTCTATATCAATTCTTCATCAAAACAGGTTAGTAATTCATCCTACACTTTCTAAACATGCCGACTAAGGTTTAACCCAAATCAATTGCGGTTGATAATATTGAATTTATAGATTTCGATTCCTAGGGTTCATATTTGAAACGGTTTTGGGGGTTTAAATTAAAATGTGTTTGATAATCAAATTAAAACACATGGAGAGGTTCATAAGGTTCCGAACAAGCTGATTAGTATGACAATTTCATCTATAAACATCGAATGTTATGATTTCGTGTTTCTAGGGTTCTTTAAGAGAACCATTTGGGGATTTCGATTTTAATGGATTCTTGAATCAAATTGACGGGTACCATTAGATTCAGAGGGTCCCGATTAGGCTTAAGCATATGTAAATTTCACCTTGTAGCATCGAATTGGTAATGCTCAAGTTCTAGGGTTCTTGAATATGGACGAATTTGGGGGTTTTGGGTTAAAACGATCGTAATATCCAAATTAATTGACCAGATAACTTCGAAAATTTCTGTTTCAACGAAACCCTATGGTCTTAGGATTAACCGTATTCGAATTCATGGTCAATTAGGTGAATGATGTTTCGGCTATAATAGGAAATAGGAAATCAGGCTAAGTGAAGCTTAAAACAATTTTTTTCTGAGTTCTAATGCGATTCCCTAGCGGGCTTGACTAGTTATAGGCGTGTGTGTTGGAGTTGAGGGTCGCGGGTTCGAGTCCCGGCCCAACCAATTTTTGGATTTTAAAACTAATTTAGTGTTTTAACCATAACTCCTTCGTTTCAAGTCCGATTCGATCCGTTCAAGTTGCGTTGGAACCGTAACAAGAATACGAACGTGTTGAAATGATAAAATTCATATTTTGATCCGAAAATGAAATCGCGTATAATTACGATTATTTAAATAAAATCAAATATGATTTTATTTAAACGATTTCAAAGGCACGCGTATACACGTATGCACATTCTTAACACTCTAACATACGTATGTTGATACGTATGTGATGTCAAGCACAAAACGACATTCCGAATAACTTTAAGTTATTGTTTAAACCACAGATTCTTCGTAGAGGATTTCTACGCAAGTTCACACGTATTTGATCATTCTGCAATTATCAAAGGTGCGTACACGGCCCTTTCTTATTTTAACTGTTTTGGGGGAGAAAACATGTGCAACAAACTGTTTTTAGATACAAATCACTTGCATGAGTTAGCTGTTTACATTATGTGACAACATATCTATTTGAAAGTCCTTACACACCTCGAACCGTTTAGTTTGCTGTAATGCAAAGCGTGGTAGTTGGAAATAGATCTATTAGGTTTGACAAACCTCACCTGGTAGATGGGATCTACGCAGGTGTTTGACTGACCAAACACAATTTTACTATTGTTGTGATAGACAATAGTGGCAAGGCGAAAACATGCTATAGCATGGCAATCCGTCAGCTTCGGTGTCGAACACGTATGTAAATAGTTTATATGACTAGCTATCATGACTGTGCATGTGTGATTATGTTATCTACAATCTTGTTATTCAAACTGTTGTTTTGAACATTGTGATTATTGAAAACCTGTGTTATGCACCAACCATTGTGTTGACTTGATTTGCATGTTTTCTCAGGACGCTAGGGCGCGCGTTACAGCTGGCATGGACTAGGAGATAGAGTCTCATGCATGTTAAACATTTTGAACAATTGAATTTGAATATTTTAGTATTTTGGGTTGTAATGTTACTTTACAACTGTTTATGGTTTTTAAACGCTTCCGCAACTTTTGTAAACTCTGATGTATTGTTTTAAAGACCACAGTATGTTTTGAAAATTCATATAGAGGTCTTCGCTATGTCTAATGATCTGAGATCCTGGTTTGTCATGCTCCCAAACGGTGTGATTCCGTTAGTTGGAATTGGGGGTGTGACAGATTGGTATCAGAGACATTGGTTATAGCGAACTAGGTTTGCATTTGTAGGCCTAGACTATGACTGTTAGACATTAGACACATCTGTTTATACGTATTGCTTAGAAATTACATATGACATTATGTAATTGACTTGTTTACGTATTCCATGGCACTGTACTTACATATGGTATTATGTAACAGGCATGGCTTCATCATCAGTCCCTTATATTATCATTGATGATTCCGAGGACGAGGAGCCGATAGTTCCGGCACCACCATCATCACCACCACCACCTATTCCATCACCTCCACCATATGAGCAGGATGACTCAGATCCGGAGGAGGATCCGGACGAGGACCCGGAGGAGGATCCCGACGAGGATCCAGACGAGGATCCAGAGGAGGATCCATACGAGGACCCGGATGAGGATCCGGAGGAGGAGGAGGAGGGCACTCAGCAGATTCCTGCTGAGGGACCTTCCACACATTCACCACCAGTACTAGATGCTCCTGAGCCTAAGAGGCAAAGGACGGACGCCGAGGAGATCGCCAAATTGCGCGAGGATCTGGAGGTAGCAGAAGATAGGATAGCACAGAGATCTCAGGAGTTATGGGATGCTATTGAGAGGCAGGATGATCTTGCCCATCTTGTTCACGATATGCGGGATGAGATGATCAATTTGATTGGTCGTCTAGAAGAGTCAGAGAACCGAGAGGAGATCTTGGCAGGCAGAGTTGAAGCTTTGGAGGATTTAGTGGCTTCTGAGAATGAGGAATAGGATGAGGATGAGGAGGAGGAACCAGCACCAGTTGTTGAGTCCGATCCTGAATCCACTGTTGAGGACGACTGATTGTTTTTTCTTTTATTCTTGTTTTATTTAAACTTATTAGGAACGGGTTGTGTTCCTACATTAGTAGTTTGAAAACTTGTATTTCATTCCAAAAGTATTGTACTCAAAGAAAGTTTCTATCTATTGAAAAGTTATTATTTATTTCCAACAGTTGTGTTGAATTATATTACATGTTGTGTTTGTTGTTTTACTTACACATGTTACATTGGATTTTGATCACGCGCTAACATTTCTTGTAAATAGGAAGGAAATGGCTGAGGGAAATGTTCATATGACTGTTGCTGAGCTCAACGAGTTAATCAACAGCAGAGTTGCAGAGGCAATAGCACAGTACGCACAGACACACAACACAGGGCCACAGGGTCCAGCTGGGGGATTGGTTAACCCACAAGTTTGCACATTCAAGATGTTCTTGGACTGCAAACCTCACAATTTCAAAGGATCGGAGGGGGCCATAGGACTTCTCCGATGGATTGAAAAGGCAGAGTCTGTGTTCGAAATGTGCAACTGTCCCGATGAAAGCAAGGTGAAATTTGCTACTGGAACATTAGAGGGTCCAGCACTGACTTGGTGGAACTCCAATGTTCAGACTCTGGGGTTGGGAGAAGCAAATGCGTTGACCTGGAACAACTTCAAAACTTTACTGCAAGAGGAGTATTGTCCTCGCAGTGAAATGCAGAAGTTATAGGAGGAATATTGGCACCTCAAGATGGAGGGGTCAAACATTGAAGAGTACACGACCAGATCGCATGAACTGGCCAGACTGCTACCACATATGGCTACTCCAGCCAGTAAGTGGATTGAAAGGTACATTGGAGGACTAGTGCCTCAGATTCAGGGGATGGTTACTTCAGCAAATCCCACCACCATCCAACAAGCTGTTCGTCTAGCGCATCAGCTTACTGATCAGGCAGTGTTACAGGGAACCCTGCCTAAGCGAACATCTGCTACCAAGGTAGGAGATCACAAGAGAAAGTGGGAAAGTAACAACTTCAAGGGTAACAACCAACAGCAGAACAGGAAGCAGGACTCAAACAAGTCCTATCATAATTCCAGCAGTGGTCAGCAATCATCATCATCGGGGGGCTATATTGGTAAGCACCCCAAGTGCAATAGGTGTGGTTATCATCATGCAGGTAACCAATGTGACAGAGCTAAGTGCCAGAGGTGTGGCAAGATTGGGCATGCGGCTAAAGATTGTCGCGGAGAGCTGCAGAACAACCATAACAACCAGAACAATAACCAGAACAACGCTCAGAAGGGTTGTTTTGAGTGTGGAAAAATGGGACATTTTAAGAAAGATTGCCCACAACTCAAGAAGGGCGGGGACAATAATGTCAATAACAATGGTAATGGAAATGGAAATGGCAACGGTAATGGAAATGGCACCAACAACAACAATAACAACAACAACAACGGTGCTAGAGGCAGGGCGTTTGTGATAGGAGGACGTCAAGCGCGGGAGGATCCCAACATTGTTACGGGTACGTTCCTCTTAAATAATCACTATGCCTCTATGTTATTTGACACCGGTGCCGATCGGAGTTTTGTATCTAGTTCACTTGCTAAGTTGCTAAATGTTAGTCCCACTGCTTTAGATAGTCCCTACACTGTGGAATTAGCTGATGGTAAGTTGATTGTAGTAGAAAACATTTATAAGGGATGTATCCTTGATTTGATGGGTCAGACATTAGAGATTGAATTGATGCCTATTGCCTTAGGCAGTTTTGATGTAGTCATTGGCATGGACTGGTTGTCCAAGAACCAGGCTGAAATCGTATGCCATGAAAAGATTGTTCGCATACCTCTTCCGCAGGGAGAGACATTATATGTACAAGGCGAGAAGAGCAGTACCCCACTGCGTCTCATATCTTGTATGAAAGCACACAAATGTCTGCGGAAAGGTCATACAGCGGTTATAGCACTTATAACTGAAAAGCCGGTAGCTGAGAAGAAACTTGAAGATATACCTATAGTTTGTGAATTTCCAGAGGTATTTCCAGAAGACTTGCCGGGATTACCGCCTATCAGACAAGTGGAATTCCGAATTGATCTTACACCGGATGCAGCACCGATAGCTAGGGCGCCTTATCGACTTGCACCGTCAGAGATGCAAGAGTTATCCACACAATTGCAAGAGTTGTTAGATAAGGGTTTCATACGGCCCAGTTTTTCACCATGGGGAGCTCCAGTATTGTTTGTGAAGAAGAAGGACGGGACTTTTCGTATGTGTATCGATTACCGGGAATTGAATAAGGTTACTATCAAGAACCGGTATCCGTTACCCAGGATTGACGATCTGTTCGATCAGTTACAAGGTTCGAGTTATTACTCGAAGATTGATCTCAGGTCGGGTTATCATCAACTAAGAGTCCAGGAGGAAGATATTCCGAAGACAGCATTCAGGACACGATATGGCCATTATGAGTTCTTGGTCATGCCATTTGGGTTGACAAACGCTCCAGCTGTATTCATGGATCTCATGAATCGTGTTTGTAAACCTTATCTTGATAAGTTTGTCATTGTTTTCATCGATGACATTCTCATCTATTCAAAATCTGAGGAGGAACACGCTGAACATCTTCGAATATTATTGGAATTATTGAAACAAGAACAACTGTACGCTAAGTTCTCGAAATGTGATTTCTGGATGCGAGAAGTACAGTTCTTGGGTCATATAGTTAATAAAAAGGGCATACATGTTGATCCAGCGAAGATTGAAGCGATTAAGAATTGGGAAGCGCCAAAGACCCCTACCGAGGTACGCCAATTCCTTGGTTTGGCGGGTTATTATCGACGATTCATTGAGGGTTTCTCAAAGATCGCTCAACCACTTACAGCTCTTACGCACAAGGGAACAAAGTATAACTGGACGGATAAACAGGAAGCTGCATTCCAGTTATTGAAACAGAAGCTTTGCAGCGCACCGATTCTGTCCTTACCGGAAGGGACGGAAGACTTTGCGGTGTATTGTGACGCATCTGGACAGGGTTTGGGATGTGTGTTGATGCAACGGGATAAAGTGATCGCTTATGCTTCCAGACAACTACGAACACACGAAAAGAATTACACTACTCATGACTTGGAGTTAGGAGCAGTGGTTTTTGCTTTAAAGATTTGGAGGCATTACTTGTATGGAACTAAGTGTACTATTTACACTGATCATAAGAGTTTGCAACATATCTTTGATCAGAAGGAGCTTAACATGAGGCAACGGCGATGGGTTGAGTTGTTGAACGATTATGAGTGTGCGATTAAGTATCACCCGGGAAAGGCTAATGTAGTAGCTGATGCTTTGAGCAGAAAAGATACAACGGGAACAAGACGGGTTCGCGCACTTATGATGACAATACATACTGACTTACCTGATAAGGTACGCAGTGCTCAGATTGAGGCTTTGAAAACGGAAAACTTGGTACAAGAATCTCTACGTGGGATGGAAACACAGTTGGATGTCAAGTCTGATGGAATTCGTTATTTCATTGATAGACTGTGGATACCTTTGTATGGAGGTTTAAGGGAACTCGTGATGGATGAAGCACAAAAGTCCATGTATTCAGTCCATCCGGGGTCAGATAAGATGTATCATGACTTGAAGGCACTGTATTGGTGGCCTCACATGAAAGCTGATATTGCTAAGTACGTTAGCAAATGTTTGACTTGTTCGAAAGTCAAAGTGGAATATCAGAAGCCATCTGGTTTACTGCAACAACCAGAGATACCGATGTGGAAGTGGGAACAGATTTCGATGGACTTCATTACTAAGTTACCCCGTACACCGAGTGGTTGTGATACGATATGGGTAATTGTCGATCGATTAACGAAATCTGCACACTTCTTAGCAATCAAAGAAACTGACAAGATGGAGAAATTGACTCGTATTTACATTAAGGAAGTAGTAGCACGACATGGCGTGCCAATTTCTATTATATCAGATCGGGATGCCCGGTTTACTTCCAATTTCTGGAAATCTCTTCATAAGTCATTGGGGACTCGCTTGGATATGAGTACCGCTTATCATCCACAAACCGACGGTCAAAGTGAACGAACGATTCAAACGCTCGAGGATATGTTACGAGCTTGTGTAATTGACTTTGGTGATAGCTGGGAGAATCATTTACCGTTGGTGGAATTCTCTTACAACAATAGTTATCATACAAGCATTCAAGCAGCACCGTTTGAAGCTTTGTATGGTCGCAAATGTTGTTCACCAGTTTGCTGGGTTGAAATTGGTGACAGTCAGATAACAGGTCCTGAACTGGTGCACGAAACGACAGAGAAAATAGTTCAAATCCGGAACCGTATGGCAGCGGCTCGGGATCGACAGAAGAGTTATGCAGACAAACGTCGTAAACCGTTGGAATTTCAAGTGGGAGACCGAGTTCTTCTAAAAGTATCACCATGGAAAGGTGTGATACGATTCGGCAAGCGCGGGAAGCTTAGTCCACGTTACGTAGGACCTTTTGAGATTCTGAAAAGGATTGGTCCGGTTGCGTATCAACTCAAACTACCGGATGAACTCAGTGGAGTTCATGATGTGTTTCATGTGTCGAACTTAAAGAAATGTCTTTCTGATGAGACATTGATTGTACCGTTGGAAGAAATACAAGTAGATGAACAGCTGAGATTCATTGAAGAACCAGCAGAAATTATGGACCGAGAGGTCAAACAACTGAAGCAAAGCAAGATTCCAATAGTCAAAGTCCGATGGAATTCAAGACGTGGTCCTGAATTCACATGGGAACGGGAAGATCAAATGATGAAGAAATATCCTCATTTATTCAAGACAGCTACTGCTAACACTGAGAGCGCACGTTAAATTTCGGGACGAAATTTCCTTCAACAAGGGATGACGTGATGCTTTCACACATCAACACTGCAAATTTCAAACTGTAAGCACAAATATTTTCAAACATTTTATTTATTCAATTGATTTTGTTACAAACATTTGTGCTACATTACATTCTATATGTTTTATGTGCTACATTTCATATGTTACATGTTATGGTAGTACATACACGATGAGTTACATACATTTTTGCTATGTGCGGGGTTGCATAGTACAAACAGTTTCAGACACTCACTAGGTGTGAGGTTACACAACACAGTACGATCAAACACAAACAGTCACAGTTAGGTGAACTAACTAGTGTACACGCAAACAGTCACATTGAATGATCACAATTGAGTTGTGATGTTGCAAGCATTAGACTTTGTGTGTGAGTACATACAAGCACACAGAATGATCAAATTACACTAACACGTACGATTTAAACTCGTAAGTAGTTTCCTAACTATTCCTAACACTTACTAATTTTCGGGACGAAAATTCCTTCAACAAGGGGATGATGTGACAATCCGATTTTTTTTACACTAACCTTGTTAACGGGAGATGGTGAAATCACAGGCTCAACAGTGACAATGTGGGCCCAACAGGACAAAGGTAGGCCCTATAAGGCCAGTGAAGGCCCAACAAGGCCAATGAAGGCCCAACAGAGCCAATGTAGGCCCAGTGAGATCTAGGGAGGCCCAATTACAAGATCAAGGTTCAATAAAGCCAAGTAGGCCCAATAAAGGGGATGGTAGGCCCATTGAGATTTAGTTAGACCCAATAAACTCAAGATAGGCCCAGTGAAATTGATGGAGGTCCAATTGAGTTAATCAATTTCAATATTAGTTCAAGTAACTAAACAGTGACAATCCGGCAAATTCAGATTAACCCCGGTAGTTCGGAATGGACAGAAATGATCCGAAACTAAGCATAATCGAACTACAAGTTATAAGATTAATCAAATTGGTTTTAGAGATATCCAATTTAATAGAATTTGACTTGTTAAGGATTAAAATGATTAAATTTTGACCTTTACAAGTCAAAATTCGACTAAATAGTGATTAAATTCGAAATTGCATTAGAATTAAGTTAAAAACCGAAATTGATTAACCTTAATCATGCTATTGATGATTAGTATCAATTCCCATACGTTATAGGAGCATTAAGATGTCGAATTTAATAAGAAAACAACTTTTGGGTTCGAAACCGTCATTAGTGACAATAAGCTCTCACAAATCGATTGAAATTCGCACAATTTCATATCCATATACACTAGTCGGCTTCTTTAGAGGGATTAGCACAATCCAATTTAATCTCATAAGCTGTGGAAAGAAGAAAACGATTTGGAGGTGACCGAACCTAGGGCTCAAAGTGGTTCTATATCAATTCTTCATCAAAACAGGTTAGTAATTCATCCTACACTTTCTAAACATGCCGACTAAGGTTTAACCCAAATCAATTGCGGTTGATAATATTGAATTTATAGATTTCGATTCCTAGGGTTCATATTTGAAACGGTTTTGGGGGTTTAAATTAAAATGTGTTTGATAATCAAATTAAAACACATGGAGAGGTTCATAAGGTTCCGAACAAGCTGATTAGTATGACAATTTCATCTATAAACATCGAATGTTATGATTTCGTGTTTCTAGGGTTCTTTAAGAGAACCATTTGGGGATTTCGATTTTAATGGATTCTTGAATCAAATTGACGGGTACCATTAGATTCAGAGGGTCCCGATTAGGCTTAAGCATATGTAAATTTCACCTTGTAGCATCGAATTGGTAATGCTCAAGTTCTAGGGTTCTTGAATATGGACGAATTTGGGGGTTTTGGGTTAAAACGATCGTAATATCCAAATTAATTGACCAGATAACTTCGAAAATTTCTGTTTCAACGAAACCCTATGGTCTTAGGATTAACCGTATTCGAATTCATGGTCAATTAGGTGAATGATGTTTCGGCTATAATAGGAAATAGGAAATCTGGCTAAGTGAAGCTTAAAACAATTTTTTTCTGAGTTCTAATGCGATTCCCTAGCGGGCTTGACTAGTTATAGGCGTGTGTGTTGGAGTTGAGGGTCGCGGGTTCGAGTCCCGGCCCAACCAATTTTTGGATTTTAAAACTAATTTAGTGTTTTAACCATAACTCCTTCGTTTCAAGTCCGATTCGATCCGTTCAAGTTGCGTTGGAACCGTAACAAGAATACGAACGTGTTGAAATGATAAAATTCATATTTTGATCCGAAAATGAAATCGCGTATAATTACGATTATTTAAATAAAATCAAATATGATTTTATTTAAACGATTTCAAAGGCACGCGTATACACGTATGCACATTCTTAACACTCTAACATACGTATGTTGATACGTATGTGATGTCAAGCACAAAACGACATTCCGAATAACTTTAAGTTATTGTTTAAACCACAGATTCTTCGTAGAGGATTTCTACGCAAGTTCACACGTATTTGATCATTCTGCAATTATCAAAGGTGCGTACACGGCCCTTTCTTATTTTAACTGTTTTGGGGGAGAAAACATGTGCAACAAACTGTTTTTAGATACAAATCACTTGCATGAGTTAGCTGTTTACATTATGTGACAACATATCAATTTGAAAGTCCTTACACACCTCGAACCGTTTAGTTTGCTGTAATGCAAAGCGTGGTAGTTGGAAATAGATCTATTAGGTTTGACAAACCTCACCTGGTAGATGGGATCTACGCAGGTGTTTGACTGACCAAACACAATTTTACTATTGTTGTGATAGACAATAGTGGCAAGGCGAAAACATGCTATAGCATGGCAATCCGTCAGCTTCGGTGTCGAACACGTATGTAAATAGTTTATATGACTAGCTATCATGACTGTGCATGTGTGATTATGTTATCTACAATCTTGTTATTCAAACTGTTGTTTTGAACATTGTGATTATTGAAAACCTGTGTTATGCACCAACCATTGTGTTGACTTGATTTGCATGTTTTCTCAGGACGCTAGGGCGCGCGTTACAGCTGGCATGGACTAGGAGATAGAGTCTCATGCATGTTAAACATTTTGAACAATTGAATTTGAATATTTTAGTATTTTGGGTTGTAATGTTACTTTACAACTGTTTATGGTTTTTAAACGCTTCCGCAACTTTTTGTAAACTCTGATGTATTGTTTTAAAGACCACAGTATGTTTTGAAAATTCATATAGAGGTCTTCGCTATGTCTAATGATCTGAGATCCTGGTTTGTCATGCTCCCAAACGGTGTGATTCCGTTAGTTGGAATTGGGGGTGTGACAGATTGGTATCAGAGACATTGGTTATAGCGAACTAGGTTTGCATTTGTAGGCCTAGACTATGACTGTTAGACATTAGACACATCTGTTTATACGTATTGCTTAGAAATTACATATGACATTATGTAATTGACTTGTTTACGTATTCCATGGCACTGTACTTACATATGGTATTATGTAACAGGCATGGCTTCATCATCAATCCCTTATATTATCATTGATGATTCCGAGGACGAGGAGCCGATAGTTCCGGCACCACCATCATCACCACCACCACCTATTCCATCACCTCCACCATATGAGCAGGATGACTCAGATCCGGAGGAGGATCCGGACGAGGACCCGGAGGAGGATCCCGACGAGGATCCAGACGAGGATCCAGAGGAGGATCCATACGAGGACCCGGATGAGGATCCGGAGGAGGAGGAGGAGGGCACTCAGCAGATTCCTGCTGAGGGACCTTCCACACATTCACCACCAGTACTAGATGCTCCTGAGCCTAAGAGGCAAAGGACGGACGCCGAGGAGATCGCCAAATTGCGCGAGGATCTGGAGGTAGCAGAAGATAGGATAGCACAGAGATCTCAGGAGTTATGGGATGCTATTGAGAGGCAGGATGATCTTGCCCATCTTGTTCACGATATGCGGGATGAGATGATCAATTTGATTGGTCGTCTAGAAGAGTCAGAGAACCGAGAGGAGATCTTGGCAGGCAGAGTTGAAGCTTTGGAGGATTTAGTGGCTTCTGAGAATGAGGAATAGGATGAGGATGAGGAGGAGGAACCAGCACCAGTTGTTGAGTCCGATCCTGAATCCACTGTTGAGGACGACTGATTGTTTTTTCTTTTATTCTTGTTTTATTTAAACTTATTAGGAACGGGTTGTGTTCCTACATTAGTAGTTTGAAAACTTGTATTTCATTCCAAAAGTATTGTACTCAAAGAAAGTTTCTATCTATTGAAAAGTTATTATTTATTTCCAACAGTTGTGTTGAATTATATTACATGTTGTGTTTGTTGTTTTACTTACACATGTTACATTGGATTTTGATCACGCGCTAACATTTCTTGTAAATAGGAAGGAAATGGCTGAGGGAAATGTTCATATGACTGTTGCTGAGCTCAACGAGTTAATCAACAGCAGAGTTGCAGAGGCAATAGCACAGTACGCACAGACACACAACACAGGGCCACAGGGTCCAGCTGGGGGATTGGTTAACCCACAAGTTTGCACATTCAAGATGTTCTTGGACTGCAAACCTCACAATTTCAAAGGATCGGAGGGGGCCATAGGACTTCTCCGATGGATTGAAAAGGCAGAGTCTGTGTTCGAAATGTGCAACTGCCCCGATGAAAGCAAGGTGAAATTTGCTACTGGAACATTAGAGGGTCCAGCACTGACTTGGTGGAACTCCAATGTTCAGACTCTGGGGTTGGGAGAAGCAAATGCGTTGACCTGGAACAACTTCAAAACTTTACTGCAAGAGGAGTATTGTCCTCGCAGTGAAATGCAGAAGTTAGAGGAGGAATATTGGCACCTCAAGATGGAGGGGTCAAACATTGAAGAGTACACGACCAGATCGCATGAACTGGCCAGACTGCTACCACATATGGCTACTCCAGCCAGTAAGTGGATTGAAAGGTACATTGGAGGACTAGTGCCTCAGATTCAGGGGATGGTTACTTCAGCAAATCCCACCACCATCCAACAAGCTGTTCGTCTAGCGCATCAGCTTACTGATCAGGCAGTGTTACAGGGAACCCTGCCTAAGCGAACATCTGCTACCAAGGTAGGAGATCACAAGAGAAAGTGGGAAAGTAACAACTTCAAGGGTAACAACCAACAGCAGAACAGGAAGCAGGACTCAAACAAGTCCTATCATAATTCCAGCAGTGGTCAGCAATCATCATCATCGGGGGCTATATTGGTAAGCACCCCAAGTGCAATAGGTGTGGTTATCATCATGCAGGTAACCAATGTGACAGAGCTAAGTGCCAGAGGTGTGGCAAGATTGGGCATGCGGCTAAAGATTGTCGCGGAGAGCTGCAGAACAACCATAACAACCAGAACAATAACCAGAACAACGCTCAGAAGGGTTGTTTTGAGTGTGGAAAAATGGGACATTTTAAGAAAGATTGCCCACAACTCAAGAAGGGCGGGGACAATAATGTCAATAACAATGGTAATGGAAATGGAAATGGCAACGGTAATGGAAATGGCACCAACAACAACAATAACAACAACAACAACGGTGCTAGAGGCAGGGCGTTTGTGATAGGAGGACGTCAAGCGCGGGAGGATCCCAACATTGTTACGGGTACGTTCCTCTTAAATAATCACTATGCCTCTATGTTATTTGACACCGGTGCCGATCGGAGTTTTGTATCTAGTTCACTTGCTAAGTTGCTAAATGTTAGTCCCACTGCTTTAGATAGTCCCTACACTGTGGAATTAGCTGATGGTAAGTTGATTGTAGTAGAAAACATTTATAAGGGATGTATCCTTGATTTGATGGGTCAGACATTAGAGATTGAATTGATGCCTATTGCCTTAGGCAGTTTTGATGTAGTCATTGGCATGGACTGGTTGTCCAAGAACCAGGCTGAAATCGTATGCCATGAAAAGATTGTTCGCATACCTCTTCCGCAGGGAGAGACATTATATGTACAAGGCGAGAAGAGCAGTACCCCACTGCGTCTCATATCTTGTATGAAAGCACACAAATGTCTGCGGAAAGGTCATACAGCGGTTATAGCACTTATAACTGAAAAGCCGGTAGCTGAGAAGAAACTTGAAGATATACCTATAGTTTGTGAATTTCCAGAGGTATTTCCAGAAGACTTGCCGGGATTACCGCCTATCAGACAAGTGGAATTCCGAATTGATCTTACACCGGATGCAGCACCGATAGCTAGGGCGCCTTATCGACTTGCACCGTCAGAGATGCAAGAGTTATCCACACAATTGCAAGAGTTGTTAGATAAGGGTTTCATACGGCCCAGTTTTTCACCATGGGGAGCTCCAGTATTGTTTGTGAAGAAGAAGGACGGGACTTTTCGTATGTGTATCGATTACCGGGAATTGAATAAGGTTACTATCAAGAACCGGTATCCGTTACCCAGGATTGACGATCTGTTCGATCAGTTACAAGGTTCGAGTTATTACTCGAAGATTGATCTCAGGTCGGGTTATCATCAACTAAGAGTCCAGGAGGAAGATATTCCGAAGACAGCATTCAGGACACGATATGGCCATTATGAGTTCTTGGTCATGCCATTTGGGTTGACAAACGCTCCAGCTGTATTCATGGATCTCATGAATCGTGTTTGTAAACCTTATCTTGATAAGTTTGTCATTGTTTTCATCGATGACATTCTCATCTATTCAAAATCTGAGGAGGAACACGCTGAACATCTTCGAATATTATTGGAATTATTGAAACAAGAACAACTGTACGCTAAGTTCTCGAAATGTGATTTCTGGATGCGAGAAGTACAGTTCTTGGGTCATATAGTTAATAAAAAGGGCATACATGTTGATCCAGCGAAGATTGAAGCGATTAAGAATTGGGAAGCGCCAAAGACCCCTACCGAGGTACGCCAATTCCTTGGTTTGGCGGGTTATTATCGACGATTCATTGAGGGTTTCTCAAAGATCGCTCAACCACTTACAGCTCTTACGCACAAGGGAACAAAGTATAACTGGACGGATAAACAGGAAGCTGCATTCCAGTTATTGAAACAGAAGCTTTGCAGCGCACCGATTCTGTCCTTACCGGAAGGGACGGAAGACTTTGCGGTGTATTGTGACGCATCTGGACAGGGTTTGGGATGTGTGTTGATGCAACGGGATAAAGTGATCGCTTATGCTTCCAGACAACTACGAACACACGAAAAGAATTACACTACTCATGACTTGGAGTTAGGAGCAGTGGTTTTTGCTTTAAAGATTTGGAGGCATTACTTGTATGGAACTAAGTGTACTATTTACACTGATCATAAGAGTTTGCAACATATCTTTGATCAGAAGGAGCTTAACATGAGGCAACGGCGATGGGTTGAGTTGTTGAACGATTATGAGTGTGCAATTAAGTATCACCCGGGAAAGGCTAATGTAGTAGCTGATGCTTTGAGCAGAAAAGATACAACGGGAACAAGACGGGTTCGCGCACTTATGATGACAATACATACTGACTTACCTGATAAGGTACGCAGTGCTCAGATTGAGGCTTTGAAAACGGAAAACTTGGTACAAGAATCTCTACGTGGGATGGAAACACAGTTGGATGTCAAGTCTGATGGAATTCGTTATTTCATTGATAGACTGTGGATACCTTTGTATGGAGGTTTAAGGGAACTCGTGATGGATGAAGCACACAAGTCCATGTATTCAGTCCATCCGGGGTCAGATAAGATGTATCATGACTTGAAGGCACTGTATTGGTGGCCTCACATGAAAGCTGATATTGCTAAGTACGTTAGCAAATGTTTGACTTGTTCGAAAGTCAAAGTGGAATATCAGAAGCCATCTGGTTTACTGCAACAACTAGAGATACCGATGTGGAAGTGGGAACAGATTTCGATGGACTTCATTACTAAGTTACCCCGTACACCGAGTGGTTGTGATACGATATGGGTAATTGTCGATCGATTAACGAAATCTGCACACTTCTTAGCAATCAAAGAAACTGACAAGATGGAGAAATTGACTCGTATTTACATTAAGGAAGTAGTAGCACGACATGGCGTGCCAATTTCTATTATATCAGATCGGGATGCCCGGTTTACTTCCAATTTCTGGAAATCTCTTCATAAGTCATTGGGGACTCGCTTGGATATGAGTACCGCTTATCATCCACAAACCGACGGTCAAAGTGAACGAACGATTCAAACGCTCGAGGATATGTTACGAGCTTGTGTAATTGACTTTGGTGATAGCTGGGAGAATCATTTACCGTTGGTGGAATTCTCTTACAACAATAGTTATCATACAAGCATTCAAGCAGCACCGTTTGAAGCTTTGTATGGTCGCAAATGTTGTTCACCAGTTTGCTGGGTTGAAATTGGTGACAGTCAGATAACAGGTCCTGAACTGGTGCACGAAACGACAGAGAAAATAGTTCAAATCCGGAACCGTATGGCAGCGGCTCGGGATCGACAGAAGAGTTATGCAGACAAACGTCGTAAACCGTTGGAATTTCAAGTGGGAGACCGAGTTCTTCTAAAAGTATCACCATGGAAAGGTGTGATACGATTCGGCAAGCGCGGGAAGCTTAGTCCACGTTACGTAGGACCTTTTGAGATTCTGAAAAGGATTGGTCCGGTTGCGTATCAACTCAAACTACCGGATGAACTCAGTGGAGTTCATGATGTGTTTCATGTGTCGAACTTAAAGAAATGTCTTTCTGATGAGACATTGATTGTACCGTTGGAAGAAATACAAGTAGATGAACAGCTGAGATTCATTGAAGAACCAGCAGAAATTATGGACCGAGAGGTCAAACAACTGAAGCAAAGCAAGATTCCAATAGTCAAAGTCCGATGGAATTCAAGACGTGGTCCTGAATTCACATGGGAACGGGAAGATCAAATGATGAAGAAATATCCTCATTTATTCAAGACAGCTACTGCTAACACTGAGAGCGCACGTTAAATTTCGGGACGAAATTTCCTTCAACAAGGGGATGACGTGATGCTTTCACACATCAACACTGCAAATTTCAAACTGTAAGCACAAATATTTTCAAACATTTTATTTATTCAATTGATTTTGTTACAAACATTTGTGCTACATTACATTCTATATGTTTTATGTGCTACATTTCATATGTTACATGTTATGGTAGTACATACACGATGAGTTACATACATTTTTGCTATGTGCGGGGTTGCATAGTACAAACAGTTTCAGACACTCACTAGGTGTGAGGTTACACAACACAGTACGATCAAACACAAACAGTCACAGTTAGGTGAACTAACTAGTGTACACGCAAACAGTCACATTGAATGATCACAATTGAGTTGTGATGTTGCAAGCATTAGACTTTGTGTGTGAGTACATACAAGCACACAGAATGATCAAATTACACTAACACGTACGATTTAAACTCGTAAGTAGTTTCCTAACTATTCCTAACACTTACTAATTTTCGGGACGAAAATTCCTTCAACAAGGGGATGATGTGACAATCCGATTTTTTTTACACTAACCTTGTTAACGGGAGATGGTGATATCACAGGCTCAACAGTGACAATGTGGGCCCAACAGGACAAAGGTAGGCCCTATAAGGCCAGTGAAGGCCCAACAAGGCCAATGAAGGCCCAACAGAGCCAATGTAGGCCCAGTGAGATCTAGGGAGGCCCAATTACAAGATCAAGGTTCAATAAAGCCAAGTAGGCCCAATAAAGGGGATGGTAGGCCCATTGAGATTTAGTTAGACCCAATAAACTCAAGATAGGCCCAGTGAAATTGATGGAGGACCAATTGAGTTAATCAATTTCAATATTAGTTCAAGTAACTAAACAGTGACAATCCGGCAAATTCGGATTAACCCCGGTAGTTCGGAATGGACAGAAATGATCCGAAACTAAGCATAATCGAACTACAAGTTATAATATTAATCAAATTGGTTTTAGAGATATCCAATTTAATAGAATTTGATTTGTTAAGGATTAAAATGATTAAATTTTGACCTTTACAAGTCAAAATTCGACTAAATAGTGATTAAATTCGAAATTGCATTAGAATTAAGTTAAAAACCGAAATTGATTAACCTTAATCATGCTATTGATGATTAGTATCAATTCCCATACGTTATAGGAGCATTAAGATGTCGAATTTAATAAGAAAACAACTTTTGGGTTCGAAACCGTCATTAGTGACAATAAGCTCTCACAAATCGATTGAAATTCGCACAATTTCATATCCATATACACTAGTCGGCTTCTTTAGAGGGATTAGCACAATCCAATTTAATCTCCTAAGCTGTGGAAAGAAGAAAACGATTTGGAGGTGACCGAACCTAGGGCTCAAAGTGGTTCTATATCAATTCTTCATCAAAACAGGTTAGTAATTCATCCTACACTTTCTAAACATGCCGACTAAGGTTTAACCCAAATCAATTGCGGTTGATAATATTGAATTTATAGATTTCGATTCCTAGGGTTCATATTTGAAACGGTTTTGGGGGTTTAAATTAAAATGTGTTTGATAATCAAATTAAAACACATGGAGAGGTTCATAAGGTTCCGAACAAGCTGATTAGTATGACAATTTCATCTATAAACATCGAATGTTATGATTTCGTGTTTCTAGGGTTCTTTAAGAGAACCATTTGGGGATTTCGATTTTAATGGATTCTTGAATCAAATTGACGGGTACCATTAGATTCAGAGGGTCCCGATTAAGCTTAAGCATATGTAAATTTCACCTTGTAGCATCGAATTGGTAATGCTCAAGTTCTAGGGTTCTTGAATATGGACGAATTTGGGGGTTTTGGGTTAAAACGATCGTAATATCCAAATTAATTGACCAGATAACTTCGAAAATTTCTGTTTCAACGAAACCCTATGGTCTTAGGATTAACCGTATTCGAATTCATGGTCAATTAGGTGAATGATGTTTCGGCTATAATAGGAAATAGGAAATCTGGCTAAGTGAAGCTTAAAACAATTTTTTTCTGAGTTCTAATGCGATTCCCTAGCGGGCTTGACTGGTTATAGGCGTGTGTGTTGGAGTTGAGGGTCGCGGGTTCGAGTCCCGGCCCAACCAATTTTTGGATTTTAAAACTAATTTAGTGTTTTAACCATAACTCCTTCGTTTCAAGTCCGATTCGATCCGTTCAAGTTGCGTTGGAACCGTAACAAGAATACGAACGTGTTGAAATGATAAAATTCATATTTTGATCCGAAAATGAAATCGCGTATAATTACGATTATTTAAATAAAATCAAATATGATTTTATTTAAACGATTTCAAAGGCACGCGTATACACGTATGCACATTCTTAACACTCTAACATACGTATGTTGATACGTATGTGATGTCAAGCACAAAACGACATTCCGAATAACTTTAAGTTATTGTTTAAACCACAGATTCTTCGTAGAGGATTTCTACGCAAGTTCACACGTATTTGATCATTCTGCAATTATCAAAGGTGCGTACACGGCCCTTTCTTATTTTAACTGTTTTGGGGGAGAAAACATGTGCAACAAACTGTTTTTAGATACAAATCACTTGCATGAGTTAGCTGTTTACATTATGTGACAACATATCAATTTGAAAGTCCTTACACACCTCGAACCGTTTAGTTTGCTGTAATGCAAAGCGTGGTATTGGAAATAGATCTATTAGGTTTGACAAACCTCACCTGGTAGATGGGATCTACGCAGGTGTTTGACTGACCAAACACAATTTTACTATTGTTGTGATAGACAATAGTGGCAAGGCGAAAACATGCTATAGCATGGCAATCCGTCAGCTTCGGTGTCGAACACGTATGTAAATAGTTTATATGACTAGCTATCATGACTGTGCATGTGTGATTATGTTATCTACAATCTTGTTATTCAAACTGTTGTTTTGAACATTGTGATTATTGAAAACCTGTGTTATGCACCAACCATTGTGTTGACTTGATTTGCATGTTTTCTCAGGACGCTAAGGCGCGCGTTACAGCTGGCATGGACTAGGAGATAGAGTCTCATGCATGTTAAACATTTTGAACAATTGAATTTGAATATTTTAGTATTTTGGGTTGTAATGTTACTTTACAACTGTTTATTGGTTTTGATTTGAAACGCTTCCGCAACTTTTTGTAAACTCTGAATATTATGTTTTAAAGACCAACGTATGTTTTGAAATTCATATAGAGGTCTTCGCTATGTCTAATGATCTGAGATCCTGGTTTGTCATGCTCCCAAACGGTGTGATTCCGTTAGTTGGAATTGGGGGTGTGACACAATTGCCGTCAATAATATTAAACTCAAAATGGACAAGGCAAAAAGAGACTTTGACAGAATCATCCACAAATTGGAGAATTATTACGAGTATGTAATTTCTTCAAGTCCTGTTATTGAGAAATCAAGTGATAGTGAAATTTCAAAAGATAACATTCTTAATAAGGGAAAGTATCCAATTTGTGCTTATGACAATTTTTCTCCTACCATTGAAGATTGTACTTTAGAGGAATATGATGAGGAGACATTGTACAGATGTGGGTTGATTGATGTACATAAGAATTATGATGATTCTCACAATAACATTTTTGATGATGTAAAATCATGTGTTTCAAACTCAG
The DNA here is from genome assembly GCA_009363875.1 of Mikania micrantha. Taxonomy (NCBI): domain Eukaryota; kingdom Viridiplantae; phylum Streptophyta; class Magnoliopsida; order Asterales; family Asteraceae; genus Mikania; species Mikania micrantha. The sequence goes on from CM018693.1 coordinate 90,715,355, forward strand.
CAACATCATCAAATAAGAAAGTCTCTTTCAAAACCCCATTGGTTGAAATTAAAAAGTTTTCAAACAATGAAGACAAGAATTTTTCAAAACAAAATGGTTTTTCATGTTCAAAACCTGAACGTCAAATTCAATCAAAATGGGTTGTGAAATCATCATGTGCATGAAATAAAATGGAATCAAAGTGTGATACTTCAAAGTATTGGATCAAAGACTAGATTTCACTATGTCCCACAAGATGTTAAAAGTTGAACTATGAGTCTCCCACGTCAAGTGGTAAGAAGTCACATTTGACTCATATTGGTTCAACAAGGAATCAAAGACTAGTTTATGGTTCGCCAGTGACAAATTACCAAAACCATAGGTTTGTGCAAAACTATTCTCTTAGGTTTGTGGAGAGGGGAATATGTTTTGAGTGTGGTACAAGAGGGCATATCATTGCTAATTGTCTTTATCTGTGTGAGTTAAAAGGACAAGTTAGTAATGCAAAGTCATGTGTCACAGAGGTTTCAAAGTTCATTTCTAAAAAATATAAAATTTCAAATCAAAACAAGGAAGAACTTGTGAAAGCCTCAGATGAAGAGAAGTTGAAACTTTCAAAACCCTTAACGTCTAATTTGGTTTTTAACAACAATGTGGTGATTCAAGATAAGTATTATCTTAAGAATGCACTTGAACAGGAACAGTTGTGGATACCAAAATCAAACAAAGTTTCAAAGGAAACTTCATTAGTTTCAGCTGGAAAATGGATTAAATTTCGGTATATGGATGCTCATGGAAAACTCAAGACCTCAAAGGCTTGGGTGACCAAAGCTATCTAATGGTTTGTGAGTGTGTGCAAGAGGAATTCAAGAGGACCTATCAATTGGAGGAGAGCTCATTAATAGTGGAACTTCCTGAAATGTATTTGGTAAAATTGTTCTAATCTTTAACTGTCATATTATTATGGAGAACTTGACAGGTTTGGAATTACATTGTCATATTTTCTTGATTTTTTCTAGTCACATTGATCATAATGTTTTACAAAGATGGTAAATCATATCGGTTGCCAATTTTCTGGGAATTTTGATTTTTCTATGTACTTATAAAATTCTAAAAACCAAAAAGATTTTCATTTTTAGCATTTTAGGGGGAGTAAATATTTAAAAAAAAAATCAAAAACAATATAAAATTAGAAAATTGGGAAATTGATCCGACCTTTGAGATATGATTGTACATTGTAACATTATGAAGCTTACTTCTATCATACAAGATCAAATGCAAAGCGATCACAATGCACTCAGTATGATAAGTTGGTAGGTCTTTCACTTAATTGTGATTTCTGTAGACTAATGCCATAATTATTCTTTATGGGACAAATTACTTAGAACACAGTGTTCGATCTTTGTCCTTAGTGCGTGGTCATTTGCCTCAGTGATTGCTAATAGTATTAGTACATATATTAGTTTGATCATGTGTTTCTTTTTCAAAAGAAATTCTAAGTTCATTTTTTTTCTTTTATTTTCGTTCATAACATGGACATTTTCTGCGTATACTTAAGTATCGATCTGACTGTTATGTTTTGGACATTCTGCTTTTATTTTCTTGGTTTGTTTAAAACTTGGGCATTCTATGTGTATACAGAAGTATCGATCTGATTGCCAGGTTTTAAACTTAAGTTATTTTTTGGTTTAATATCCTGGTTTCATCTGCGCATATGGAAGTATCGATCTTGTTACCGGATTTTGAACATTCCGTTTTATTTTACACTTTGTTATTTCACAAAAGATATTCTGCTTTATTTTCTCATGATCAAACTAAGCAAGAATTTGATCATATAATTTACAATGGCATCGCTGTTGGTTGATGTTTCACAAAGCGGGGATGTGTTCAAGTGTGTGGGGAACACAAAGTCTTGTGATTGGTTTTCATTAATCCAAATTAACAACAAGTAGTAAGACTTAAAGTGGATCCGTATACTGCCAATCGTCCTAGGCTTGTGCATCGACTAAATAAATCTCATTAACAATCAACAAGTAACGCTGAGGTATGATTACAATATGATCTCATGTTTGGATCTTTCTCATCAAAAACATATTTATTTTTTAGTTAGAATACAAATTTTGTAGGATTCTAGGGTATAAAAATTTTGCAATTCATAGCTTTAGGCGGAGTTTATTCAAATCATTGAAAAATTCATAAAATTTTTTCTTCTATTTTCTTTTAGACTATCCGATGTGACTTACTAATTCTTTGTAAACACTATAATTGATTAATTGTTAATAAGTGACAAATAGAAATTGGAGTTGTGATGAGGAATCTAGTATGATCACATGTGAAGCAAGAGATTTAGTGTTGATAATGTGTCAACTGATGCAGGTGATCAGGGTGATGAAGATCTGTGTGTTGAAGATGTCACTACAGTCCTCAGCAAGTGAATCTTGGAAAAAGAAAGACATAAGATGGAGACAGAGAGAATGAGATCAAGAGAGAGAATGAAGCGGAAAAAAAGAGTCTAATGCTGTATATACAACAACATTTGATACAACAACTACAACTGAAGGGGAGTAAGTAGATAACAAGGTTGTAGGGGATGCACACAAAGTTTGAGCATATACAATAGCAAGGTTCAAGGGGGAGTATGTTGATGCATTTTCTGTGTGAAAGCTGCATTTACTGTGTGAACCTTGCTTGTTGTAAATGAAATCATAGTCTGTTGTATATGATTATAAAAGTCAAGTGTCAAAGGGTTCGCCTAGAGATCCTAAAAGGTTAGGTTCGGCTATGATTGATAGTTAATAGGTTGGGCTAGCATAAGGTTCACGAACCTTATCATAGGTTCGTGTAAATTCGTTGTTCATATCTGAGCCAAACCTATATGGCAAACTTATTGGCAAAACTATTGGCAAACCTATGAAACCTATATATATGGTTTTGCTATTTCATTTCAAGTGACTTGGGGGTAGACTTGGAAGCTTGGAACTCATAATTACACACACATACAAAGGAACATTCTCTCAAGTTCAAGATCAACATTCTCTTCATCTTAGTGTCATTCTCTGTATATTCAAGTGTTGTATTTCACGTTTGTATTGTAAACACTTGAATGATGATGAGAAATTTAGATTCAAGATGATATATTACAGTGTTATTGTTGATCCAAATCTAGTGATAAACAGATTCCGCACGTTTATAATCGAACCATAGAATTTCATGATCAATTCTTCAAATCTACAAGCGCGAATTAGGCTTGTTCCTTTGTACTACAAGATTCCTTTCGTCAAGATGATCGTTTTGATAGCTTATATGAGCGATTTGATGAAGATTTGAGAGAGTTATGGTTGATTTTGTGAGTGTTTTGTAGAGAGAGCTTTGAACGAGTTTAGTGAGAGAGAGAGAGGGAGATTGGCTGTCAAAAAATGAAGAAGGTAGGGGAAAATAAGGGTTTTTATACCCCGAGTGATTCCCCGCGTTTTCAGTCTCGCTCGGTGTCGGTTTCGTTTTTTTTATGTACGTGTCGTAACGGTTACGTAAAAGAATTATTTGAATTGTGAATTAGATTTCTTAGATTATTTTTTATGATGAGTTTCAAAATTGTAAAACGTAAAACGTAACATTTTACTTATTTTTACAGTTCGTTTGTTTTCGAACCGTTAAAGGAATATAGTTACGTGTATACCCGTAATTATAGACGTTTTTCGTCATTTTATGTATTTATTGATGTTTACTCGTAATTATAAGTTCGACATTAATATCATTACGGACCGTCACCCATAATGATATTGGGTCTCACTTACACATTACGAATAGTGTTCTTCCCTAGCCTAATCAACTATAAATAAATAATATATACTTGTACTTAAACTAAACAAAATCCTATAACACACAAACATGCACATACGAATCACATTGACATATTGAATACGAATCACGCGGACATATAGACTAACAAGTACACATTGTTCAATCCTTGTCTAAGACTACCATGACTTACTGTACAGATGTTACAGTCTCCCTATTTAAGGGAATTTCGTCCCGAAACTATCTAGCCGAAGATACTGTAAAAAGATGAGGGTACTTGAGCTTCATCTGGTCTTCATGTTCCCAGGGGAACTCTGCACCACGTTTGCCTTCGCATCATACTTTTACGATCGGAATACGGCTACGTTTTAATTTCTTGACTCCATGATCCGTGATTTCGACTGGTTGTTCTATGAATTGCATGTTGTTTTGAATCTAAATGTCTTCCAGTGGAATCTGATCATCATGATCAGCCAAGCATTTCTTAAGAATCGATACGTGAAATGTATCGTGAACATTGCTTAGCTCCACTAGAAGTTTGAGTTTGTAGTCTACGGGACCAATCCTTTCCAGGATCTCCAAAGGTCCAACGTACCTTGGTGCTAGTTTCCCTTTCTTCCCGAATCGGACAACACCTTTCTAGGGAGAAACCTTGAGTAAGAGTCGGTCACTGCCACACCCCGAGTCGGTGGGCTGGATCGACTTTCCCGTCGGGCGGAAAGTTCTCGGGGCGCGATATAGTTTGATAAACATAGTGATCAGATTGTTTACATGGCACATGATATATAATGAGAAATGCTAAACGACATATATATAGAATTACAAAGTTAAATTACATTGTCACGTTCATAATTTAACTAAGTAAATCTACCAAAACGAATCATAAAATTTTCTATCTTGTAACTGCACGAGATTCACAAAAGTGATTCACCAAAATATGTCATCAAAAGTTATGCACACAAGATGTAGCTAGGTCCACTATAAAAGTCACTAGCTAATGCATCCTGAGTCTGGTGACGATACATGTTCGTCACCTGAGAAAACATGCATTTAAACAAGTCAACACTAGGTTGGTGAGTTCATAAGTTTAGTAATTGAAAAAAATCGATTTATTGTCATTCACAATCATAATGTTTCACACAAGTCTTAATGATAATTGTTTCATTTGTCTCTCATAATGTCCTCTACATAGTTATACTTACAAATAGTTTTTCACCCAAATCAAGCATGCCGATATATAGGGCTTACCTAGGGGAAACAAGCCCCAGCCGACATCCCATCACACGCTTAACAGAATTCAACACCACTTGTAATACAACTATGGATATCCATTTCTATCTCACATGTGTTCACCCCATTTGATATTCACCCATAAATTGTGTTAATCACCCGTAGTATGATATGTATAGAAAAAAAGAGTATGAGGGAACTAAGTTATCAAAACCTAAGTGATGATAACCCTCAGTGTTGTAAGAAAAATAGATTTATTAAATCTCATCCTTTTTATTATTCTCTCAAGTGAAGGTTAACTATAATTTACTTCTAATTAAAGGTGTAATAGTTAACTCATCAGTAATGTAATTGGCCTAAATGTATAGATCATATATGGGACCTATTTTGGTCCTCACATAATCAGACCACAATGCCTTCCATTTACCTCTATCCCATTTATGTTCTCATAGTCTCAGAGCCTTCAACGAGACTATTACTAGTATGATGACATGAGAGAAAATCAATTCCTCGGTCTACCAGTTAATAGAATCGAAGGAATAATTACCATTAGTTTCTGTAGTTTAATATCACCATGTGTCGTTCACCAAACCTGACTGGTGTCGCCCTATTACTCGTCAAACGTTATCGGCCCATGATAACAATACCATCAACGTACCGACCTCACTCGCCGACGGTTTGTGAAACCTATGGTACCACTACGCTATCGTAGGTTTAGTCGCACTAAATTAAATGGTAAACTATTCATTTCTAAGGGACTTACAATTGGACATGATCTCATGAACACAAGATTGTTATGATATAATGCTAGCAGTCTTAATAGTAAATAATTGTAGTCATCTGTTCACCCATTGTCATCATCTTCGTGTTATCTATTCACAGTGTTATGTGTTCTCATAGTCTTTAACAAAGTGTTATAAGAACTAGTCTTAGTACACGATGTTAGTAAATGTGGTGAATGATATTATCATCATAAAATTATGTTATCATGATTATCATTCTTGTTATCACTTGTACTGTCTCATGTTATATAAGTGTCATCTCGGTGTTAATAACAAAGTGTTATAAAATTACAACTTCTTACACTTATATTATTTCAGAGTTTGGATGATATCAAGAAATTATGTTATCTTGACATCATCCTTGTTATGTTTTAATGATGCAATCAAAATAAAATGAACTCCATGCCATGATCTCTAATCTTTAACATTGATGCATAAGATTTCATCTTATCATACAATGTTAACATATGTGAGGGATGACATCTTGAAACGATGTTATCATGATGTCAACCTTGATATCCCAAGTGATTGTCTCAATGTTGTCTCAAAGTTATGTATTCTCAATGATTTTAATAGTGTATTATAAGAACTCGTCTTATTACACAGTGTTAATAAATGCGGTGAGTGATGTCCCCGTGAAACCATTTAACATGAGCATCACTCTTGTTGTCTCGGTGTTGTAAACCCATTGTTATGAGATCTAGTCTTGATGCATTGTGTCATTCATTTTGATGCAATGCTATCATGAAGTTAAGTTTTCACGATATTATTTCTGTCATGTTCTACATGTTAATTCACACACAAGCACACATAATGATAATGATAAAATAAAAAGGATGATAATAAAATAAAATCATTATTATCTGAATCACATGATATTTGAAATAATATACTAAAACTTTTTAAATAAACAAAAGAGTTAGCATGTTTCTAAGCCCCGAAGTTAAAATCAAAAGATTAGAAAAGGAGAATATGAAATCACCTTGTAGTTGATGTGATTGACTAAGTAATACAGACAATGCATGCGCTCACTGTTGTTCTTGTGGTTGTGTTCGCGATCCTGTGCTGTATTCAAATTGTTTGTAACTTATAAGTATAAGTTATAGACATGTGTGTATGTGGATGTGTGTGTATTAGCCCTAAAGTTGGCTAACACTTGAATGTCTTTGTTGTCATTTGATCCTAATTCACTTGTGGTGGTACATGCTAGAACTTAATCAATTAGTTTAAGCTTAGCATATCATGTTAGTTGTGATTAGAGACTTGGTCTCAATCATCTTTATTAGTCTAATCCCAAGTTTAAATATCCATATAGTTTCTAAGTATAAACTTAGGTTTATTGGTTATATTTCTTAAATGTACTCGCGTAACCCTTGAAATGATCCTCTTGATTAGAAAGTGTTTACGTAAATATCAAGTTTCAAAGCTTATATACTTAACATTCTTTATAAAGATTTGAGATGTTAGTAAGTTGACTTAATAGAATATTCCACCACCGTTGTAGTAAACTTATTAGTTCCCATATCCCATGCATGTTATCACATGATGTTGGTTCAAAGTGTTGTTCACAAGTTTTAGGACTTCATGATATGTAGGCCGAATAGAAAGTCATGACGCTAACAAAACCTAGTATCGACCTAATGTTCATGCGAATGAAGAACCAAGTCTTAGCCGTATGATGGCATCCTACCGAATGAGAAACCCATCACTTCGGCCAAATGGTTAGGTGGGGTGTATGTCCATCAGGACCGAATGAGGTTCATGTAGGTGAAGGGTATCACACGAATAGACCATTCGGTCGGCTCTTGTTTCGGCCTCAAGAGCTTGTGCGAATGGAGTACCCATTCGACCCTGGTTCTTTTGGTTGAGCTGGGTACTCTCATTCGGCCAGTCGCGACCCAGGTACCCTTCTCACCATTTCCGAGTTCCAAGCTCAACACATGGTATTTCCCAAGTTCCTACACTAGTCTAGTGTGATTTCGTGTGATTTCTCTAAGGTTTGAGGTAGCTAGAACCGGTTTAGATGGGTGTTCGAATAAGGGTTTAGAAAACCCTACAAATCCAAGAATTAGGGGTCGTTTTACCTCTGATTGAGTGGGTGTTGGAGCAGATCCTTTGTACATTCAAGTAGAGGATGTCAAGAGCTTCGATTTGGTAGGTTATTTTCACGATTTGGTCAAGAAATAGGTGAGATCTATTGGTTTTTGTGTTGAAATGTTAGAGAGAGAGAGGGAAACCGGGTTTAGATTAGAGAGAGAGAGAATTAATGTAATAAATGAGGAAGAAAGCTTCATGTAGGGTTTACATACCCCGCGGGTGTTCGGGTTCATTTCGGTTGCTCGGTTCTTGCTTTCGTTACGTTACTGGAATGTAAAACGCTTAATTTTTGGTTTTGTTATTAAATAGTTTTTCTAGAACATTTTTAAGGTTGTGATTCCTAATAAATGTTAATTTTACTTTATTTTAATTATTTAAGGTTCGTAATCGCTTGTTTTCACCGTTTCGTCAGAAAACGTCACTTACGCGCGTTTTCGTACAGAGAGCTAGAAGTACGAATACGATCGTACGTTTTACTTTCTGATTTGGTTTTCTACCATTCAGTTATCGTTCAGAACGTTAAACCCACATATATGTTTGTGTGAATCGTCACCTACGCAAACACACTGTCGTTTATTATTCGTATACGATACTGAGTTGTTGTTTAGCGTTGGATTTCCTCACTAATGGACTCAACTAAACACACCTAATTGCACATAATCACACTTGTTTACTCATAGAATTATCGGCCATCTTATTTCTGTTATTTGTGAAGATCAGATCGCAACCGATATGTCTTTATTACTTGTTCTCACACTTTTGTTTCACATGAATTGTTGTATTTACTATATTTAAATTTTCACTTAAACACGTACAACTGTTATTTGTTTTCTTAGTCCTGTTGTCACACAACTGTTATTCACAATGTATTGCTGTATATTTATCTTTCAATTCTAATCGAAATATATGCAACTGTTAATTGTTTGCACTGATTTGTTATCACATATTGTTCATCACATAGTGTTTACAAATAGTTTAGGTGTAAGTACACACACTGTACGAATTTGCCGGACGGGCATGTACTAGTTGTCACAGTCACCTACTTGAAACTCAAGCGGTTTCGGACGCCGATCAACATAACTCTTCTGCCGATCTCTTGCGGCCTTAAGCCTTGATTGAAGGGTTGTGATCTTGTCGGTTTTTTCTTGAATGAGTTCAGGTCCTACGACCTGCGAGTCACCAATCTCGGTCCAGCAGACCGGTGATTGGCACTTCCTACCATATAAAGCTTCGAATGGTGCACAATGGATGCTTGTATGGTAGCTGTTGTGTACGAAAACTCGATAAGTGGAAGATGAGTATCTCAACACCCACCAAAATCGATTACACAAGAACGAAACATGACCTCGAGTGTTTGGATAGTCCTCTCGCTTTGACCTCGGTTTGGGGATGACATGACGTGCTAAGTGAACGACTATCACGATCGGATATCATTGACGTTGGAATACCATGACGCGTGATGATCTCGTTGATGTATGTAGGTCTAGATCTGATCAAGACACGAGCTTTATGGCTCAGATCGACATCAAATGACTCTAAAGTGTGCGGAGTCCATACTAGAATCACAAGAATAGATGGAAAAATGCTTTCTTTGTATATATCGTGAAGTTCGCAAGAACAATGCCACATTACGTCTAGAGAGCAAGTGCCTCGGGAATCCAACCTAGAACAGTACAAAATACGTCTATTTATACTACTCTAAGAGTACTCGAACCCTATAAACGAAAATGGTTCGAGTACTCGAAAATTTAAGAACATGAAAATTGTACAAGAAAATAGTTAAAATTAAGTCTTCAGTTGGTCACAGGTTGACTTTGTCAGTCTTCGTCTTTGAATGGGCTCTACAAACTACCCCTTGACTGATAAAGTCAACCGATAAGAAATGCGACCGAGTGAGGACCTGCACCGGCATAGAGCCTCATCTCCATAGCGAATGCAACAACCCTGGTGAAAGGTTTTGCCTCTTCATCCCAATCACCATAGACTATGATAGGTGTATCGTGAAGCTTTTTCATATCTTCTTTACCATACTTCAGAGGATCCTTGGGATCGAAAATCATGTCACTGCCTTTGATGTCGTCTTTATTTTTTAGGATAAAGGCTGCATGGTTCTTCTCATCAAAATTTCAATAAGCAAAGTTCACCAGTGAATTGTCGGGGACTCTTGTGGACACTAGGACAACTTTCTCTGTAGCCGGTGGAGGATACTTGTAATAGATCCACGGCTCCTTCTTGACCGAATCCAGTATACAGGTAGAAACAAATATTTTTCCTTTAGTCGTCTTCACTATTGGGAAGTCTTTGTCACACTGATCTTTTATGAACTTGGCAAACTTATCGGCCTGTGTGTCTTTGGACGGTTTGAAGAAAATAGCATTTTTTATGCTTCTGATATCAAATTTTGGCATCGAACAAAACTCTATGGGCCTCTTGAAATACTCTTACTTCCCGTTCATCCTTTTGACAAGATAAAGTTGCTTATCCTTTTTTTTACATCTAGCATGTGACGTTCGATCTCTCATTGCGTACTAAAAACATGTCGCGAGATCCGGACGTCCATGTAATATCAATTGGATCTTCCTGAGCTTCTCCTATCCATGTCTGCTGCACCTCGGGAGGAGGAGGAGTCCAGTCACTTTGTCTGTCAAACCAGCTATTAATCTTCTCGCTGAGTGTCGCGACTTCCTATCCTTGAGGATTGACATACTTGTGAGCATAGAAGTAGTCAGCATATGGATCCTTGGAGACGTTGCAGAGTATGACTTTTTCTGTTTCTTCTTCCGCGGATGCTCTCGTAGAAGATTTGGCAAACTCCTACCTTTCCTGGTCACATACAGCATCGAACACTGTGTCCATAGTGAGATCAGCATAAGGATTTCCGAGACACGCTACATTAATGTCATCTCCAAATCCCTCAAACATGAATTTCTCTGGAAGGTCCTCGAATAAATCATCAAATTCGTCTAGAGGCTTCTCTGAGGAAGGTGGATTCTCTATATGATCACCTTCTGTAACATCCATAACAGGCTTATCATCATGTTGTCCTGAGGAACTTGTTCCTTGGCCCACATCCCCACCTGCATTATCATCATCATCATCGTCTTTCTTGTCATCTTTCTTTTCAGCTTTGTCATCATCATTGTCTTTCTTTTCTTTTTCCTCCTCCTCCTCATCATCATCCTTGTCATTTTCAGCTCTACCTTCTTCCTGAATATCAGACTTTGATCCTGTCTGCTCTTCAATCACCTTAGACAAGCGAATGTTTTCCTTTTTCAGTAGGCTGACGTCTTTAATCTGCTTTCTAAGCTTCTCGCATATCATAACGAAGCCTTCTTGTATATTGGTGATGAGTCGGTCCTTGGTGGCAGAGTCTTGTTCCAACATAAACACTCTTTCTTGTAACCACTCTAGATCCACATGCACCTTTTAAGGCATGTAAGGGGATTTTGATTGTAGTGGCGCCTTTCCTTTGTCTTTTCTAGCCTTGGGTGGTGATGGTGGTGATTCAGAGAAGTGGATAGGAATTGGAGAATGTGGTGGAGATGATGGTTTGGCTTGGGTGGCTTCGGTGGTGGTGGAGGTATGTGGTGGAATAGGAGTTTTGGTTGATGTTGTTGGTTGTGTGGGTGGTTTAGGCTTTTGTGGTAGTGGTGGTTTTGGTTGTGTAGGCTTAGGTGGAGGTCGTTTTCACTGTGTCGGTTATGCGGAGGTGGTGGAGGTTGTAGCTGAGATAATGAAGAAGTGAATGAGGTCTTCTTCTTGAGTCTTCGGTCCCTTGCCTCTTCGACATCATCTTTAACCTCTTCTTCTTTGGATATGTCTCAGGAGTTGGAACATAGTCCGTATCCTGAAGTTCTTCGCGTTCGGCCCTGGAAAGTGGTGGAATGACAGGCTCGGGCTCTCTGATGAATTCTTCTTTGCCTAATGAAGAAGACTCTGATGATGATTCTTCAACAGCCTTACTGGCTTCAGCACTGGTTCCTGTATGAGGAATTTCGTTCTCATCAGCAACAAAGGCAGTGGCTCAAACATGGGGAAGATCGTGTTCTTTGGCAACAAAGGCTGCATGAGTACCCATATCTTCAACTTCCTCATCTAACCATGCAAATAGCCTGCCAAACTTCTCTAGAGGGCGATCGCCGATGTACTGTTTCTTCCCTCTCTTGTTCATCGTCATGTATGAGAATATATCTTCCCTCGTCCTCTTGATGCCTAGGGTCCCGATAGTTGGGACGAGATTTGGATTACGCTAGTTGATGACGATCTGAAAGAATCTAGGAAAAGCCTGGAATGTTTCTTTCCATTTACCTTTTACGTTGGCGTGTATATCCCTGAAGATCACCATTGAGTAATAAAACTCAAGTCCCAAAGTGATGGCTACCAGGCAAGAGCTAAGGGTCTGGTTAAGCACATGATAACCTCCCTTTCTTCTAGATAGGCACTATGTAACCACATGCACCAAATATCTCTACTACGGGTGGAGAAGCTTCTTCTCCGTTGGAGGGTAAAGACCCTCGTGTCCCATCCTATAAACGGTTCTCTATACGAGCTCGTGATCAAGTTCGACATGATCAATAGCTTTATCTCAGAACTGTAGGCATTCTAGGAGGATTTGTTGTGTAATAATCACCGGCTGCCCTTGAACAGTCCCTATGAGGCTCACGTTTCCATTGGAGTCAGTTCGTTCAGTGATGGAGTTCCAAAAGTCATATATGAACTCCGAAATAATCTCAGGATGCTCCATTATGGCATAGTTGACTGAAGAAAGGATCAGTCCGTCCACCATGCTTTGGAACATGGCATGCTTCTCTGGAGGATCCCCTACATATGCTGACATGTTATGATATGGCACAAAGCGTAAATCACCCATCTGAAACAAAAATGAGCCAAGTTAGTTAGAGAAAGACAATATTAAAGTTACAGGTCAAAAGTTGAATCAAAATAAAAGTCTAAGTCCAAGTCCTAGTCAACATGTTAAGTCAACTCACCAAGTCAATGGGAGTTCATGGATTTTTGTAGTTCAAGAAAAGTCATGAGTTCACGAATTTTAGGAGCACACGAATTTTTGTTTGTTCTCGAAATTTTGTATTCGAAATTGAGTTCACGAAAGTTTGTTCACGAAAAAGGTACACGAAATTTTGTACTCGAAAAAGTGTACTCGAAATTCAATTTTTCTAGAACAAGAAAATCTTCATAACTCCTTTAATTTTGCTCCTTAGAACTCCAAATGGTATTCAAAATGCTCGAAAATGAGAGGCGACCAACATATAAGAAGATCCATTTCAAATTTTGAGTATTTCGGAGTGATTTGCCCATGATTCCTTCGGTTAACACAAGAAAGTACTCGAAAATTGTTTTTCTCCAATAACTTTTTATTTTGCGGTCAAAATTTTACCAAAAACTATACCTAAGTTCGCCTAAGTCAGATCTACAAGATGGTCAGAGTGGATTTTTGAGTTCGTGTATAGAAAGTGAGGTCGCCGGAGAGAGAAAATCAGGTACAAGAAAACGATTATGGTACTCGAACTTGATCTTCTCGAAGTATTTATAGACCGACTTCGAGTACACGATTTCGAAATCGTGTGCACGTTTTCGAGTAACCGATTTCGAATACATTTTATTTTGTAATTTTTCTAACTTAATAAAATAAAATAAAATAAAATTAACTCAGAAACTTTGGATGACATCAAAGTTGAGTCATGTCAATTTTGTGGGATCAAATCTGTATCAGAAATTTGACTACATTAAAATAATTTTTTGCAGAATCTCAACCTTAAGTTTTGGGAAGTTTATCAAAACAATTAGACAGTTAAACCAGATTAACATGCAACCTATGAATTTTGTGAAATCTTTTGTTTCAAACTATGATTGTGTTTAAACAAACTTAAAACGCTAGAAAAGAACAGATATCTTAGATTATAATCAAGAACAAGAAGGGGTTCTATCATCTTTGTGCTCATTGGCATTTTTTACATTACTGATCTGCAGACACATTGGCCTTAACGTCACACATCCAGGTCTTTGCTTACGCAAAACAGAGGATGATTTAGTAAGTATTTCCCGCTCTTTGTTTGCACAAAACATGTAAAATACCCGAGTTTTACAAAACAGTTTCAAGTTTATCTAAACACAATCTTGTTTTGACTTAAAGATATTTACAAAAGCTCAAATAGTTGTTGCATCTTTCCGATTATCTGATTTTTATACTTCTCACTTATTTATATATTTAATATTTTGAATGATCGTGTCCAATCCTTTCATTAGCAAAGCGTGTTTTAACTTCTTAGTGATTTATATTTATCTAAAGTTGCTATTCTTTAGAAATTATGTTTAGGTAGTGAATTTCTGAGTGTCAGAAATCATTTCACATCCTAATTGAACCATTTCACTTGACCATCCAAATAAAATCTTTTTGTATTTTTCTTAAATTTTGAAAATGCAAAATCTTTTTGTTGTTTTCCTAAAATTCACTCCCCCTGAACTTGTAGATCATCTTAGACTGAATCAAAGACCGAAAATGTTTTTGTTGGTTTTGTAAATATTCTCCCCCAAAATTTGTGATCTAAAAAATTAAAATAAAAAAAACACAAATTTTATAGTATTTAGAAAAAATGTTTTAATCAAAACTTATTAGTTTGAGAGAGTCTCTTAAACTTTTTGTTGTACCAACGGTTTTGTGAAAAGATCTGCCATATTGTCATTTGTGTGGACCTTTCCAGGATGACTCAATTTCCGTTCGAAACAGTCGCGGATAAAGTGAATCCGGATGTCAGTGTGTTTAGTTTTGGAGTGTTGTGCCGGATTTTTGAGGATCTGCAGAGCGGCTTCATTATCACAATAAATAGGAGAGTCAAGAAAGTTCAAACCGTAATCGAGGAGTTCTTGTTGCATCCAGATAACCTGAGAACAACAACTGGAGGCTGCGACATACTCAGCGTCCGCAGTGGAGGTTGATATAGTTGTCTGTTTCTTGCATTGCCACTAGACGAGGCAATCTCATAAGTATTGACATCCTCCTATGGTAGATTTCCTGTCACACCCCAAGCCGGCGGGCCGGATCGAATGTCCCGTCGGGCGGAATTGTCCCGGGGCGCGATATCGGGGATGATAATCGTGACGATCAGATTGTTTACGTTACACATGATATATATAATGAGAAAAATACTAAATGGAATAGAATTACATAGTTAAATTACATCAGTTTCGTCCATAATTTAACCATGTAAATCTACTATCAACATCATAATTCTTCTATCTTGGATCGGCACAAGATATATAAAATCTGTATAATGATGTTCAAAAGTATGCACATCCAAAATACTAGGTCCTCTATCTGGGCATTCTAGTCAAAAACACGAACTCCTTAGTTAGACCTGTTCGTCACCTGAGAAGTCATGCAAAAAGATCAAGTCAACACTTGGCTGATGAGTTAATATAGTTTTGTTTAAAAATGAATTTGTACAAACCTGACCATATGACAACCTCAACCTCACCAATAACTACCTATACTATATAATTCAGTATGCTTATATATAGGGCATGCGTAGGGCCAAACTTACCGTCTGCCCAGCCGCCAGCCCACCACATACCAAACCTAATAATATATTGTTCTTAGTGATAACTAAGCGTTTCATCCCATTCATTCAATTCACAACATTTGAACAACCTGAATTTTGTTAACACTGAACATCCTCAATGACAACCTTAACCACATCAACAACCACCTATACTATCCAATTAAGTATGCTTATGTATAGGCCATATGTAGTGTCAAGCTTACCGCAAGCCCAGCCACCAGCCCACCACATACCAAACCGCATAACATATTGTTGTCAATGATAATTTAGCGTTTCACTCCTCATCATCAACTCATTTGTTCTTAGTTCTTGGTTCTTGTAGTTTCACAAAATATGGAAATGCTCTTGATTCCTTAAGTTCATCACACAATCATGATCAACCATAGCATTTGTAAAAACATTAAATTAAACGTTTAAGTTAATGAATAAATAAACATGTAATAGAAATCTAAGACCTAATGATTGGGCCTTGGTCAACTCGAGTAGACTAGTCTAGCAATCAAGGTTCCTAGTAGTGAAGGAAATCTGCAAATATCATCAAACATGCGACCTATAATCAATCAGTCTAGCTAGGACATCTTTTGATGTATAGGATTTTGTAGTTCGTCTAGATCGTCCGTAGTTCGTCCTTGTTCGTATAGTTCGTTAGTTCTTCGGCACATGTTATCTTTGAATATTTCCAAGATGTTCCTTGGAAAATGGTTAGGGGATACTGTAAATATCATCAAACATGCGTCCCATATTCAATCAGTCTAGCTAGGGCATCTTTTGGAACATAAGAATGTCACATGCTATCTTTGATGTTTCCCAGACATACCCTTGAAAATAGTTCTTTGAATATAGATGTTTAGTTCTTTGAAACATGCCACCGAAAATAGTTCTTTGTTTAGATCGTTATTTCCTTGAAAACACACCACTAAAAATAGTTCTTTGTTTTAGATCGTTAGTTCCTTTAAAATAGACCATTGGAATTAGTTCTTTGATTTAAAATAGTTATCTATCCTTGATGAATAAACAACACATTTTGAAAACCTGCAAATAGTTTACCTAGACAAAATCTAGGATAAGACTATACATGTAAAACATATATGAAGTAAAAGCATTTAGGTAAATATAATCCAAGAAAATAATTTACTCATGCTTCTAAGCCCAGCGTTTATAAAACAAAATGTTTAGAAAAGGGGCAATGAACTCACCTCTGTTGCTATGTAATGAATCAAAAAAGATATGCGTTCTCGTTGTTCGTAGATTAAGTATCTTCAGTACCCGGGTTGATTTATTATAATTTGAATATGATTAGTGTTCGAAAGGTAACGTATATAGGGTTTTGTGTCTCGGTGTGCGACTATGTGCCCTACATACTTGCTAGTGTGTTTCTAAATTTCACTAACTAATCTATACTAATTACCCTCTAGAGACCATTATCCCATGGATAGTCACAACTAAACCTTACTTATGTAAAGTTTGTATTATTTTATTTGAACTTTATACTTATGTTGCAAAATATTAAGTTAAGAAGTCAATTAAGTTATTTTAAATCATTTAAATAATGAAGTCTATAAATCATTTCTTTTTTATTAAAACACAAGTTATTTTAGAAAAATATAAGTTAACATGTTAGACTTAAGTTAATCTCACTTGATTAACTCTAAGTCCTTCATTAGTTCGTTGTTCGTCCTTGAGTACAATCTACATTAGATCATTCAAGTGAATGATCTAAGTTAATTATACAATCGCATAAAAATCACTAAGTGTCGAGAGTTGACTTACAATGGCCAACTCTTCGTACTTAGTTATTGTCTTGATCTTCCCTTTGAATTGTTTTGTATTCTTAACTAATACTCCTTTGGTAGTTAATACTTGCATTAATGTGTTTGACATGATTTAGAACCAATGAATATTGAAAACAATTTGATTTGTTGTTCACTCTTAAATTTGTTATTGCCATAATTATTCACTTAGAACATCGTTAGTGAATTAACTATGAATTGAAAAAGCACAAAGTGTGGAATGTTAGAAATCATATGATCATAAACACGCACTTAGCTAATGCTTTGAACCCATTTGACTTCACTTAAACACTACCACCTTGATTTTGATTTCATATAGTACCCCAATGTCTAGTCCTATCCGATTTGTTCAAATCAATGTTTACATTTTTAATAAGGTTTAGAACTTGATAATGAAATCCTTTGGTATTGATGGTCATAGAAACTAGCTAATACATCACCTCTTTCTTGTTATGGATTGACTATTCAACCTAGTTCCTTAACATATGATTTCTTGTCCATTGTTTCTGTGATACGAATGAGTTTCATTCGTTTACATGAGTCTTCATAGTTTGGCCGAATGAAGGAGAACCCTACGAAGGAATACCCACCATGCAGCCCCACGAATGGTGATTCCTGAATGCGTTCATTCGTTTAACACTCCCCTTCGGTGGTGATATCATGCGAATGGAAGTGCCATGCGAATGAAGATGATCGATCGAATAAAGGTGTTCATGCGAACGCGGAGGTGGTCCGAATGAAGACCCACAAAGGTGGCTCACGAATGGGGCACCATTCGCATGATAGCTCATTCAGTCGCCCATGTCCATGCGAATGAGAAGCTCATTCGGCTATGAGCCCATTCGGATAAAGCCATTTGCTCATGGTGCTGTTTCGCGTGAGCCATTCGCCCGAGCTGTGGTTGCTGGTGTTTATTTGCCAGGTTGCGATCGAACCGGTTAAAGAACCCATTTATGTGTTTATGGCTAAATCATGGAATCCCACAAGTTCCTACATCATCCTAAGCCATTAACGTGAAGCCCGTAAGGGTTTGTGATGGTTTAAGAGCCGGTTGTGGGTGGGGTGTTCAAACCAAGAAAGAAAACATAAAATCGTGACTTTGGGTTCGATTTTACCTCGTTTCATATGGTTCCAAGCTCGGATTCTTTGTACTTTCACGATCTACACGTTGTTGTGGTTGTTTTGACACCAAAATCACTGAATTTGATGAAGTATGGAGGGTTTTAGGGTTTGAATCTTAGAGAGAGAAAGTGTAGAGAGAGAGTGACGGTTTGGGAGAGAGAGTGAGTGAATAGGTGAGTGGGGTTAATGGGAATTAATGCCATTTGACTCATTTAATCGTTCAGCAATGTTCGGGTTCGTTCGGTTTCGCGTAGAAGCGTCGATTTTTGATCGTTATCGTGACGAAACGCTGACGATTTTAAAAATATAATTCACTAAATTAGATTACGTGGTAATTCCAAGTAAATTAACTAGATATCTTATGTTTATTTTTAAATTTCTGAAAACGTTAAATTTATCTGTTTAATCGAATCGCACGGTTTTCACACGTATTCATTCGGAGCGTCACACGTACGAACACGACGATAACTGTACTTTCTGATTTGATTTTCTAATTATTAGACATCATTTAGAATGTTAAGCTTTCAGATATATTCGTATAGATCGTCACCTATACGAATAATCCGTCAATTTAGCATTCACGTAACGACGTCCGTTATGGTTTTGTTCGGTGAAATCTTACATACGTCTATACATAATAAAATCTTAACTAACATTCACATAACAGTCATGTGTTGTCAGATGTAATTCTGACTGTAAAACCATGAATTTGAAATATGTTTTGGAAACAGATGTGTAACAGTTCCGTTCTCAACACCAAATGATAATAGCACACATGTAATACACATAGTTCGTACCTGTGTAACTGAACAAGTCACTGTTCCGGTTACGTTTCTGGCACTGATGTTACATTTCCTGTCTAAGTTGCAACCACCAAAACAACTTTCATAGTAAGCAAATAAATTGAACTCAGAGTTATTAGGATACCACAAACCAAGATGATGTTTCCCGACCAGGTAGCGAAAGATCCTCTTTGACAGCAATCAGATGAGAAGCCTTCGGATTTGCTTGATATCTGGCACACTGACATACATAAAACATGATGTCTGGTCGGCTAGTAGCCAGGTACTTCAGTGAGCCAATCATCGAACGATAAAGGTGCTAATCAACATCTTCACCATCAGAATCCGAAGTCAAGACGGGACGTACAGCCATAGGAGATGATGCGGGCTTTGATTCCAACACGTTAAACTTGGTGAGAATGTCGGTAACATACTTGTCCTGATGAGTCAGCACACCCTTAGCATCCTGCTTTACATGAAGACCCAAGAAGAAGGTCATCTCCCCCATTGCACTCATCTCAAACTTTTTCTTCATCACAACCTCGAATTCTTTGCAAAGCACCGAGCTCGTGGAACCAAAAACAATGTCATCAACATAGATTTGGACGAGGATCAAATCATCCTTATCTCTGCGAATAAACAATGTATGATCGATGGCTCCACGGGTATATCCATTTGCAAGCAGATGATCTGTAAGTGTTGCATACCATTCTCGCGGTGCTTGATGAAGACCATAAAGGGCTTTGTCTAGCTTGTAGACATTGTCGGGATACTGCGAATCCTAAAACCCCGGTGGCTGACACATAAAGATCTCTACCTTGACCTTTCCATACAAGAAGTCTGTCTTCACATCCATCTGATAAACAGTGAAGTTCATGTAGGAAGCATATGCCAAGAATATGCGAATAGCTTCAAGTCTTGCGGCTGGTGCAAAGAATTCGTCATAGTCAATCCCCTCCTATTGGTAGAAGACCTGGACTACCAACCTAGATTTGTTTCCTGATGATCACACCCGAATCATCTCTTTTGTTTTTGAAGACCCATCTGGTTCTGATTGGCAGTTTCCTCTTAGGCAACAGAACCAGATTCCAGTCCTTAAGCTTCTGAAATTGCATCAATTCTTCCTGCATCACTTCAACCCAGCTTGAATCCTATAGAGCCTTCTTAACATTCTTGGGTTCGACATGCAAAATAAAACCGGAATACAAGCAAGAATTAATTGGACCTGATTGACTTCGAGTGATAATTCCTTCAGGCAAGGTGTTTTGAGCTGGAATGTATCTGCTCCGGGTGAGAACTCCTTCTGAAAGAGATCCAATGATGTTTTCTTCTGGATGATTCTTGTTGATGCTTAGAGTAGGCACTTCCTCTACAGCTAAATTTTCTAGCAAATTGCTGATGTGAGTCAGTTGATCTTCACTGGAGGAAGGGATGTTGTCAACGGGATCAGTTTCACTTACTTCAGCTCCATTATCCACACAATGTTCGTCAGGGATTTGGTCAGAGAACAGTGGATTGTCAAAGGTTTGGGGGGAAGAGGACGAGGCTTGATCTGTCACTAGAGTTGGTTGAACTGACTGAGAGGTCTCCGGATCTGATGGGATTGCTTCCTTGATTGGGGTCTGTTGAACTGGTGAAACTCGATCATACATGCCCGGTGGGTCAACTGTCAGAAGCTTGGGTTCACACGGAAGGTAGTCAACCATGTACTCCACGTCATCACCCTTGTAGAAGCTGTTGTTATTTACAGATGATCATGCACCCTCAGATGAAGTGTATAAGGGCTCAAATGTAGAATCATACTAAAATAACCGGTTTGGACTAGAACCGTCATAGGCGTTGTTCATCTCTTGCCAATCAATATAGTATAACTCCACAATCATCCGGGCCTTCTTTTTGTATAACCGGTATGCGGCTTTCTCAGACGAATAGCCCACAAAGTAACACCCATCATCCTTGTTATCAAACTTGTGATTTGGCTAAGTGTGGAGGAGAGTGCAAGGACAGCCAAACGACTTGAAATGACCAACCTTTGGCTTCTGATTGAAGAAAGTCACATAGGGAGACTTCTGATGGCGTTTGTTCAATAGAGCTCGGTTTTGAAGATAGCTAGTGGTGTTAACAGCTTCAGCCCAGAAGAATATTGGTAGTTTAGACTCTGACAGCATGGTTTGTGCAGCCTCGATAAGCGTTCTATTCCTTCTCTCGGCAACACCATTTTGCTAAGGTGTACGAGCTGCACTGTACTGTCAAGCAATTTCCTTCTCATCACATAAATCAATAAGTGTCTGATTTCTAAACTCGGTGCTGTTGACAGTTATGATCACCTTAACCTTTAAATTCTTCTGATTCTTGATTAGGGTGATAAACTTCTTCAGAATCTCTGGTGTCACATCTTTCTTGGCGGAAAGAACACCCAAGTGAATATGGAATAATCATTTGTTACAACAAGGCAGTATGACTTCTTCCCGATTGTCATGACGTTAATCGGTCCAAAGAGATCCATATGAAGAAGCTGCAGAATTGACGAAATTGAGTTGAACAACTTAGGCTTGTGGGGTCTCTTGTGTCGCTTTCCCTTGGCACATGCGATTCACTTCTCAATTGCAGAGAAGTCCTTAGATGGTAAGCAAATAACATGATCTCCCTTAGCTAGCCGGTTGAGATTCTTCAAGTTGACATGACCCAGTCGGCAATGGCACATCAAACAGTCATTATCCGATGCCTTAGAAAACAAACAGGTGTTTTCAGTGTACGAATCATAATTCATATTGATGATATAGGCATTGTTGATTCTCAGAGTCCTCATCAAGATCCATTTTTCAAGCACGTCAAATCCGGGCTTTAAGATAAGACACACTTTGGTGTTGAAAAACTCTTGTTACATATATGAGAAACACTCAACAAGTTGTGGTAGAGTTCTTCAACATAATACACATCTTCAAAACCTAGAGTTCCATTTATAACCATGCCCTTCATGCTGATTGTCCCACCTTTGTCTCCAGAAAATGAGACATATCCTCCATTAAATGGTGTGTCTTCATGCAACAGAGAAAAATCCCCAGTCATATGCCGGGAACAACCGTTATCCACGTAACAAACATTTTTCAGCTTATTTGGCCGTCCCTGCATAAGACACACATTTAATGAGAAACGGGTACCCAAATCATAACAGGTTTAGGTACTTGTGGAACATTGGGCCCTTTCTTAATAATTACTTTGGGCTTGTTTGATTTAGCCCTGACATTTATGGGCCTCACACCACTACCATGATCAATTGGTTTTACTTGATGTCTCAAATGTTGCTTATCTTTCCAATGTCGTTTAGTTTTATATTTAAAAAAAAATAGTTGATCTTTGTTTATGAAAACCATATTGATTTTGTTTCGCTGGTTTGGCTTTCTTGGCAGTGGGATGATCTTTAGTTACCTTCTAAGGTTTTACCCTAGGCTTGGAGAATTGATCAGTCCTCGTTGGTTTTGTAACATGTTTAGCCTTGGGTTTGACCTTCTGATTCTACCTATAGAAGAATTTAGTAGGTCGATGCAGACAGTGTATAGCAATGTGGCCTGGTATTCCACATGCATAGCAGCAAACTTTTTCATGAAACTTCTTTGGGTCAAATGGCTTTACATCATAGTCACTCAGACCAGAGATAGAACTTGTTCAGGCTTGTTCCAATGACCCATTTGGAACATAAGGTTCAGAGTTAGGGTTTAACTTCGAACCCGCCTCAGGAGTGATTGTGGAATGAACCTGAGTTTTTTGCTCAGTCCAAGGAGAATGATTTGATTCTAAGACAATTTTGTTTTTTACGTCATCGTCAATTTTAGTAAACTTAGTCTTAAAATCCTTAATCATTTCATTTGGTTTAATAATGATTTATTCAAATCTTCCAACAGAATCAACTATGGGAACAAAAGGTGATTTGCTATGTGAAGTTGAACAATCTGTGCTCCTCCTAGCACTTCTTTCCTCCTTCTTCTCGTTTGAACCTAAAACACTCACACTTTCTGCACAAACCTTATAACTGTTAGAAGCAATAAGGTCAGTCACAACAGGATCTGCTGTAAGAGGCACTGGTTTGTTAGAACCAGTGGTGAAATCACTCCTTTGGTCTGATTTCAACAGCAGACCATCAACAGATGTGTTAATATTGGGCATGATGGAGTAGATGTGGTTAAATGGAGGTTTCACCTCAGTAAAACCAAGCCCAATTTTCTCCTTTCTCCTACATTGGACATATATCATTTTAGCCACCACGGTACTTGCATACTCATATTTATCAGCTTGAATTTTAGTTTTGAACAACTGAGTTTTAAGATGTTCTAACTCTGAGGAGAGTTCATCCATCTGACGCCTTGTGTCCCGATAGTTGGACTCTTTATCACTTAAAAGTTCTTTGAATTGTGAACTATCACGCCATTCAGCGTCAAGTTTTCTTTTGAAAAGTTCTTCATTTTATAGACATTAAGAGTTAAAATATTTATGTTTAGTGACTTTCTTGATTAAGTCCTCACTGTGAGAACAGTACTTAAAAACCTTCTCAATGCAAGAAGTAGAGCAGAGATTTTCTGTTACTTCATTGCGCTTATCATCCACCTCAGCCATGAACGCCTGGCTCAAAGTCATCTCAAGCTCTTGCACTTGGTCACTCCAGTCATGTGAGTCAGTTTCTTGCGTGACCAATGCCATGGATGTACTTGCTCCTCCTCCAGCTATAGTCTTCTCATCAGGCTTCTTTTCTGCCTCACTCACTACCTTGGGCAACTTACATTCCCGAGCAAAGTGACCCGGCTGGTTACAATTGTAGCACCTTAGCTTTCACTTGTCAAATACTAGCTTCCTCCCTGGGTTGTTCCAAAACTGTTCCTGCCATACTTTTTGATGAACTTCTTTGCGAGAAAGACTGCTATGGCCATCTGCCATGTGATATCCATTTCTTCCACATCAGCTGGGTTGATCTGCTTCAAGTTGTCTTGATTGAGATTGGCCGGTGCCAATCTCCAGCATGAAAGCATTATAACTGTTCATGAATCCTTTGAACATCAGCAGATTCTCCTCACTTTCTGGGCTGATTTTGGGCATTGAAATGGCTTGCTGTGAAGAAATTAATGCAGTCTCAAAAAGAATAGACTGAGATGAAGGGGTTTGGTAATGCTGAGAGCCAGAAGCTTGAAAATTGATGGCAGATAAGAGAGCAACATTCTCAAATGGATGTGTAATGCCCATAGAACTGGCATGATTAAGTTCTCATTGTTGTCATCCGTGTCGTATGATTTGATGATTGAGATCAACTCACTGAGAGAAGTCTTGTACATGTCTTTTGTTCTCTTGATTGTTGTGCAGTTGGAGTTACAATTGTATGGCAGTAAATTCAAGAGTTTCTTATTAACTTCTCCCTTTGACATTTTAATCCTAGCACTAGCCATCTCTGTCATCAGATGAGTAAATCGGTTGAGTTGGGCTTCTAGGGACTCTCTCTTGACGTGATTAAACATGTTGAATAGTTGCCTCAACATGTATTTGCGACTTTCTCTCATATCCTCATTCCCTTGAAAGCATTCCACTAACGCATCCCAGAGTTGTTTGGCAGTCTGGTGCTCCTTGAATCCATGAGCTACATCAGTAGATAGCGCCATAGTAATCTAGGCATACGCCTTATCGTCCTTCTCCTTCAATAGGATGTCGTTCTTAGTGTACAGCTCTGGATCCTTGGGAATTAGCCCATTCAACTCACTCTGGTACATAGGCACATAAGGCCTTTCCTCTATCGATCTCCATAAGTTCGGATCTGTATACTTGATGAAAGACTGGAATCTGAACTTCCAGTCTTGGAAGTTCTCTCCTGATACAAGCCTTGGTGGCTTAGTTCATGTGCCAATCTCATTATCCAAGTTCAGCAGGTTGGATAAGTTGGTATGATTTTTGGATGCCATGATGAACGGAAAATTTTTTAAGTCTAAGTTCTGGAAGTCGTCAAGTGTTCTAAATCCCAAGCAGTCCAAGAAGTCCGAGTTGTACTTGAAGATCCAAAACTACTCGAAATGCTGTTCTCGAAAACCTAGTATTCAAAATAGTGTTCTCAAAGACCAAGTACTCCAAATGTTGTTCTCGAAAAACTAGTATTCGAAAAAGCTGTAATCGAAATCTAGTTCTCGAAATGTAGTATCCAAAACCCAAAACTCAGAAAGAATTCCTCTAAGGCTGTTGAACTCAAACAGGTGTACTTGAAAACCAGATCTCGAAATGTTGTACTCGAAAATCTGATCTCGAAATGCTATATTCGAAAATCAGATCTCTAAACTTAGAACTTGAAAATACTTTAAAATTTTCCATTGAGAAATTCTTCAAGATTCAGAGCCCCAAATTTTAACAGCAGCTGGATGATGAAGAGAAGATCAAGAAAGTGTCAAACATGCACGAAAAAGATTTTACCTTGATGTAGAAAAGAGCTCAAAGGCTTTGATACCACTTGAAGGTCCAGATCTGATCAAGACACGGGCTTTATGCCTCCGATCAACATCAAATGACTCTAAAGTGTGCGGAATCCATATTAGAATCACAAGAAGATATAGAAAAATGTTTTCTTTGTATATTTTGTGAAGTTCACATGAACAATGCCTCGGCAAATCTAGAGAGCAATTGCCTCGGGAATCCAACCTAGAATAGTACATAATACGTCTATTTATACTACTCTAGGAGTACTCGAACCCTATACACAAAAATGGTTCGAGTACTCAAAAATCTAAGCAAACGAAAATTACTGTACACGAAAATAGTCAAAATCAGGTCTTCAACTGGTCGCAGGTTGACTTTGTCAGTCTTCGTCTTTGAGTGGGCTCTACAATGTACGAAGTGTATAACTTCTCCATTTTGTAATCCTCTCGGATTTGGAGAAAGTGGGCAGATTTGGTGAGTCGATTAACGATCACCCAAATCAAATCGTAACTTTGCGGAGTTCTCGACAACATGGTTATGAAATCCATGGAAATTTGCTCCCATTTCCATTGAAGGATTTCAGGTTGCTGCAGAAGTCCCGAGGGCTTCTGATGTTCTTCCTTGACCTTTGAGCACGTTAAACATTTCCCTATGTACAAGGCTATGTTTTTCTTCATCCCATCCCACCAGTACGATGTTCTCAAATCCTTATACATCTTGTCGGCTCCATGATGAACTGGATATCACGGCTTATGAGCCTCCTCATAGATAAGCTTGCGCAATTCGTGTGACTTTGGAATCTATATACGGCCTTTGAAGTATAGAACCCCATCAGATCGAGGTTCAAACTTACCCTTAATTTCGCAATCTAACTCCATCTTCAGTTGATTGTTGACCATCACTTGTTGTTGTGCAATACGAATAAGGTCCTTCATGTTTGGTTAAGTGTTGATCTCCATGGCTCTAACACGTATCGGCTTGATTGGTTCCTTGCGACTAAGAGCATCCGCCACCACATTGGCTTACCCGGATGGTAACGAATCTCACAGTCATAATCATTTAGAGGCTCAACCCATCATAGTTGTCTCTTATTGAGCTCATTCTGATTGAGAATGTGTTGCAGGCTATTGTGATCTGTATAGATGACACATTTAGTACCATAAAGGCAGTGTCTTCAAATCTTAAGCGCGAAGACCACAACACCTAACTCGAGGTCATGAGTAGTATAATTCTTCTCATGAACTTTAAGTTGTCCTGACGCATACGCAATGACCTTATCTTGTTGCATGAGTGCACAACCGAGACCAAGGTTTCAAGCATCGCAGTAGACAATGAAGTCATCGTTGCCTTATGGGTGACTAAGGATAGAGAAGTTGCATAACTTCTGTTTAAGAAGTTGAAACGCATCTTCTTATTTCTGTCCCCATATAAACGCTTGACTACCCCTATCTTTGAAAGATAAGCGATGAACCTTAGATAATAACCTGCCAGACCCAGAAACAAATGAATCTCTGTTGGGGTAGATGGACTAGTCAAGTTCTTAGTCGCCTCCAGCTTTCCTGAATCTAAGTGTATCCCATCTCTATTGATCACATGACCAAAGAAATGAAATTCCTTTAACCAAAATTCACATTTTGAGAATTTGGCATAAAGTTGTTCAGCTCTTAGTAGTTCTAAGACCTTCCTCAAATGATCTTCATGTTCCTGTTCCGACTTAGAATAAATCAGTATAAGACGATAACGAACGGATCTAAATATGACCTACAGACTCTACTCATCAAGTCGATGAACGCTATAGGCGCATTGGTTAGCCTGAAAGGCATAACCACGAACTCGTAGTGTCCATAACGAGTCCTAAATGTTGTCTTTGGTATTTTCGTCATTTACTCTTAACTGATGATACCCGGATTGTAAATCAATATTAGAGAAGCAAGTCGCTCCCTGTAATTGATAAAACAGATCATCGATTCTGGGTAGAGGATATCTATTCTTGATTGTCAACTTGTTCAACACACGATAGTCGATGCACATACGAAACGAACCGTCTTTCTTCTTGACAAAGAGAACCGGAGCACCCCACGGTGAGTAGCTCGGTCGGATGAACACTTTGTCTAGAAGTTATTGAAGCTGGCTAGACAGTTCTTGCATATCAGACAGTGCTAATCGATATGGTGACTTCGCCACTGGTTTTGCTCCAGGGACGAGATCAATTCTGAACTCCACCTATCGGACTAGTGATAGTCGAGGCAAGCCTTCTAGAAACACCTCCAGATAATCTCTGATGACTGGCACGTCTTTCACCATCTTTTTCTCAGGCTTCTTCTCCACTACATGTGCCAGGAAAGCACATTATTTCCTCTTCAGGTACTTCTGAGCCTTGATTCACGACACGATCTTCAATCTGCGGCAAGGTTTCTCGCCGTAAACTCGCATCGTTTCGCCAGATGATAACGAAATTCGAAGTAACTTCTCCGAACAAGCAAGTGTTTTCTGCGTATGAATCATAATTCAGGTTGATGATGTTGCCATTGTTGATTCTTGGAGTCCTCATCAAGATCCACTTCTCCAGAATGACAAACACAGGCTTCAAGATAAGACACTCTTTGTTGGTGAAGTGTGCCGAAAAACTCTTGTGACAAATCTAGGAGACACTCAACAAGGTGTGGTTGAGTTCTTACACATAGTACACATCTTCGAAACTCGGAGTTCCATTGGTAAAAGTGCCCTTCATACTTATCTTCCCACCATTTTTCTCCTGCGAAGGAGACATGACTCCATTAAATGGTGTGACTTCGTGTAACTGAGAAAAATCCACTGTCATGTGCCGGGAGCAACCACTATCCACGTACCAAACATTCTTCAGCTTATTTGGTCATCCCTGCACCGTACACACACATTTAAAGAGAAACATGTACCCAAATCATAACAGAATTAGGCACTTTTGGTACTTTGGGGCTTTGTTTGTTCTTGCCCTTTGGTTTCTCTGAATTGGCCCTCACCCTAACGGGCTTAATTACACTGCCATGATCAATTGGTTTTAAGGGAGGTTTCACTTGTGGCTTACTCTTCTACTGTGGTTTATTTTTAGATTTGAAATCCTTTGATTTTTGTTTATGAAAACCAGATTGATTTTGTTGTGTTGGTTTGTTCCTTTTGGCAGTGGGATGATTTTGAGTCTTCTTCTGAGGTTTTCTGAGTCATCTTCTGAGGTTTCAATCTAGGCTTGGAGGATTGGTCAGTCCTCATTGGTCTTTTTGCAGGTTTAGCCTTAGGTGTGACCTTCTATTTGACCTTCTAATGTCTAGCAATGTGGCCTGGTCTCGCACATGCATAGCAACATACCTTTTCATGAAACTCCTTTAGGTCAAATGGTTTTACATTACAATCACTTTGACCAGGGGAAGAACTTGTGGAGGCTTGTTTCAATGACCCAGTTGGAACTTAAGGTTCACAATTAGGATTTAACTTTGAACCCGCCTCTCTAGTGATTGTGGGATAAGCCCTGTTTACCTTTTCTGTCAAAGGAGAAGAATTTGATTCTAAGACACATATGTTTTTAACGTTATCACCAGTTTTAACAAAATTAGTCTTAAAATTCATAAACATTTCATTCGGTTTAATTTTGATTGTTTCAAAATTTCCAACAAAGTCAACTTTCGGAACAAAATGTGATTTGCTTGATGAGACTAAACAATCTGTGCTCCTGCCAGCACTTCTTTCTTCTTCCTCCTCACTTCTACCTGTAACACTCAAAGCTTCTGTACAAACCTCAGGATTATCAGAACTATTTAAATCAGTGAAAACAGGATCTGATGTAAGTGAAACTGGTTGCTAGAACCATTGGTGAAGTCAAGCCTTCGGTCTTACTTCAACAGCAAATCATCAACACACTTGTTGATCTTGGGCATAATCGGGTAATTATGGTTAAAAGGAGTTTTCACCTCACTATAACCATGCCCTATTGTCTCCCTTCCCTGTTCTAAATATCAACCAATTTAGCCACCACATTACTTGAGTAGTCATATTTGTCAACTCTGATTTTAGTTTTGGACAACTCAGTTTTGGCTTGTTATAACTCTGAGGTAATCTCAGCTGTCCGTCGCTTGGCGTCCTGATAGTTACACTCATTGTCACTTTAAAGCTCTTTTAATTTTGAAATATCACGCCTTTCAGCATCAAGTTTCCTTTTGAAAATTTCTTCATTTTTAAGAAACTCAGAGTTAAAATATTTTAGTTTGGTGACCTCCTTGATTAAAGCCTCATTGTGAGATAGATATTTAAAAACCTTCTCAATGCAAGAAGTAGATCAAAGATTTTCAGTTACCTCATTTCTTTTTTCATCAACCTCAGCCATGAATGCATGGCACAATGTCACCTCTAGCTCCTGCACATGGTCACTCCAGTTATAAGAATCAGTCTCTTATGTAACCAGTGCCTTTGATGTACCAACTCCTGCTCCTGCCTTCTCTTCTGGCTTCTTATCTGCCTCTTTAACAGTCTTGGGCAGCTTGCATTCACGAGCAAAGTGACCCGGTTAGTCACAGTTGTAATATCTAAGCTTGGTCTTGTCAAACCCGAGGTTCCTCCGAGAGTTGTTCCCGAAGCTATTCCCCCCACATTTCTTGATAAAAGTTTTGGCTCGGAAGACTGCAATGGCCATCTGCCATGCGATGTCCATCTCTTCAACATCAACAGTATTAATCTTCTACAGATTATCCTGTGTCAGATTGGTCGCTGCCAATTCTCCTGCGATAAAAGCATTATAGCTGTTCATGAACCCCTTGAATCGTAGCATATTTTATTCGCTTTCATGACTGATCTTGGGCACTGAATGAGCTTGCCCAGATGAGACGAGCGCAGTCTCATAGGAAACTGACTGAGATACTGAAGCCTGGTATCTCTGAGAACCAGAGGATTGGTAGTTAATTAAAGACAGAAGTGTAGCATTCTCAATGACTCGGGTGATACCCATGGAACTGGCATGATTCAGTGCCCTATGCTTATTATCCATGACATAAGAGTTGATGATGGATATCAGTTACCTAAGGTAGTCTTGTACATATCCTTAGTCCTCTTAATGGTCGTACAGTTTGATTTCCAGTTGTACGGTAAAGAATTCAAGAGCTTCTTGTTGACTTCCCCTTTTTTCAGTTCAATTCTTGCACTTGTGAGTTCTGTCATCAGATGGGTAAAATGGTTGAGCCGAGCTTCCAGAGATTCTCCATTGATGTGATTGAACATGTTGAACCGTTGTTTCAACATGTCCTTTATGCTTTCCCTCATGTCTTCATTCCCTTCAAAGCGTTCAACCAACGTATCCCATAGCTGTTGGGCTGTCTTGTGCTCCTTAAACCCCTGAGCAACTTAAGTAGATAATGCCATAGTAATGGAGGCGTAAGCCTTGTCATCTTTCTCTCTCAGTAGGATGTCGTTCTCGGTGAACAACTCTGGGTCCATAGGAATCAACCCATTCAGCTCGCTCTCAGACATGGGCACGTAAGGCGCTTCCTCGATTGATCTCCATATCTTAGGATCAGTATACTTGATGAATGATTGAAATCTGAACTTCCATTCTTGGAAGTTATTTCCTGAAACAAGCCTCGGTGGCTTGGTACCTGTCCCAATCTCGTTGTCCAGGTTCAGTAAGTTTGAGAGGTTTGTCAAGTTCTTGTAAGCCTTGTCTAGAAAGAAATCTCTGAGTGTCAGTTCACGAATTCCAGAAGTTCACTATTCGAAATCCCCAATGCTCACGAAGCCTTCAAGTACCTGAAATCCACAAAGTACACCAAAGCCAGGTAGTACTCAATGTCTAAGTAACCTAAGAGCAGTACACGAAGAACCAGTACCCAAAGTCCAATACACGAAGACCTCTAACCGAAGAACTGTACCCGAAGTGAAGTTCATGAAGTCCAAGTATGCGAACCAAAGTACCCGAAGCTAAGAACTCGAAGTCTGTACTCAAAATCAAGTTCACAAAGACACGTTTCAGAAGTCAAGTACTCGAAATCTGATACTTGAAACTCAATTGACTGAGGATGAAGAACTCGAAATGCAGTACACGAAGAGATGCTCACAAACACAAGTTCCCGAAATGTTGTTCTCGAAGCTATGTACTCAAAATGAAAAACTCGAAAAATATTTGAAAATTTCCATATGAAAATTCTTCTAGATTCAGAGCTCCAAATTTATACAGCAGCTAGATGAGGTGAAAACGAACATGAAAGCATCAAACTTGCATGAAAAAGCAAATAACTTGGTGTAGAAAAGGGCGTCCAACCTCTGATACCACTTGTAGGTCCTAATCTGGATCAAGACTTGAGCTTTAATACTCTAATCAGCTCCTTAAAAGAAAATCAAATAAAAGATTCTTCAAAACCAAAGGAGACTGTTCCATCAATGAACACCTCTCATATTTAAACATACAAAAACAAAAGAAACCTCTGATATATCTAAGGATGCCATGCTCAAATAGAAGCATCCTATGATTGACATTAAGTTTCCTCCATCTTACTCTCATTCTCCTTATCCAATCAAGAAAGCAAATAAACCTTTCATTCCAACACATTTGCAATGCTTAGTAATTTATATATATTT
Source organism: Mikania micrantha (assembly GCA_009363875.1). Classification (NCBI taxonomy): domain Eukaryota; kingdom Viridiplantae; phylum Streptophyta; class Magnoliopsida; order Asterales; family Asteraceae; genus Mikania; species Mikania micrantha. Next base: position 90,747,547 of record CM018693.1, read on the forward strand.
TTTTGTTTCCTAACAGATTTTCTACGCCTAGTAATTTATATATAAATGTTTATTTATTTGTTTACATACAGATTTGCAACATAATATTTTTTAATTAATTTTTCCTTTCAGATTTTCAACACGTTTGCGACAAAAATTGATTTTAATTATATTTTTTTGTGACACGTTTACGACACAATAATATTTTTGGTTATTATTATGCAATGCAATTAATTTTTTATTTTTTTAGTTTGCTCCAAAGTTTTGAAAAAATAATTTAAATATTATTTTTTAACTTGTTTGCAACAAACTTGTGTTTAAAAAATAGTAAAAACATTAATTCTAGATTTTTCTAGCAAAAAAATGCGAAAAAAATTAATTTCCATATCAAACCAAATAATTTATAAATTCAACCAAAAACATAATAACCTAAACACAAAAATAATACATTGCATTCAGAGCAAAATTGCTAGCGAATTTCACAGCAAGACTCGAAATGTCTTGTCTATCTCCCAAACGAAAGATATGTTCGTGACAACCCAAAAAAATATATACAACTGCATTTAATAGGACAAGAATGATTAGATTAAATAGTATATGGTTAATAAATTTAATGTGGATATACAATATCAGTTTCTAACTAAATTTCCACAAGTCTTTGAACATAACAAATAGTATACATGCAAAAAGTTTGAATAAATTAGATGAAACAGTGAAAGAATAATTCCAAATTGGATGCATGAATCAAAGTCCTGTGATTTAAGAACTAGGTAAAGAATACACGCTCGTTGCTTTGCTTGAGCCGGTTTTTGTTATCTATGCAACACAGAAAACATCAGCAAAAACCGTTTGTATTTTGTATCCAAAAGACCTTTCTTGCATACTCTTTTTAGTGTTGCTAAAGCCTTCGACTGTGATTTTTTAAGAGGAAAGGTTTAAAACATATTTGGTTAACACATAATTTTAAAATAGTTTGTAACTTACTGTTAGTCTGAAAAAAATTTTTATTTATGCGAGCAGACAATGATACCTTTTGCCAATTTTTTACTCTTTCTGGATGGAAGGTTAGTCTTGATCCCCTAATTCCTATGTCAAACGCAGTCAATATTAGAATTTCCTTTTAACCTTGCCTTTTAACCTTGGACTATACAGGTTAAAAATGATGCACGGTTCATCTACATACATCAAATCACAAATATTTCAATTGTAAATTAATCTCTTGTTATCTCAAATCATAGTAAACCATAGACAAATAAACCCATGAAAGACATAATGTGAGGAATTTGCTAGGTATAAATTATGCAAGAGATAGATCAATCTTTGTGTGCAAGCCAATGTAAAAGAAGTTGTAACTGATAAAACATTGATATAGCCTAATTGTTCACATCTTGTTTTCCTTGTTTTGAACATTCCGTGTGACCAAATAATTAAACATAAATTATGCAACGAAAGGAATATAAAAAAAACATAATTAGCATATGTCTTGTCAATTTGAGAAACAGAATTAGTGCACCTGGTACATTTGGTTTATTTGAGAAGAGTTTCTTTTGAGATCTGGCATTTGAGTCAAACAACTGATGAAATCCTCCTTTTGAACATCGCTTCTCAGGTTCAATTTTGTTAAATGATTGAAGATTGAAAGACAATTTCAGAAACTTAACTAACAAAAAGATACATTAACAATCCACTTGCAATGTAACCATAGCAAACAATTAGAGAATTCATCAATGTAAGTGCAAATCAAGAAAACAACAACTTAATCGCATACTTTATACATTGTATCTAGTTTTGATTTTACACCCCCTATAAAAGCCTAATTGATCTTCACAGCAAAGTATTCTCACTTAAATTTAGTTTCGAGCTAGGTATTAACGGTTTCAGGCATTTGTTTGGCTAAGCAGCAAGCTATGAACCTTGCTTAACTTGCAAAATTTTATGCTAGATCAGCCCATGTTCACATAGCTACCCCATTAAACACTACATGCAATGGCAAAGCATAAATTCAAACCAATATATAAAGAACCTGTTACGTACTCCAAAAGAAGTGCATTCCTGTCACACCTAGAGCCGGCGGCACGGATCGACTTTCCCATCAGTCGGAAAGGTCTCGGGGCGCGATATCGGGTGATAATCGAAATGATCAGATTGTATACATAGCATAAACATTTGAGAATAACTAAAAAATAATAATTTTTAACTAGGATTACAAAGTTAAATTACAATTGACGTTTGATAATTTAACTAAGAAAACCTATTCATAAGAATCATAAGTTCACTATCTTGTAACTGTACAAGCTATCAAAATTGATTCACAAGTAAATAATAAAAGATGTGCTTTCAAAAGTTACTAGGTCCTCTATCTGGCATCCTACTATGCATCCTGAACCTTATCTTAATCATTTACGCCCCCTGAGAAAACATGTCAGAAAACAAAGTCAACACATGGTTGGTGAGTTCATACTGTTTTGTAATTAAAAATGAGTTTACAAACCTTTAAGAGTAACAACCTTAACCTCAATAACAACACATATCCTATCCGGCCAAGTATGCTTATATATAGGGCATACGTAGGGTCAAGCTTACCGCCAGCCCAGCCACCAGCCCACAACATACAGGACCACATATAATATTGTTGTTAATGATAATTAAGCATTTTACCTATTTCAACAACCTTCCAGAATGACAACTTTAACCTCAACAGCAACACCTATCCTATCCAGCCAAGTATGCTTATATATATGGCATACGGAGGGTCAAGCTTACCGCCAGCCCACCACATATCGGAACCACATATGATGTGACAATTACATCAGAGAATTACGTCATTAATGACGAGAGCACATTTGTTCGTGCTTGAAATCCATGTGGACTTAGCCATTGTAGTTATTACAGGTTGATAGTATACGAGAAATGGTGAACATAGGCGAAAACCGTGCGCGAAACAGAGTTACGGATTGTCCGGAATCGCAAAACGAAGAAAATTACAAAAATATCAAAGTTCGTAGTGACAGGCGGTACGCCTAGCGCCAGCATCCCACGCTAGGCGGTAGGCTACGCCCCGGGCCTAGCGGCTACGCAGGGCGATGCGCCTGGCAAAGTTCGGTTTGGTGGATTGGATTAAAACAGCAGATTTCATGCAATTTTCATCATTTTATCATTCTCTCGAATTCCAGCAACTTCCTAGACGAAAAACCAGCCATTTTGCCACCAAATATTCATCTTAAAGGTTTCTAAACATCTGGATTGCACCGGGGATCATGTTTACAAGTTCTGATCGTTGTTCTTCAGCTAAAAATCCGTCTGAATAGGTAATGGTTCATTTTAACCTTCTAGATTGATAATGATTAATTAGATCTTCCTTCTGAACGTAATGGTATAGTTAGAATTGTTGATTATTGCCTAGATGATGGCTAGGATTGATTAGAAACGAAGAACTCGATGTTTCAATGGATAAATCCTTGTTTTGATACGTTGTAATGCCAGGTTTTCATGAAATCATAACAATAATTATAATGGTTTAAACCATTTGATTGTGACAATGTAGGTAATTAGTTTGATTAATCTTTGAAATGCAAGGTTAAATCCAAGTGTTTCAAACTAATCACAATCGTTAGTTTACTCATTGGAATGATTCTCTGATGTTTATGATAACAGTCAGATTAGTATGTTAAACATGAGTATTAAACCTATTCTAATGTCACACTGTGATATTTCATGATATTTGGGTATTCTTAAGCCATAAATTAATCTGGAAACTGTTTTAGCATCATAATCAACAAAATAAACTATTTGGTTAATCTGAAGTTATTCTTATTAATCTTAGGAGTCATCAACCTCGTATTAGGAACCTGAATCAGTATAGGTTTCTACATTGTATGATATGACATTAAAATAATTAACTAAAAACCTAATATCGGTTTGATGACTTTCAAGGCAATGTCTCTAACATTGAACGTTCAGGAAGATCTAATCAGTAAGTTAAAGCATAAATAACTCATTTAACATAAAAATTGCAGAATTAGCTACCATTATCATCTGCGCGTGATTTCACTACTCATCTGACATCAGGTGAGTTTTGTAACAACTGCATATTTATTTTTTTTTTATAAAACATATTGTTTAATATTATAATTTTAAATATTTAGTTATCATATACACATATATGACACTTACATACTAATAAGTAACGAGTAAAATAATTATTAAAAAGTTTTGACACACTTATTCGGTCAGTTAATGTTATAGGGGACCGCTCAAAATTAATAAAATATATTATAATTAAACTTTCTCCGTTTTTAACGAAACTTAGGTCAAAACGTAGAGAAAAATGAGCTGATCCCAGCAGTATTTTTAAAATTTTATAAAACATCATATTTTAAAAGTTATCAAAGAAAAACAAAATTTGAGCTAAATTAATTATAATAATAAAATAATAAAATAATAAAATAATAAAAATATCTTTCAAATTTCAAATTGAAGATTTCACAGATTCTTCGTGGACAAAATTTGGATAAAATCAAATGATTCATTCAATCAGTGAAAAACACGTAGCTACGAGTTCCTTAGCCGTCAAGTTTTAATCACCTATAAATACTTACCAAACTCACTTCAATTAGAAAGCCTACACATACTCAAAGATAAATACACACAACTAAGAAGAAGGTTAGCCACTTTGGATGCTAGGAGGTGCTGATCAGTATAAAAGGGTCAAGATTAAGGAGTCAGTTCGTTTAGGTATATTATCTAATTTTTAGTTAAACTCATAAATTTAATGTTTTATTAAAATATTAACTTATAGGGTTAAGGTTAATATCCGACCCTATGTATAAAGTAAAAATTTAAAGTTTTATATATTAACTTAAAGGGTCATGGTTAAGATCCGACCCTATGTATATATTAAAAATCTTAGTTACTTAAATAACAATAATAATATTGATTATCATCGTAATAATAATAATATAATATTAAAAATAATAATAATATTATTATTATTATTATTATCTTCGTAAAAAAATATATATAATAATAAAAATAATAATAATAGTAAAAATCATAATAATAATCGTAATAATAATAATAATATTAATAATAATAATAAATAAATAAATAAATAAATAAGAATGTTCTTTGCAGAACAGTTATAAGCATATATTAAGCAGAAACGCTGCCCAATTTACAATAACAAGTTTAAAGCTGTCACTCTGCCAACTCAAAATTCAGGTGAATACATTTAACTTATTTTTAAAAATAAAACGTCAACATAATGTTGGTGAATACAAATAACAGACTCGATATGTAAGCATAGCATATTCGGTCCTTTAACCATAATTAATAGTGGCAATACTACACATTTAGCAGGTTATTTCACTGATCGATACAACCACTGCATACCCTGGCTTGTACTGTCACTGGTTAGAAACAACAGCGGAGTGCGTCTTACAATTGTTCCTTCCAGCCCACAGCCCGTCACTGGTTAGGTTGCCTGCGGAATGCGTCTTACGTATAACCTTCCAGCCCACGTTACCAGCCACGTATAGGAATTTCACCCATAGCGGATACAATTTTTGCAAATCGTACGTATACTAGTGGCCTAAATGCTGGTCTAATAGTATTCCTTTATGCGTCAAAATTTAACATACCATGCTCATAAAAATGCGTTTATATTTAAAAATAAGTTAAATGTATTCACCTGAATTTTGGGTTGGCAGAGTGACAGCTTTAAACTTGTTATTGTAAATTGGGCAGCGTTTCTGCTTAATATATGCTTATAACTGTTCTGCAAAGAACATTCTTATTTATTTATTTATTTATTTATTATTATTATTAATATTATTATTATTATTACGATTATTATTATGATTTTTACTATTATTATTATTTTTATTATTATATATATTTTTTTTACGAAGATAATAATAATAATAATAATATTATTATTATTTTTATTATTATATTATTATTATTACGATGATAATCAATATTATTATTGTTATTTAAGTAACTAAGATTTTTAATATATACATAGGGTCGGATCTTAACCATGACCCTTTAAGTTAATATATAAAACTTTAAATTTTTACTTTATACATAGGGTCGGATATTAACCTTAACCCTATAAGTTAATATTTTAATAAAACATTAAATTTATGAGTTTAACTAAAAATTAGATAATATACCTAAACGAACTGACTCCTTAATCTTGACCCTTTTATACTGATCAGCACCTCCTAGCATCCAAAGTGGCTAACCTTCTTCTTAATTGTGTGTATTTATCTTTGAGTATGTGTAGGCTTTCTAATTGAAGTGAGTTTGGTAAGTATTTATAGGTGATTAAAACTTGACGGCTAAGGAACTCGTAGCTACGTGTTTTTCACTGATTGAATGAATCATTTGATTTTATCCAAATTTTGTCCACGAAGAATCTGTGAAATCTTCAATTTGAAATTTGAAAGATATTTTTATTATTTTATTATTTTATTATTATAATTAATTTAGCTCAAATTTTGTTTTTCTTTGATAACTTTTAAAATATGATGTTTTATAAAATTTTAAAAATACTGCTGGGATCAGCTCATTTTTCTCTACGTTTTGACCTAAGTTTCGTTAAAAACGGAGAAAGTTTAATTATAATATATTTTATTAATTTTGAACGGTCCCCTATAACATTAACTGACCGAATAAGTGTGTCAAAACTTTTTAATAATTATTTTACTCGTTACTTATTAGTATGTAAGTGTCATATATGTGTATATGATAACTAAATATTTAAAATTATAATATTAAACAATATGTTTTATAAAAAAAAAATAAATATGCAGTTGTTACATTCTCCCCACCTTTGTTCTAATCTCGTCCTCGAGATTATTGGAATAGGTGTGGATATTTCTTTCTCATTTCAGATTCCAGTTCCCATGTGTATTCAGGACCACGTCTGGAGTCCCACTTAACCTTAACTAACACCAACTTTTTACGCTTGATTGTTTGTCTAAATATGGAGCTAACATTATATGTAACCGTAAGGTTATTCAATTAATATCTCCGGGTGGTTATGAAATATTTATTCAAGGAGAGAAACGGGGTGGAACCATATTGTGCTCTCTAGCTAAAGCTATGAATTACATGAACCATGGGGGTCAGTCATTCTTAGCTTATGTTCTTGATGCACAAAAGGAGATAAAGGAACTTAACGATGTTCCAGTGGTTAGGGATTTCCCTGATGTTTTTCCAAATGATTTACCGGGAATTCCTTTGGATAGGGATGTTGAATTTAAGATTGATCTTATTCCTGGGGCTAAGCCCATAGCTAAAGCTCCATATCGTTTGGCACCATCTGAAATGAAAGAATTAATGACACAGTTACAAGATCTTTTAGATAAAGGTTTTATACGTCCGAGTATCTCCCCGTGGGGTGCACCAATACTTTTTGTTAAAAAGAAAGACGGAAGCCTTAGAATGTGTATCGACTATAGAGAGTTGAACAAAGTGACTGTGAAAAACCGATATCCTCTACCTAGAATTGATGATCTTTTTGATCAGTTGCAAGGAGCGTCGTGGTTTTCTAAAATCGATCTTCGCTCGGGCTATCATCAACTCAAAGTTAAAGAGGAAGATATTCCTAAAACTGCTTTCCGTACTCGTTACGGTCATTATGAATTTCTTGTGATGTCGTTTGGGTTGACTAATGCACCGGCTGCGTTCATGGATTTAATGAACCGGGTCTGTCGCCCAATGTTGGATCGGTCTGTCATTGTCTTTATCGATGACATCCTTATTTATTCTAAAAATGAGGGTGATCACGCTTGTCATTTGCGTGAAGTCCTTGAAACTTTACGTAAGGAGAAACTATATGCCAAATTTTCTAAATGCGCGTTTTGGTTGCGTGAAGACCAGTTTTTGGGGCATGTGGTGTGTGCTGATGGCATACTTGTTGATCCTTCGAAAGTTCAAGCGGTGATGAAATGGAGTCCTCCTAAAACTCCAACTGAAATTAGAAGTTTTCTTGGTCTAGCAGGTTACTATCGGCGGTTTATACAGGATTTTGCAAAAATTGCATCTCCTTTGACTAAATTGACAAGAAAAGATGTGAAATTTGTTTGGGGTGATGATCAAGAAAAAGCTTTCAATGAACTCAAGTTAAAGTTAACTCAGGCACCGGTATTGACACTACCAGATGGACCTGATGATTTCGTGGTGTATTCTGATGCATCTTATCTTGGGCTTGGTTGTGTCCTTATGCAAAGGGGCAAAGTGATTGCCTATGCGTCGAGGCAACTGAAAGTTCATGAAGTCAACTATCCTATTCATGATCTAGAATTAGCAGCGGTGGTGTTTGCCTTAAAAATTTGGAGGCATTACTTGTATGGTGTAAAATGCTCAATTTACACTGATCACAAGAGCCTGAAATATATTTTCACACAGAAGGAATTAAATATGAGGCAAAGACGTTGGATAGAACTACTAAAGGATTATGATTGTGAAATCGTTTATCATCCGGGAAAAGCAAATGTGGTGGCGGATGCCTTGAGTAGGAAAGAAGAACATGAACCCATTCGGGTTACAGCAATGAAGATTGTGATTTCCTCTGATTTGGTGAATCAAATTAAAGAAGCTCAAGTTGAAGCATTAAAAGAAGAAAACTGGAAACGAGACCGAATAAAGGGGCAAGCTCATAATTTGGATGAAGATAGTCGCGGGTTAAAGACAAGATGGGGTAGGGTGTGGATACCTCCCACTTGTTCTTTGAAAACTGATTTGATGGAAGAGGCTCATAAATCAAAATACTCAATTCATCCGGGAGCCACTAAAATGTATCGAGACCTTCGGGTAAATTACTGGTGGCTAGGTATGAAACGAGAAATTGTAAAATATGTTGAAAAATGTTTAACTTGTTTACAAGTTAAGGCTGAACATCAAAAGCCTTATGGCAAGTTACAGCCTTTGGAGATTCCTATGTGGAAATGGGAACACATCACAATGGACCTAATTACGAAACTCCCAAAAACCCGAAAGGGGTATGACACGATTTGGGTCATTGTGGATCGGTTGACTAAAAGTGCTCATTTTATTCCTATTCGTGAATCGTATTCTTCTGAGAAAATGGCGGAAGTGTATGTAAAAGAAATAGTATCGCGTCACGGGATACCAGTGACGATTGTGTCCGATCGAGACACACGATTCACTTCTCATTTCTGGAAAAATTTCCAAGAGGAATTAGGCACGAAACTGTTGTTGAGCACAGCGTATCATCCTCAGACTGATGGTCAGAGTGAACGGACTATTCAGACACTGGAAGATATGTTATGAGCGTGTATTATTGATTTTGGAGGTAGTTGGGATGACTATCTACCTCTGGCGGAATTTTCGTATAACAACAGTTATCATTCCGGGTTGGGAATGCCTCCATATGAAATGTTATATGGGAGGCGGTGTCGTACTCCTGTTTGTTGGGGAGAAGTTGGTCCGCGAGAGCTCGAAAATAAGGAGATACTTAAAGTTACAAACCAACGAATTGATCAGATACGAGCTCACTTAAAGGCGGCACAAGATCGTCAGAAGTCGTATGCAGATAAACGAAGACGACCGATTGAGTTTCAAGTAGGAGACTTTGTGTTATTAAAGGTTTCCCCTTGGAAGGGTGTGATTCGTTTTCGTAAGCGAGGGAAATTAAGTCCACGATTTATTGGACCGTTTAAAATTATAGCTCGTGTGGGCAATGTTGCTTATCGTTTAGAGCTACCAGAAGAACTGAAGCTAATTCATAACACTTTTCATGTTTCATATTTACGAAAGTGTTTAGCTGATGAATCCACATACGTTCCATTAGAGGACATTGAGGTGGATGACAAGCTTAATTATGTAAAAAAGCCGGTTGAAATTCTTGATCATAAGGTGAAGCTGCTTCGTAACAAAACCATAGATCAAGTAAAAGTGAAATGGAAGCATAGGAAAGGGTCAGAATATACTTGGGAATCGGCGGATGAGATGAAGAAATTTTACCCTTACCTTTTTGCTTAATGTAGCGGTTTCGAGGACGAAACCCTAAATAAGGAGGGTAGATTTGTAACATCCTAATATAATTGTGTGGTAGAATATTAATAAAAAAAAATTAATTAAATTTAAAAATAAAAAAAATTGGGAATGGTGGCTTCCTAAATCAACAAATAATAATAATATTAATAATAATAAAATCAATATATATGTGTGTGGCGTGGATGTTAGATCAACAAAAAAAAAAATAATAATATAATAATAATTATTATTATCATAACAAATGGTGTACTTACGTAGCCTATGGAAAAAAATAATAACAAACAAATAATTGATAGATTTATATTAGAAATGTGTGGTGGACATTGGATGTCTAGAAACAACAAAAAAATAAATAAATAAATAAGAATAGAAAGAAAGGGGATTACGCAGAAGGAAAAAAAAAAAGAAAGAAAGGAGGTTGAAGGCAAGCAAGGTGAACAAAGTAGAAATTCACAAGACTCGATCATTTTGAGTTTCAATCACGATTCCAGATCGGGAAACACACGAGGAAAACAAGATTTTAATCGAGAGGATAATCAAGCAGGATCCTTTGCAGATAGAGGTAAGTTACCCGTTTAATTGAACTTGTAGTTGTAGGATTGGGTGAGTCCACACTACAAGTATTTGTGCATTTAGCATATATGTGATTTATTGTTTTTATTTAATTTGATATAAATGGATATGGATAGTGCGGTTATTATAGTTAATGATTTACAAAGTGTGTAAACATTCAACTAGTAATAAAGATTGAGTTGATTTACAAGAGTGTAAACAACCATCATAATTTGGAGGTTATGATCTACAAGAGTGTAGACATTAAATTGGTAATATGCATGCTTTGATTCACAAGATGTGTGAACATAAGACTTGCAAATCTAATGTAATAGATTCACAAGGTGTGTGAACAAAAGATGATTTACAAGAATGTAGACATCTAATTTCAATAGTCAAATTGTTTAAGTTTGACTTTTGGAAAATATGATGCACAACTGGAGTTTTGTGTGCGCATATGTGTTTTGTTAAATTAAAATGATTACGCATGAATGAGAGAATTACAGGATGTTGGGTGGAAACGACCCGTTAGTAAATCGTGTTGTATACGATTGAATAATGTTATCAAATTATATTGAAACATCATTAGTGTATCCATATGATGGTATGGAATACACTTGAGGAAATAGTGGGGTAATCTTACTTAGTTCTAATGAACTAATGGTGAATTTAAATGTGGTGTTTACAGGTACTAAAGAGTCGGGTGAGCGGTGATGGTGATCGGAATCGAACATGAAGGCTCGTATGATAGTTTTAAACTTAATAACCAAACTTGTGTGAACTTTTGTGTAATAAATGTTTTGTGGAGTTTGTAAACATACTTAAACCTTGTTTTAAAAATGTGTTAGCAAGTAGTATGTTTATAGATGTGTAAAACACGAAAGGTTTTGCTGGGACCTAAATGTAGTTGATTAAATAATGTTTTAAACTTTACACACGATTACACGTGTCCCATTTTTAGGTCCCAAATTAAACTTTATTGTAAAATTATGTTCGGAAGCGTGAAATTGACATTTCATAAGTTAAACACACTTAATTTCAATCATTTACATTTATGATTAATAAAAACTAGTGTGTTTAAGTTTAATACCACCATAGACTTTACATAACGTTTGGTTCTGCTTCACAACATGCCCGATCTGATCGCCTGATGCATATCTATCTTTGACCTGTAACATCACATATAAGGTCACAATTAGTTCATATGAACTAAGTAAGTAACCCCTCCCAAAATTCCCAAAAACTTATTTAAACCCATCCACATACATATCATATGGATGTTAATCATGTTTAGATAATAATATATCATATTCAAACATCAACTTGCACCCAACACATATGGTGCATTTATTTCCCTTAGTGGGACATTTTCATAATATGAATATATTATCTAATTCAACTCTACCACCAGCACCTCTGGCTAAATTTAAAACACCAAATATATATATATATTTTATTGGCTTAACCAATTACCCACACATCTGTGGTTTCAATAATTTAATTTCCGGATTAACCGGTTATCCACACATTTGTGGTATCATACATATATTTTTAAGTCTTAAGATGTTCACCCACCGGTCCTTCCATCTAAGACAATTGCTAGCACCTCTAGCTATCCACCATTGTGGAGTCAAAATATTGAGTCTAAGATGTTCACCTACCGGTACTTCCATCTAGACAATTGCCAGCACCTCTGGCTATCCACCATTGTGGAGTCAAATATTAAGTCTAAGATGTTCACCCACCGGTACTTCCATCTAGACAATTGCTAGCACCTCTAGCTATCCACCATTGTGGAGTCAAATATTAAGTCTAAGATGTTCACCCACCGGTACTTCCATCTAGACAATTGCCAGCACCTCTGGCTATCCACCATTGTGGAGTCATAACAACAAAATGTAAAAATACATTTTTCACAATCAAATTTCAAGCTGAGTCATTTCTATTCGAATTGACTCTCACAATGCAATAATATCACATTACCATTCATCAACTATTAATCACAATAGTTTAATCAAAATTACACTATGGTGTTCACATTCCTGTACTTCCACCATAGCTATTTGTCAGCACCTCTGACTATTCACACATTTGTGATTTGCATACTTAATTTAACCGTAACATAAACACATTGGAACTTAACATATGTACTTTAGAGTCTATTAACTCAATTAGTTCCAATCTAGTTATGCACATTCATTCAAATGAATCAATCAATATATATATATATATACATCACAATCAAGTAGACTCTTTCTACTACTTATATGTGATGTTACAGAGTTGGTATCAGAGCAATGGTTTGAGTGAATCAAGTGCGTCATGAACACTTGATCTCAAACTTTTATGCTCTTGATATGAAAACATAACGTTTGATTCGAAGACCCGATCATGATGCCGAATGTATGAGGTTAGCATATCTATGTCCTGTAATATAATTGTTAAATGTAATGTGAATCATTACATGTTAAATATGATTTGATTGATTATGTGAAACCGAAATCAATGTCTTGAGTATGTAATGAAGGAAGTAAGGAATTGGGCATATAATGAATGAACTAGTACGTCTGGCCAACTTACTAGTGCAAACATGATATGAACAAGCTCTTATAGGAATCATTTCATACTTAGGCTATTGAAATTAGGTAAGGTGTTATGAGCTTTATGTATCTATTACTTGTGGGTAATAGTGTTACCAATTCAAGAGAAATGAATTGGAGAGTTAATGTGAAAAGACCTACATGAGTGTAGGCAATAACACTTGATGTGTTGGGGAAATTAATCCATTTGAATATGGAAAATGTTTTGGTGTGTATACACAAATTAAAAATGTATAACTTGACCCGTTGAGGGTAAAATGGGGGAAAAAGACACGTAATTGTGTTTATGTGTTTATACATGTTTAAGTTTGAAATGTAATGATTTAAACATGTTAATAATTTATATAATGTGCATATAATTTATATGCGGGATATATAGAGTTGTAAGTATACAATGTGTATACGTATTGTGAATGTTATGATATGATTTCATAACTAGTGTTAGTGTCATTACATGTTAATAGTAATTGACACATTGAATTGGAAACTATTTATAATAGTGTTAAAGCAAATTTAAGACCATGATGTATGCATTTTGTGTGTTTAACATGTAAGACCACTGGTGGGTGGCATTGGATCTAACATTTAAGACCACTGGTGGGTGGCATTGGATTTAACATGTAAGACCATCGGTGGATGGCATTGGATTTATCATATAAGACCACTTGTGAGTGGCGTTGAATTTGTTTGTAAGACTACTTGTGAGTGGCCTTGTGTTAGATGTGTAAAACCATCTTGGAATGACATTGAGTTGTCATGTAATTCCTCCTTAGTGAGGCATTGGGGAAAAACCCACATGTGTGTGGATTGGTCAATATGTGAGTATGTGTTGAACGATGTTAACTTTTAAAAAAGTCAAAGTTATGATTAATGTGAATAGGTGAGTTACCTACTCATTAATATGCAACCATAAGACATATTAGTGCTTATGTGTTATGTAATTATATTGGTTGTTACTACTTGCAATTGACTTGTAGTAATTGTAATAAATTGAATGGTAAATTGACCATGTGTGTCATGAAATGTTGAAAATATAAAACCACATGGTGGTGGTATTGAACTACTTGATATATGTTTTGTAGTATTGGATGAATGTTATGTGCTAAATGCATAAGTTGAAAGGTGTTATTAAATAATAATTTATAGTTGACACTATAAATTGATGATAATCCACATTGTGTGGAAGTATATGAATATGAAACCACATGGGGTGGTATTCGAATTGTTGAAATTGATTAATGTAATGATAAATGGCATAACTAATGAACGTGTCGTTATATGCTTAAAATAAATGACACAGATAATGGGTGACGTTTCACATTCGTGTGAAACGAATGTAAGACCACTGGTGCGTGGCATTAATTTTTGTCATGTAAGTCCATAATGAAATGGCGTTAGTGTTTGTCATGTAAGTCCACATTTTGTGGTATTGGGGGTAAACCATGTACATGTACATGATAGTAAGTCACCTGTTACCATTGAGTTTAAACTTGTGATAATAAATCACAAGTGTTGTGAATGTGTTCAAATGGGTGTAAATTACCCATTTGATTGTTTTGTAGTTGTAGGATTGGGTGAGTCCACACTACAATTGTATGTGCATGTAGCATATATGTGAATTGTTGTTTTAATTGAAGTTGAGGTAAATGGGTAGGGTTAGTGTGGTTATTGTGGTTGAAGGATTTACAGGGTATGTGAACATTCAACTAATGATAATGATTGAGTTGATTTACAAGAGTGTAAACAACCATCATACTGTGGATTTGGTGATCTACAAATGTGTAGACATTAAATTGGTAATGTGCAGGCTTTGATTCACAAAGTGTGTGAACATAAGACTTGCAAATCCAATGTAATAGATTTCACAAGGTGTGTGAACAAAAGATGATCTACAAGAGTGTAGACATCAAATTTCAAGAGTCAAATTGTTTAAGTTGACTTTGGGAAATATGATGCACAATTGGAGTTTTGTGTGCACATAGGTGCTGTGTTAAGTGATAAGGGTTGTACATGAATGATAGATGAGAATGTCTATCTAGGCAGACGAATAACGCGAATGATAAGTCATTCGGTTGTGGTGGTGTGTTAAATACATTATACATGAGGTTTGACTTTAAAAAAAAGTCAGAGTTATACCTATTTGTAAAGAAATAGGATATTTATTATATGTAGAAATACACTTGAGTGTATGATTTGGTTTGGATGAAGAAAGTCAAAACAAATGATCAATTGTAAATTGATTATGTAAAATCATGTATAATGATCATGTTTATCTATGGGTAAATGTTCAATTATGATTGAAATATATGTTAGAGAAGTGGTGTCTAGGCATGGTGTGCCAGTGACGATTAATTTGGATCGAGACACTTGATTTACTTCTCATTTCTGGAAAAATTTCCAAGGAGAATTAGGATTGTTGATAGGCACGGCGTATCATCCTCATATTGATGGTCAAAGTGAAAGGACCATTCAAACGTTGAAGGATATGTAACAAGCGTGCATAATTGATTTTGGGAAGTAGGGCTGATTATTTCCCTTTAGCCGAGTTCTCATATAATAATAGTTGTCATTCCAGTATTGGAATGCCTCCATATGAAATGTTATATGGGAGGAAATGTTGTATTCCTTGGTGAGGAGAAGTTGGACAATGAGAACTGGCAAATAAAAAGGTAGTTAAGGTAAGGAATGAACGAATAGATTAGATTCTAATTCATTTGAAGGTGGTATAAAACTGTTAGAATGCCTATGCTAATAAGTATAGGAGGACTAGTGAGTTTCAGGTGGGAGATTTTGTGTTGTTAAAAGTCTCACCGTGGAAAGGTGTGATACGTTTTAGAAAGCAAGGGAAGTTAAGCCACGTTTTATCGAACCATTCTGAATTATAGCTCGGATAGGCAGTGTTACTTATCGTATTGAGCTACCGGAGGAATTGAATGGTATACATGATACTTTTCATGTGTTATATCTAAGAAAATGTCTGGCTAATGAATCGGTTTACATGCCACTAGAAGATTTGGAAATTTATGACAAGTTGAAATATGTGGAACAGCCGATAACTATATTGACAGGAAAGTCAACCAGTTGAGAAACAAATCCTTGAACCAGGTGAAGGTTCAATGGAATAATATAAGGGGATTTGACGCCATGTGGGGTCAGAAGAAGAGATGAAGAATTATATTCTTTTCTTTTAATGTCTGAGCGGTTTCGAGGACGAAACCTTTATAAGGAGGGGAGATTTGTAACGACCCGTTTTTAATAAAACGAAATGTAATTGCTATAATCGTTAATTGAACGATTGTGATGGTTACTATGACAACTCAAAATTCTCAGGTTAGAATCATAACTCGAGAATGAAGAGAATGAGTGTAAGTGAAATCACGAAACGAGGCTCTGGTTTCAAGATACGCTAAGTTGAAGATAGCGTTAAATAAGAGATCATATATTTTGAATTTTTCAGGTCTTGAAATTATAACCATTGGAAAGAGCTCGAAAAATCGTGAACGTGGGCGAAAACGGCGCGTAAAACGGAGTTCGTATGCTCCCGGAATCGCGAAAACAAAATTGGAAACTAACTAAGGCGGCGGAGGTACGCGAAGGAAATCCTCCGCGGTACGCGACGGACCAGAACGCATAAATATCTGATTTTCTTGATCAGATTTCATTTCTGGTCGATCAACTCGACTTCCAGACGCCTAAACTCAAACTTTTACCCCCAAATCTCAGTTTTGAAGCCATCCAAACATCCGGATCAAGTTAGGAAACGTTTCTACAAGTCCTGATCTTCATTTCTATCCGAGAAATCCGTCCGAAAGGGTAACGATTCGACCTCTTCTATTAGTTTGATAGAATATGAGTTAGATCTAGATTTTAATAATGATATCATGGTTATTGTTGTTGATTATTGCCTAGTTGATAACTAGGGATTGTTAGAAACGAAGAAATTGATATTTGGTTGGTGAAATATTCGTTTTGAAGCCGAGATGATGTCCGGTTGTTATGAAACCCATATCATGGCGTGATAACTAGTAGGATGGGTTGAATATGATTTTAAATAAATTATGGACTATAATCCATAGGTTAAATGATGATTTTGATGAATTGATGTTAAAATTATTAACAAGTTATGATCTTAAATAAAAATTAAATAATAAAAGTGATTAAAGATCGTAACTAATATAATGAACATCAGTTATTTGATAAATTGACTGGGGAGGCATGAAATATGATTAATTGTGATAATTGACTAAAACTTGCTAAACGTAGTAAGATAGAGTCAGTTATGTGATGAATTGACTTTGAGGAAGTCAAATCAGTCAAGTGTGTTGAACTTGATTGTATGTGTTATATGTATTGAATATAGTTGTATATGTGTGAATATGCAACTAGGTGTTGGTGGTGAAAGTCAAGTGACAATTCACAGAAGTAATGTAACAACTGCATATTTATTTTTTTTTTATAAAACATATTGTTTAATATTATAATTTTAAATATTTAGTTATCATATACACATATATGACACTTACATACTAATAAGTAACGAGTAAAATAATTATTAAAAAGTTTTGACACACTTATTCGGTCAGTTAATGTTATAGGGGACCGCTCAAAATTAATAAAATATATTATAATTAAACTTTCTCCGTTTTTAACGAAACTTATGTCAAAACGTAGAGAAAAATGAGCTGATCCCAGCAGTATTTTTAAAATTTTATAAAACATCATATTTTAAAAGTTATCAAAGAAAAACAAAATTTGAGCTAAATTAATTATAATAATAAAATAATAAAATAATAAAAATATCTTTCAAATTTCAAATTGAAGATTTCACAGATTCTTCGTGGACAAAATTTGGATAAAATCAAATGATTCATTCAATCAGTGAAAAACACGTAGCTACGAGTTCCTTAGCCGTCAAGTTTTAATCACCTATAAATACTTACCAAACTCACTTCAATTAGAAAGCCTACACATACTCAAAGATAAATACACACAATTAAGAAGAAGGTTAGCCACTTTGGATGCTAGGAGGTGCTGATCAGTATAAAAGGGTCAAGATTAAGGAGTCAGTTCGTTTAGGTATATTATCTAATTTTTAGTTAAACTCATAAATTTAATGTTTTATTAAAATATTAACTTATAGGGTTAAGGTTAATATCTGACCCTATGTATAAAGTAAAAATTTAAAGTTTTATATATTAACTTAAAGGGTCATGGTTAAGATCCGACCCTATGTATATATTAAAAATCTTAGTTACTTAAATAACAATAATATTATTATTATTATTATTATTATTATCTTCGTAAAAAAAAATATATATAATAATAAAAATAATAATAATAGTAAAAATCATAATAATAATCGTAATAATAATAATAATATTAATAATAATAATAAATAAATAAATAAATAAATAAGAATGTTCTTTGCAGAACAGTTATAAGCATATATTAAGCAGAAACGCTGCCCAATTTACAATAACAAGTTTAAAGCTGTCACTCTGCCAACCCAAAATTCAGGTGAATACATTTAACTTATTTTTAAATATAAACGCATTTTTATGAGCATGGTATGTTAAATTTTGACGCATAAAGGAATACTATTAGACCAGCATTTAGGCCATTAGTATACGTACGATTTGCAAAAATTGTATCCGCTATGGGTGAAATTCCTATACGTGGCTGGTAACGTGGGCTGGAAGGTTATACGTAAGACGCATTCCGCAGGCAACCTAACCAGTGACGGGCTGTGGGCTGGAAGGAACAATTGTAAGACGCACTCCGCTGTTGTTTCTAACAAGTGACAGTACAAGCCAGGGTATGCAGTGGTTGTATCGATCAGTGAAATAACCTGCTAAATGTGTAGTATTGCCACTATTAATTATGGTTAAAGGACCGAATATGCTATGCTTACATATCGAGTCTGTTATTTGTATTCACCAACATTATGTTGACGTTTTATTTTTAAAAACTTTTCAGGTAATAATGAAATGTAAAAGAAAAGCAAGATTAGAGATTCTTGGCCTATGACGCCTTGAATAGGATCTTGTAGTAAAACCATGGAACTATTGGAGCTATGCCTCCAAATCTTGTATAAACCAGATATTATAAAATAATGTATAATATGGGTTTGTGAAAAGCTGGTTTATTATAATATGAAATGATGATATTCATACTTATACGTATGAAATTTTGTGAAATTCCTGAAAAGTTATTTATGAAAAGTTATTTTATAAAAATTGTGACAGTAAGGTTTTTCATACCCATGTGTATGAATTATTTAGAAATCATGAAACATATGGTTTTCACATCTATGCATGTGAATTATTTACAAAATTATGAATTAATGAAACAACGCTTCCGCTGATTAAAAAGAATAATAAACTCTGACCGAGACATATCTATGAAACCAATTCGGGTCACAGCGCCCGGGCCGCCGAGAGCCCGGGGTGTGACAGGTTGGTATCAGAGCCAGGTTATTTCACTGATCGATACAACTACTGCATACACTGGTTTATAACTGTCACTGGTGAGGAACTACAGCGCAGCGCGTCTTACGTTTTGTTCCCTCCAGCCCACAGCTGGTCACTGGTTAGGTTGCCTGCGCAGTGCGTCTTCCGTTTAACCTTCCAGCCCACCTGTACCAGCCACGTATGGGAATTTCACCCATAGCGGATACAATTTTTGCAAATCGTACGTATACTAATGGCCTAAATGCTGGTCTAATAGTATTCCTTTATGCGTCAAAATTTAACATACCATGCTCATAAAAATGCGTTTATATTTAAAAATAAGTTAAATGTATTCACCTGAATTTTGGGTTGGCAGAGTGACAGCTTTAAACTTGTTATTGTAAATTGGGCAGCGTTTCTGCTTAATATATGCTTATAACTGTTCTGCAAAGAACATTCTTATTTATTTATTTATTTATTTATTATTATTATTAATATTATTATTATTATTACGATTATTATTATGATTTTTACTATTATTATTATTTTTATTATTATATATATTTTTTTACGAAGATAATAATAATAATAATATTATTATTATTATTTTTATTATTATATTATTATTATTACGATGATAATCAATATTATTATTGTTATTTAAGTAACTAAGATTTTTAATATATACATAGGGTCGGATCTTAACCATGACCCTTTAAGTTAATATATAAAACTTTAAATTTTTACTTTATACATAGGGTCGGATATTAACCTTAACCCTATAAGTTAATATTTTAATAAAACATTAAATTTATGAGTTTAACTAAAAATTAGATAATATACCTAAACGAACTGACTCCTTAATCTTGACCCTTTTATACTGATCAGCACCTCCTAGCATCCAAAGTGGCTAACCTTCTTCTTAATTGTGTGTATTTATCTTTGAGTATGTGTAGGCTTTCTAATTGAAGTGAGTTTGGTAAGTATTTATAGGTGATTAAAACTTGACGGCTAAGGAACTCGTAGCTACGTGTTTTTCACTGATTGAATGAGTCATTTGATTTTATCCAAATTTTGTCCACGAAGAATCTGTGAAATCTTCAATTTGAAATTTGAAAGATATTTTTATTATTTTATTATTTTATTATTTTATTATTATAATTAATTTAGCTCAAATTTTGTTTTTCTTTGATAACTTTTAAAATATGATGTTTTATAAAATTTTAAAAATACTGCTGGGATCAGCTCATTTTTCTCTACGTTTTGACCTAAGTTTCGTTAAAAACGGAGAAAGTTTAATTATAATATATTTTATTAATTTTGAGCGGTCCCCTATAACATTAACTGACCGAATAAGTGTGTCAAAACTTTTTAATAATTATTTTACTCGTTACTTATTAGTATGTAAGTGTCATATATGTGTATATGATAACTAAATATTTAAAATTATAATATTAAACAATATGTTTTATAAAAAAAAAATAAATATGCAGTTGTTACAAGTTTCGTACCACCCCCTTTTATCTTTAATATTTTATAAACATCGGGGTATCTCTGTAATCCATTTCTGAACATATGATATGTAACACTGTTATCTTTTTGATTTCATGTGACTCTTGTGTGATTTCATGTGATTTTTCCATTAGTATCTTTATCACAGTATCAAAACTCCTCATTCTTTGAAACTATATCTGGTGAACCCATGTGGGGCTGAACAAGCATCAATGATAGTACTATCGGCTTACAACCCATTCACTGGGATGTTTGCATATCCCCTGGTGTGAATGTTTGTTACCTGTTTCTAAAACATCTTCTTAATGTTAGTGATATGCATTAAGATAATGAGGCATCAACATATTTACCGACGGGTAGTGTCTTTATCAAATTATAGATTTTCCGAAAGGAACTAGATATGGGTCCCATGGTTATCTGGAACTGAATATCGTGAGAACTTGTATATCATGTCATATCATATGCTCTAACTTGAACTTTACGACCTCACCAGCTTTGTGCTGATCTTTTAGAATCAAACGTTTTTGCAGGGAGACAGTGACCACGGTGAGGCTGCACTTCAAACACTCATAACTAAATAAGTTATTTCGTGTAATAAACTTAGTTGTTAACTGTAATATTGGTTTTAATGACGAAACCTTGTAAGGTATTTATTTTAAGTTAATATGTGTGTTGTGATACCGGATCAGGTAAGTCACACCTCATCTCTGAGACATCACAACTATGCTTCCACAACCTTCTCAAAGTAACGAATGACATCATCTCAGGTAACGAGAGGTAAGGGTGTGACAGGATGGTATTAGAGCCACAGGTTATAGAATTTAGGTGGATTTAGAAACCTAAACTATAACCATAGGCTCGTATAGTGACACAGAGAGCACCGAACATAAATAATGAACAAAACTTGTTTAGAATTATGCCAAGATAATCAGGTGGTATGAATTCCAGTTATGAGTGGCCAGCATCACTGAAATTCACAACACGTGTGCATTCTAGTGAATTTCAATGCAAGCATAACAATAATAACTATAAGGACGAATAACTGTTTTGGGATGTGAAGAATTATCATATCATGTTTATGTTAAATATTATTATTCAATATTTATCTCATGGTACTGATCTTAACATTTTGTGTGTACAGCGATGGCCAATCAGGGAGAGCGATATATCTATCAGTGATTCCCCTATGTTATCATAGACGATACTCCTAGTTTGAGTTTTGGGTCAGACTCGGACCCATCAGAGGCTACATCTGGAGCATCCCAGGCGATACCTGTAGTACCTCAACACCATCACCTATACCCGTTACACCACATCACTGGTACCAGTTACACCACCACCACCACCAGTAGTACCATGAGGTTCACACGGACATTCTCAGCCGCATGCTGAGAATGCCTCAGCCGGGAGACGCCAGAGTCTGTCACCACAAGGAGTCCCAACTTGGGATGGTTTAAGACGGATGCGGGGTCAGGCCCGCAAGACCACGGGACTGCCTCCTAGGCACCAGATGGCACCGAGAGACGTGCCTCCCGTTTTTCATGAGATTGGAGAATCCTCCCACCAGGCTGCCTCCTGACTTCACCATCACGTCAGTGAGTTTAGCGGACAGAGAAATGGCTGACTCCAAAGTAGCAGGGTTTGCAGCAAGTACAATGCCCTGAATGCTGGATGGCAATCCTCCTACATATCGGTCAATTCACTTTTCTAGAGTTGGCACCATCTCAGGCACCAAGGCTACCGGTTCGTGATAGCGAGTAGTGAATGTCATGTGATCTGCTCCTTTCATCACATGATTTGACAGTTCCACCTCTAGCTTCTGAAGTTCGTGTTTGGGACCTAATTCATTCCTTAACATGATTTTGAAGTCCGCCCATGGCATTGCTAGTGCTTCTTCTCTGCCTCGAGCGTGTATCTGAGAGTTCCACCATGTTAAGGGATGCTTACTGAAAGATCCAGCAGTGTAGCGGATCTTATGTTGTTCTGGACAACCACTGATGTCCAGTGTAGTTTCCATCTTCTCTAGCCATTTGATCAGTCCAACAACTCCTTCAACGCAACTAAAGCTTGGCGGTTTACATCCTACGAATGATTTAAGGAACATTCTGAAGTAGTGCCGGTGTTTCCACTAGCTTCCCCCGTAGTGTGTCTGGAGTTGTTGCCATGGCCTTGAATTCTGTGGATCATCTTCGGGATGATATCCTTCAGCTGGTTAGTCAGCTTGCTACTCAGTAATGTTGCCAAGGAAACAATAGCAGGATCCAGAACTAGGGTTGCATTCGGGTTCGGAGGAGGGTTTAGTGGAGGAGGAGCCGGTGGTGAATCTGGTGGTGATGGTGTTGAAGAATGTGGTGCTGAGGTTTGTGGAGTAGGTACCGGATTCGGTTGTCTTCGGGGCGGCATTCTGATCATAACCAAATGGATATTGGTTACTGCAGTGATCGAATGCAGAAGACACAATGCAATCCTAAATCCTATGTTCTCTACATGAGGGTCCCTAAGTTACAGTCTAGGCCAAACCGTTTAAGTAAATGACCTATTATTCTCTATAACCTTGAGTTCTAATACTAATCTGTCACACCCCGAGCCAGCGGGAACGGATCGACTTTCCCGTCGGACGGAAGGTTCTCGGGGCGTGATATCGTGGGTGATAATCGGAATGATCAGATTGTTTACATAGCATCAATGTTAAGAATAACTAAAGCACAATATAACATTAAACTAGGATTACAAAGTTAAATTACAAGTGTCAATGTTTAGTAATTTAACTAAGTAAACCAATCAAAAGAGTCAAGAGTTTCCTATCTTGTATCTGTACAAAATATCAAAAGTGATTCATATCAATTAACAAGATATGTGCTTCCCAAAAGTCTACTAGGTCCTCTATCTGGGTATCCTAGTATGCAATCCTGAGCCTTAGCTTATTCCTGTGCATCACCTGAGAAAGCATGTAAGAAAACAAAATCAACACAATGGTTGGTGAGTTCATATAGTTTTAGTATTTGAAAAATAGTTTTGCACCCTCTTCGGTAAAACCTTAACCTCATTATCACCACCTGTATCATCCAGCTCGGTATGCTTAGATATAGGGCATACCCCTGAGTCGAGCCTACAACCCGCCCAGACGCTGTCCCACCACATACTAAGCCACATTGGACATTGATATTAATGATAATTAAGCATTTTACCTACCATCAAATCCCATAATAGATTTATGTGTTCTGATCATAAGTTTTAACACGCACAAAGTAGTATTAGAGCATCAAGTTTGAGAGTCACTGTTATGGTACTAAATATCATAATAGTCAAGTTTGATCATAAGTTTTAACAGCAGAACACCCTAAGGATTTCAGCTTCCATCCATAACGGTACTAAATATGACTCGCGACGTGTTTTGATAGAGGAATCCTCAAGATGACACAAAGTCGGCTAGAAGAAACCAAAATCATTCCATTCACTCGTCATAACCACGGATGAATCAAGAAGGACACTGAATGACTAGTAGGGCTTGACCACTGTCAAGACGCGTCAGCCAATCAGTCTGCCTTACATGATTCTGACAACGAAGAGCACTGCTGACTGGTATGGCTTGACCAATGTCAAGACGCGATGGCCAACAGTCGATCTTACGATGTCTGACAACGAAGAACACTGATGACTAGTAGGGCTTGACCAGTGTCAAGACACGAGGGCCAACAGTCTGTTTTACGATGTCCGATAGCTTAAGCCTACAAGTTTAGAGTATTCTCAAAGTTTAAATGATGACTAGTAGGGCTTGACACATAGGTCATCACGCGGTGGTCAATCAGCCTGTGGTCTGAGCATTCCAAGTTTATCAAGCATTCAAGTGTTTCAAGTATTCCAAGCACATCGAGCATTCACGTGTTTCAAGTATTTCAAGCACATCAAGCATTCAAGTGTTTCAAGTATTTCAAGCACATCGAGCATTCAAGTGTTTCAAGTATTTCAAGCATATAAGTTTTTATAGTCTTTTGAGCCAGTAAGTCTTTTTGAGTTTAAGTATCCAAGCTTACATAAGTATAGTTTTCAGAAGTATTTATAGTTTTAGTATTTGTCTTTCTTATGCCATTAAAAGTTTCGAGGGTTTTAACCAATTAAGTATAAGTGTAAACTGAATTAGCATTAAGATTAAGAGTGTAAGATATTAACCTTTAAAAATAAATATATAAAGTATTAATATTTAGAGTGTGCATATATAGTATTAGCTTCCAGAACCAGTGTATCAAGTGTTAGCATTTAGCGCAAGTGTTTCAAAGCCTTAGCATCCAGCGCGTAGTTTAAACATAGAGTTTATAGTATAAGCATCGAGAGGATAGTTTAAGCATACAGTTTATAGCATAAACATTTAGCATAAAGTTTAAGCATTGAGTTTATAGCCTAAGCATAGAACATATAGTTTAAGCATCATGAATAAGTATAAAAGCATTTATTAACATTTCAATAATTTTTTAAAATGTATAACATGCTTCTCAGTCCCGAGGTAATAACAAATATGTTTGAAAAAGGGACAAATGAACTCACCTTGTGTTTGAAGTGGTTGACGTATCTTAACTAGAATGCACGCGCTCGTTGTAATATTCGTTGGTGTGCTCAAGATCCTCTATTGATTTCCCATTGTTTGTATCTTGTAAGTATACGTTTTATGTAATTGGGTGTGTGTATGTGTTAGCCCTAAAGTTGGCTAATACCCGTAAGTCTCGGTCATCATTCGGCCATGGTTCTATTTGTTATCAATTATTAGTATCACATGTCTTTATGTTGTGTATTTAGCTTTAAATCATTCTTAAATCTCAAATCCTTATCATGATGTGTTCGTTACTTGTATTAATAGGATCCTTATAAACCATCCTAAGTCGTAAGTATAACTTAGGTTTATAATCTTAGAATTTCACACGTTATTCTTGTTTGACTTGAAATAATTTGTTACATAGCCACAAGGACCATGTCACATTATAGAAGTTTAGTTTCACCAAGTTTCTAAGTATAACACTTAAGTTTACAATTTAAAACGTTTCATATAGGTATTGAAATCACTTGACTCTTTCTTGTTTTATGAATCCTCCACCAACTTTGTAGTATTTTTAAGAAATCCCATGCATGTTATAAATTGAACTAGTTTCAAGCGTTTGATTCAACTTAACCTATGTGGACCGAATAATAAATTTGGCCAAATAAACCCAAGTGGGCCGATTGTCACCGGTTGGGCCACCGAGTTCCTGTGGGCCGCGGGTATGTGTGCGTGTGTGGTCCACTATTGGGCCGATAGGTTGCATGGATTAAATCCCCAAGGCCGGATGGTCCATTGGGCTGAGAAAGGATGTGGGCTTATGTAACAACCGGTTTTTAATAATGAATGTAGTGTGAATAATTGTTAATCAAACGATTGTGGTTGTTGTGATTTGAAAATATGTAAGAATTACGTCATTAATGGCAAGAGCACATTTGGTTGTGCTTGAAATCCACGAGGATTTAGTAACTTTTGTTATTGGGGATTGATAGTATGTGAAAAATGGTGTTAGTAGATCGCAAAGAAACATCCATCACCTAATGCTTATTCAAATAGATGACCAACCGATTTCATGTCGAGAATCATAACTCGGAAATGAAGAAAATGAGTGTAAGCGAAATCGCGAAACGAGGCTCCGATTTCAAGATACGCTGAATCAAATATAGCAATAGATAAGAGGTCAAATATTTTGAACTCTTTAGGTCTTGAGATTCTAACCATTGGAAAGAGCTCGAAAAATCGTGAACGTAGGCGAAAACCGTGCATAAAACGGAGTTCGTATGCTCCCGGAATCGCGAAAACAAGATAAGATTAAAAATTGGGTGGGATGACGTGGGGAGGTACGCCCCGGGCCAAACTTCGGGCCGGGGCGATGCGCCTGACGCCTTATGTCGGTCTAAAATGTTTTAAAGGATCAGATTGCGTCGGGAACTTCATTTCTTCCATATTTTCGACCTTCTTGCACCTCCAAACTTCCCTGGACCATTTTTGAACAACCAAACTCCATTTCAAAGCCCTCTAATCATCCAGATCGCGTATAGGATTGTGTTTTCAAGTCCCGATCGTTGTTTTAACCATAGAAATCCTTCAAATCAGGTAACGGTTTGTTTTATCCTACTAGTTTAATATTGTGTGGATTAAATTTGGTTTTGATTGTAATACTATGATTATGGGTATTGATTATTGCCTAGTTGATAACTAGGGATTATTAGAAACGAAGAACTTGATATTTTGATGGTGAAATTTTCGTTTTGAAGCCGGGATAATGTCCGGTTGTTATGAAACCCATATCATAGTGTGATAACTAGCAGGATGGGTTGAATATGATTTTAAATAAATTATGGATTATAATCCACAGATTAAATGATGATTTTGATGAATTGATGTTACCATTATCAATAGTTATGATCTTAAAAATAAAATTGAATAATAAAAATAATTAAAGATCGTAACTAATATAATGAACATCAATTATTTGATAAATTGCCTGGGGAGGCATGAAATATGAATAATTGTGATAATTGACTAAAACTTGCTAAACATAGTAAGATAGAGTCAGTTATGTGATAAATTGACTTTGAGCAAGTCAAATCAGTCAAGTGTGTTGAACTTGATTGTATGTGTTATATGTGTTGAAACTAGTTGTATATATGTATTTTGCAACTAGGTGGTGGTAGTGGAAATCAAACCACTAGTCACAGAGCAGGAAAGGAGCCTGCAGTTGTTAATCCCTTATCTGATTAAGGTAAGTAATCCCACAACTATGACATCACATAATAAATATTGAATTTTGTTGTTGAATGAATTAAATGATAAATATGGCATTGGTAATAGGGAAATGTTGAACAATAAAAGTTCAACAACCTATGATAAATCCAATACCTTGGTGAATAATAGTGTGGGAATTCTATGATGGAAGTACCGGTGGGTGAACATCATAGTAATTTGATTGAATTATATATGACTCCACAATGGTGGATAGCCAGAGGTGCTGGCAATTGTCTTAGATGGAAGTACCGGTGGGTGAACATCTTAAGACTTGAATTATATATGACTCCACAATGGTGGATAGACAGAGGTGCTGTCAATTGTCTTAGATGGAAGTACCGGTTGGTGAACATCTTAAGACTTGAATTATTTATGACTCCACAATGGTGGATAGCCAGAGGTGCTGGCATTTGGCTATGGTGGAAGCACAGGAATGTGAACCCCATAGTGTAATATTGATTAAACTATTGTGAGCAATAGTTGATGATTGGTAATGTGATATTTTATATTGTGAGAGTCAATTCGAATAGAAATGACTCAGTTGAACGTTGATTGTGAAAAATGTATTTTTACATTTTATTGTTAAGAAACCATTGGGGTTTACTTACTTAGTTCTTATGAACTAATGGGAATTATTGTGTGATGTTTGTAGGTCAAAAATGACGCACACGGCTGTAAGGATCGAGGTGGAGTAGGAATCGAACAAACCTTGTTGCAAACGTTTGAAATTTTGGTTTAAACTTACTTATGTAAATAAGTATTGTAAAATGTGTGACACGTTTGCGTTTGCGTTAAACTTTGTTTAATATTATTAAATAAAGAGGGTCAGACAAGGTTTTAAAAATACGTGTTAATTTGCTGGGACCAACGCTGATATTATTTTAAATTGTTGAATAGTAACCGGGGGTTACAAAGCTGGTATCAGAGCATTGGTTTGAGGGATTCAAGTGTTGGAAACACACTTGAACTCAAATCTTATGCTCTTGATATGTGATTAAATGTTCGATTCAAGCCTCGATCATTAAGCCGGAGGTATGAGGTCAGTATTTATGTATTGAATTGTATATGTACACCTTGTTGTGTGTATAAATTGTGTGAACCGAACTTCTCAATTATGAAATGAGATGAGTCAATTAAGGGCACGAGTGTGTGATAAACATGTTATTATGCCTGGCCAGTATAATGAAATGTTTAGGACATAAACATTTCCTTAATTAAGTCAGATTGTATCATGATTTTGAATATTAAGTAAGGTGATTATGTACTATATAAGTACAAGATTATTAAATATTGTGAATACATGATACTGATTGTTTAATTATATGATTTCAGCCACGAATGGCTGAGGAACATACATCTGGTGTGAATAGCAGTGAGAAGGTGGAACTCACTGAAACTCAAATAATGGTGAAGGAAGAGGTGGCTAAGGCTTTTGAAGCTGCTTTGCCCACATATATTGATGAAATTAAGTCTTCCTTAAAAGAGTTCCTTCATCAAGAGTTGTCTGAATTTGAAACTGGAGTGGAGATGAAACAATCTTCTAAGACAACTACTTTTAAAGAATTTATGGCTTGTAAGCCAGCTGAGTTTAAAGGGGAGGTAGATCCCTTGATTAGCCAGCGTTGGATATCTGATATTGAAAGTACGTTTGAAACTAGTCATTGTGACCCGACTGATGAGGTCATGTTTGCTGGTAATCAGTTGAAAGATCGTGCCAAAGATTGGTGGGAATTGTTGAGGAAGGAAAAAGGCAGAGATGAAATAAAAGGGCTGACGTGGGCCCAGTTTAAAGAACTTTTCTTGAAGCGGTTTTGTCCTCAAGCCGCTATTGATCGTATTACTGAGGAGTTTCTGCATCTACAGCAGAAAGATGAAAGTATTGATACCATCACTGCCATTTTCTTCGATAAAGCTAAATTTTGTCCGGATCTTCTTCAAACTGAAAGGATGTGGATAAACCGGTATCATACAATGTTGAACACGAAGTACCGGGAGTTTCTCACGCCTTCTAAGTGTGAGACACTTAATGAGTTGATCAATTGTGCCCGAGAACGGGAATTGGAACTGAAACGACAAGAAGATCGCGGAGATAAACGAAAGGCTGAAACAGAAACAGGTTCGTCTAAAAAGGCAAAGTTTGCCAAATCGTTTAAAAAGCCTGTTTTTACTAAAACTTGTCCCAATTGTGGGAGGATGCACGCGGGGGAGTGTCGTGCTAGGCCTGTTGTCTGCTATAAATGTGGGAAGCCGGGACATTTGGCAACCCAGTGTATGAGCTCTCCTAGTCTGTGCTATCATTGTTATAAGCCAGGACATAGGAGGAGTGAGTGCCCTGAACTTAAGAGGGCAGCACCGATTAGTGATGATGGCCGGTCGTTTAAATCTCAAAGCTCTGGAAAGAAACCGGAAGCGCCCAAACCAAAAGGGAGAGCTTTCCAGATATCAGCAGAGGAGGCTAAAGTCACATCTGATGTGGTGACAGGTACCTTCTTTGTTAATTCAATACCTGCTTATGTGTTATTTGATTCTGGAGCCAATCGATCTTTTGTATCTATAAAATTTGTGCATCATCAATCTTTTGTCTTAGAAAAGTTGCCTGTACCGTTAGAAGTAGAGGTTGCTGATTCTAAGAGTTTTCGTGTGTTTGATATTTATCGAAACTGTAAGCTTACGATCGATAACGAGGATTATGTTGTTGATTTAATACCTATGGTATTGGGGGAGTTTGATGTTGTTATTGGAATGGATTGGCTATCTTCTTATAAAGCCAATATTCTTTGTAACCGCAAAGTTATACAATTGATAACCCCGAGTGGTTATGAATTGTCCATCCAAGGAGAAAAACGTAGGGGGGTTGTTTTGTGTTCTTTGGTCAAAGCCATGAAATATATGAATCATGGGGGCCAATCTTTCTTAGCTTATGTTATTGATGCTGAGAAAACAGTAAAGTGTTTGGAGGATGTCCCGATTGTTAGGGATTTTCCTGATGTCTTTCCGGATGATTTACCGGGAATCCCCTCTGATAGAGATGTTGAGTTTAGAATCGATCTTATTCCAGGGGCCAAGCCTATAGCAAAAGCTCCTTATCGTTTAGCACCGTCTGAATTGCAAGAATTGATGACTCAATTGCAGGATCTTCTCGATAAAGGTTTTATTCGTCCAAGCATCTCGCCTTGGGGTGCTCCAGTTCTTTTTGTTAAAAAGAAGGACGGAAGTTTTCGTATGTGTATTGATTATCGAGAACTTAATAAAGTGACGGTGAAAAACAAATATCCTTTGCCTCGGATCGATGATCTTTTCGATCAGTTACAAGGGGCTTCTTGGTTCTCTAAAATTGACCTTCGGTCGGGTTATCATCAAATTAAAGTTAGGGAAGAAGATATTCCTAAAACAGCGTTTCGAACCCGATACGGTCATTATGAATTTCTTGTCATGTCTTTTGGGCTGACTAATGCACCGGCTGCATTCATGGACTTGATGAATCGGGTGTGTCGTCCTATGTTGGATCGATCTGTTATCGTTTTTATTGATGATATTCTGGTTTATTCCAAAAATGAAGGTGATCATGCTTGTCATTTACGGGAGGTACTTGAAACTCTTCGTAGGGAGAAGTTATATGCCAAATTTTCTAAATGCGCCTTTTGGTTGCATGAAGTCCAATTTCTTGGGCATGTGATAAATGCAGATGGCATTCTTGTTGATCCTTCTAAAATTCAAGCGGTGACTAATTGGAGTCTACCCAAAAGTCCAACTGATGTCAGAAGTTTTCTTGGCTTAGCCGGTTATTACCGTAGATTTATTCAAGACTTTGCCAAGATTGCTTCATCTTTAACCAAACTTACAAGAAAAGATGTTAAGTTTGTGTGGGGTGATGACCAAGAGAAAGCATTCCAAGAGTTAAAGTCCAAATTAACTCAGGCACCAGTATTGACATTACCAGATGGTCCTGATGATTTTGTGGTATATTCTGATGCTTCTTATCTTGGTCTGGGTTGTGTTCTTATGCAACGAGGCAAAGTAATTGCTTATGCCTCAAGGCAATTAAAAACCCATGAAATCAATTATCCTATTCATGATTTAGAACTGGCAGCAGTCGTGTTTGCCTTAAAGATTTGGAGGCATTATTTGTACGGTGTGAAGTGTACTATTTACACTGATCATAAGAGCTTGAAATATTTCTTCACTCAGAAGGAATTAAATATGAGGCAAAGACGATGGCTGGAACTACTCAAGGACTATGATTGTGAAATCCTTTATCATCCTGGTAAAGCGAATGTAGTGGCGGATGCCTTGAGTAGAAAAGAAGAATGTGAACCAATTAAAGTGAAAGCTATGTAGCTTGTGATTACTTCAGGGCTAATTGAGCAGATCAAGGGAGCTCAGACTGAAGCCTTGAAGGAAGAAAATTGGAAACGTGACAGGATTAAAGGGCAAGCTCATAATCTTGATGAAGATAGTCGTGGTTTAAAGACTAGGTGGGGTCGAGTGTGGATACCTCCCACTTGTCCACTTAAGTCTGCATTGTTGGAAGAAGCGCACAAGTCAAAGTACTCAATTCATCCTGGGGCTACTAAAATGTATCGTGACCTTCGGGTAAATTATTGGTGGCCAGGTATGAAACGAGATATTGTTAAACATGTAGCGAAATGTTTGACTTGTATGCAGGTAAAAGCAGAGCACCAGAAACCTTATGGTAAGTTGCAACCATTGGAAATCCCAATGTGGAAATGGGAACATATCACAATGGACTTAATTACTAAACTTCCTAAAACAAGGAAGGGATGTGATACGATTTGGGTCATTGTGGATAGGTTGACTAAGAGTGCTCATTTCTTGCCCATTCGTAAGACCTATTCTTCTGATAAAATGGCAGAGATATATGTACGAGAAATTGTGTCTCGTCATGGTGTGCCTGTAACCATTATCTCTGATCGGGATACTCGATTTACTTCTCGATTTTGGAGAAATTTTCCACTGCGTATCATCCTCAGACTGATGGACAAAGTGAAAGAACCATTCAGACCTTGGAGGATATGTTACGGGCGTGCATTATTGACTTTGGGGGTAGTTGGGATGATTACCTACCTTTGGCAGAATTCTCGTATAATAATAGTTATCATTCCAGCATTGGAATGCCTCCTTATGAGATGCTATATGGGAGGAAATGTCGAACTCCCGTTTGTTGGGGTGAAGTTGGGCAGCGTGAACTCGCACACAAAACTGTTGTTAAAGCTACTAATGAACGGATAGATCAGATCCGTGCCCATCTGAAGGCGGCTCAAGACCGTCAGAAATCATACGCTGATAAGCGTAGAAGGCCCATTGAATTCCAGGTAGGAGATTTCGTGTTGTTAAAAGTCTCACCGTGGAAAGGTGTTATACGTTTTCGTAAGCGAGGAAAGTTAAGTCCACGCTTTATTGGACCATTTAAAATCATAGCTCGTGTTGGTGAAGTTGCTTATCGCCTAGAGCTACCTGAAGAGTTAAGTGGAATACATAATACGTTCCACGTTTCTTACTTACGAAAATGTTTAGCAGATGAATCTGCGTACGTACCACTGGAAGATATAGAAATTGATGACTAGTTGAATTATGTGGAAAAGCCAGTGGCAATACTTGACCGAAAAGTCAAGCAACTTAGAAATAAATCATTGAGCCAGGTGAAGGTTCAGTGGAAAAATAGAACCGGTTCTGAAATTACGTGGGAGTCAAAAACGAAATGAGAAAGTATTATCCTTTCCTTTTTGAGGTTTAATCGGTTTCGGGGACGAAACCTTTGTAAGGAGGGGAGATTTGTAACAACCGGTTTTTAATAATGAATGTAGTGTGAATAATTGTTAATCAAACGATTGTGGTTGTTGTGATTTGAAAATATGTAAGAATTACGTCATTAATGGCAAGAGCACATTTGGTTGTGCTTGAAATCCACGAGGATTTAGTAACTTTTGTTATTGGGGATTGATAGTATGTGAAAAATGGTGTTAGTAGATCGCAAAGAAACATCCATCACCTAATGCTTATTCAAATAGATGACCAACCGATTTCATGTCGAGAATCATAACTCGGAAATGAAGAAAATGAGTGTAAGCGAAATCGCGAAACGAGGCTCCGATTTCAAGATACGCTGAATCAAATATAGCAATAGATAAGAGGTCAAATATTTTGAACTCTTTAGGTCTTGAGATTATAACCATTGGAAAGAGCTCGAAAAATCGTGAACGTAGGCGAAAACCGTGCATAAAACGGAGTTCGTATGCTCCCGGAATCGCGAAAACAAGATAAGATTAAAAATTGGGTGGGATGACGTGGGGAGGTACGCCCCGGGCCAAACTTCGGGCCGGGGCGATGCGCCTGACGCCTTATGTCGGTCTAAAAGGTCTTAAAGGATCAGATTGCGTCGGGAACTTCATTTCTTCCATATTTTCGACCTTCTTGCACCTCCAAACTTCCTTGGACCATTTTTGAACAACCAAACTCCATTTCAAAGCCCTCTAATCATCCAGATCGCGTATAGGATTGTGTTTTCAAGTCCCGATCGTTGTTTTAACCATAGAAATCCTTCAAATCAGGTAACGGTTTGTTTTATCCTACTAGTTTAATATTGTGTGGATTAAATTTGGTTTTGATTGTAATACTATGATTATGGGTATTGATTATTGCCTAGTTGATAACTAGGGATTATTAGAAACGAAGAACTTGATATTTTGACGGTGAAATTTTCGTTTTGAAGCCGGGATAATGTCCGGTTGTTATGAAACCCATATCATAGTGTGATAACTAGCAGGATGGGTTGAATATGATTTTAAATAAATTATGGATTATAATCCATAGATTAAATGATGATTTTGATGAATTGATGTTACCATTATCAATAGTTATGATCTTAAAAATAAAATTGAATAATAAAAATAATTAAAGATCGTAACTAATATAATGAACATCAATTATTTGATAAATTGCCTGGGGAGGCATGAAAAATGAATAATTGTGATAATTGACTAAAACTTGCTAAACATAGTAAGATAGAGTCAGTTATGTGATAAATTGACTTTGAGCAAGTCAAATCAGTCAAGTGTGTTGAACTTGATTGTATGTGTTATATGTGTTGAAACTAGTTGTATATATGTATTTTGCAACTAGGTGGTGGTAGTGGAAATCAAACCACTAGTCACAGAGCAGGAAAGGAGCCTGCAGTTGTTAATCCCTTATCTGATTAAGGTAAGTAATCCCACAACTATGACATCACATAATAAATATTGAATTTTGTTGTTGAATGAATTAAATGATAAATATGGCATTGGTAATAGGGAAATGTTGAACAATAAAAGTTCAACAACCTATGATAAATCCAATACCTTGGTGAATAATAGTGTGGGAATTCTATGATGGAAGTACCGGTGGGTGAACATCATAGTAATTTGATTGAATTATATATGACTCCACAATGGTGGATAGCCAGAGGTGCTGGCAATTGTCTTAGATGGAAGTACCGGTGGGTGAACATCTTAAGACTTGAATTATATATGACTCCACAATGGTGGATAGACAGAGGTGCTGTCAATTGTCTTAGATGGAAGTACCGGTTGGTGAACATCTTAAGACTTGAATTATTTATGACTCCACAATGGTGGATAGCCAGAGGTGCTGGCATTTGGCTATGGTGGAAGCACAGGAATGTGAACCCCATAGTGTAATATTGATTAAACTATTGTGAGCAATAGTTGATGATTGGTAATGTGATATTTTATATTGTGAGAGTCAATTCGAATAGAAATGACTCAGTTGAACGTTGATTGTGAAAAATGTATTTTTACATTTTATTGTTAAGAAACCATTGGGGTTTACTTACTTAGTTCTTATGAACTAATGGGAATTATTGTGTGATGTTTGTAGGTCAAAAATGACGCACACGGCTGTAAGGATCGAGGTGGAGTAGGAATCGAACAAACCTTGTTGCAAACGTTTGAAATTTTGGTTTAAACTTACTTATGTAAATAAGTATTGTAAAATGTGTGACACGTTTGCGTTTGCGTTAAACTTTGTTTAATATTATTAAATAAAGAGGGTCAGACAAGGTTTTAAAAATACGTGTTAATTTGCTGGGACCAACTCTGATATTATTTTAAATTGTTGAATAGTAACCGGGGGTTACAGCTTAACAAATGATTTGGACGAAGTGGGTTTTTGGTTTTTGTTGATTAGCTGGTTGACGAAAAGCGGGGAATTCCACCTGATCTTCAGCGAACCTTTAGAGGTAACTGGTCCTAGGTTCGCTAGCCATGATTCGTTCCTAATAAGGTTCGTCCACTCCATAGGTTCGGCTATGGTTTAATGAGTATGGGTTCGTTGTTTTGAGATTGGTTCGGTAGGTTGTGCAAGTTCGTATCATTTCAGTGGTTCGGCCAACTCAATGGTTCGGCAATGGTTTGGCAATGGTTCGCCCATGCACTTATGCATGGGTTCGGCAAATGGTTTGCATGGGAAGGGTTCGCCCCTGCGCAGAGGTTCACCGGTGGTGATAGTTCGATGCAACAAGGTTCGGCCAATTGCATACAGGTTCATGAAGGGCAGCACAACAGGGTTCAGCCAGGTCTTGAGCCATGGCTGTGGCTCACGAACCCTGGTCCAGCCCATCATCTCTTTCCTCGATCCGCCACTGATGGAGGCTGTTTTCATGGTGCTGTTATGCGAGGAACCAATCTCGGAGGGGTAGGGTTCATAGTAAAACACTTAGAACCGGTTGTGTGTTAGGGTCAAACAATACAAAAGAAAACCCTATTTTTTGTGAAGTTCAAAGCTTCATACCTTGAATTTGACAGGATAAAATCCTAGATCAGTTGTACTTCTAGGTAGAGGGAGTCGAGAGCTTCGTTTGGACACCAAGAACGTCCTATTCCGTCAAGAAACAAGCACGTTATCGCGATTTGAAGAGTGGTTATCCTAGAGAGAGAAAGTGACGGGTGATGCTTGTAGAGACAGAGAGATGATAGAAAATGAAACTAAAAGCCTCATTTAGGCTTTAAATATCCCGAGGGTATTTGGGTTCGTTTCGGTTGCTCGGTTTTCGTCTTCGTCGTGTTTCCGGCTCGTTATGCGTATTTTTACTTAACTTAAATAAAATGACTTTATTTTAAATGTTTGGAAGGTGGTTATTTCTAGTAAATATTTTAATATCATTTTTCTTGGATTATTTATCGAAATTTATTATTTTTACGCGTTTCGTTGATTGTTCGCGTATTCTTTATGCGTTTTAGTTAAGATAGTTTCCTTTTAATTTATTTCTGATGAGTTTCAAAATTGTAAAACAGAAAATATTATATTTTCTTAAATTTATTATCGTTCGTATCGTTTTTGTTTCCGTTTCGTCAGAAAACATCACTTACGCGCGTTTTCGTACAGAGTGCTAACTGTACGAACACGATCGTACGTTTCACTTTCTAACTTTGTTTTCTATTCTTCAGTCATCATTTCAGATTGTTAAACTTTCAGATCTATTCATACAGATCGTCACGTATACGAATAATTCGTTGGTTTAGCATTCTGTAACAACAACTGTTATGGTTTTGTTCTGTTTATCCTCACGTACGTTTAAACCTACTAGTATCAATTCAAGCATGTGTGTACCTGTTCAGTGTTTTCTGACGTGTTTCTGATTGTTAAACCATGAGGTTTAAATCAGATTTCAGAACGACTGCGTGATAGTTTAGTGTCTAGCATCGAATGTTAATAGCTTCTAAGTAATTCTCCTAGTTTGTACCTGAGTTACTGTGCACTTTACTGTGCATATTACTGTTCCGGTAACGATTCCGGCACAGATGTTACACTTTCAAAAGGACTTTATCTCCTACCTGAAATTTCAAGGGATTTCACCATTTGTCGGCATAGCTCTCTTGACGATAGCGAGCTGTTGCCATACGGTTTATGATTTGCCCAATCTTCTCGATTGTTTCATGTACAAGTTTCGGGCCAGTTAGCTAACTATCGCCCACTTCCGCCCAAGAAATGGATGACCGACAATTTCTGCCATAGAGGGCCTCAAAAGGTGCTGCCTTTATGCTCGTGTGGAAGCTGTTGCTATATGAGAACTCTACCAACGGTAGGTGAGTTTCCCAGCTATTGTCGAAGTCTACTACGCAAGCTCGTAGCATATCTTCAAGCGTTTGGATTGTACGTTTGCTCTGGCCATCGGTTTGTGGGTGGTATGTTATGCTCATATCCAACCATGTACCAAGCAACTTTTGCAATGATTTTAGGAAATTCGAAGTAAATCTAGCGTGCCGATCTGAAATGATAGAGACTGGCACTCAATGACGCAAGACTACTTCCATAATGTAGATTCTGGCTAATTTTTTCATTTTTTCATTTTCCTTGATGGTAAGGAAATGTATTAACTTGGTCAGTCGATCCACAATTACCCAGATAATGTCACATCCACTAGGAGTACGAGGTAATTTGGTAATGAAGTCCATGGGGATCTCTGGTTGTGTGTGTAATCCAGACGGTTTCTGGTACTCAACCTTGACTTTGACTCAAGTCAAGCATTTGGTCACATAAGTGGAAATGTCGGCGTTCATGTTTGGCCACCAATAAAGGACTTTCAAGTCATGATACATCTTGTCTGATCAAGGGTGAATGAAATAACGAGAATTATGAGCCTCGTCCGTCACAAGGTCTCGTAAGCTCCCATGGTGTGGAACCCATATGCATTCCATGGAATAATGTAAGCCATCGGCATTTACTTCCAATTGCTTCTTCATTCCCTTTAGTGATTCGGCCACTAGACTTTCTTACTTCAATGCCTCAACTTGGGCACTGTGTAATTGATCAAGGATATTGGGGTGAATAGTGAGTTGTAAAGCTCGTACTCTCTTGGATTTCGAGGCATTTTTCCGACTTAGGGCGTTTGTCACAACGTTGGCTTTCGTCGGGTGATACTTGACAGGACACTCATAGTCGTTTAGGTGTTCGAACCTGAGACGCTATCACATGTTCATTCCCTTATGTTCGAATATGTGCTAGAGACTCTTGCGATCAATGTATATGGTACACTTTGTACCATACATGTAGTGTCTCCAGATCTTGAGTGTGAATACTACGGCTCCAAGTTCCAAGTCATGGGTGGTGTAATTCTTCTCGTGGACTTTCAGTTGTCGTGAAGCATATGCGATCACCTTCTCTTGTTGCATCAGCACGCATCCGAGTCCTTGTATCGAGGCATCGCAGTATACTACGAAATTGTTCATTCTATCAGTAAGAGATAAGATAGGTGCGCTACAAAGTTTTAATTTGAGAAGTTGGAACGTAGCTTCTTGCTTTTCAGTCCAAAGGTATTTCTTATCCTTGTGGGTAAGAGTTGTGAGTGCTTGGGCTATCTTGGAAAATCCTTCAATGAATCGTCGATAATAGCCTACCAAGCCTAGGAATTGTCGCACCTCAGTTGGGGTCTTCGGTGCTTCCTAGTTCTTGATGGCCTCCATCTTGGATTTATCCACGTGCATTCCTTGTTCAATAACAACATGTCCCAAAAATTGGAGTTCTCAAATCTAGAAGTGGCATTTTGAGAGCTTAGGGTACAACTTTTCTTGCCGTAACAGTTCAAGTGCCAATCGAAGATACTCTTTGTGTTCTTCCTGGGTTTTGGAGTAGATGAGAGTATCATCTATGATAAAAATGATAAACTTGTCGTGGTATGGTGTGCACACTCTATTCATGAGGTGTCACACCCCGAGCCGGCGGGCTGGATCGACTTTCCCATTGAGCGGAAGGTTCTCAGGGAGCGATATCGTTTGATAATCGAAATGGTCAGATTGTTTGCATAGCACAAGATATATAAATTAGAAATGCTAACATGACAATGATATAGAATTGCAAAGTTAAATTACAATGTTTCTTTTATAATTTAACCAAGTAAATCTATCCAAAAGAATCAATGAATTTCTATCTTGTAACTGTACAAGATCTACAAAAGATGATTCATTGTTTTGTCATTCCAAAAGTATGCATGACACAAAATGTAGCTAGGTCTTCTAACAGTCCAATAGCTATATCCTTGAATGCTGGTGACTAAACCTGTTCTTCACCTGAGAAAACATGCATTTAAAGAAAGTCAACACTAGGTTGGTGAGTTCATAACTTTGATAATTGAAAACATTGATTTGTTCTCATACACAGTCACAATGTCATACATGATACATGTAAATGTTTGATTCATCTGTTCACACAATGGCCTCTCCATAGTTATATTTACAAGTAGTATCTCATCCTATTAGCTATGCTTATATATAGGGCATATGTAGGGGAACAAGCCCCAGCCAACATCCCACCACATACCCAATAGTACTCAACACTACATGCAATATGACTATAGATACCCATTTTCATCTCACATGTTCATCCCGTTTGAATTTCACCCATTTGTTTGTGTTCCACACCCAGTGTTATATGTACAATAATATGGTAAGAGGGGTTTAGTTATCAAACCAAACTATTTATAAACCCTCAATTAGTTAATGAATATAGATTAATTTAATTAGATCCTTGTTATTATTCTCTCGCTTGTGGGGTTAACTGTTAATCACTTTTAATAATAAGAGTGTTAGTTAACCAATTGATATTTGTTCTCAACTTGAAGTGCATAGAGCCTAAAAGGAATCAATTGCAATGCTCACGTAATCAGATTACAATGCATCCGATTTACCTCTACCCCTTTGTAATCCCATAGACCTCATCAAAACTATGACCAGTAATA
The DNA here is from genome assembly GCA_009363875.1 of Mikania micrantha. Taxonomy (NCBI): domain Eukaryota; kingdom Viridiplantae; phylum Streptophyta; class Magnoliopsida; order Asterales; family Asteraceae; genus Mikania; species Mikania micrantha. The sequence goes on from CM018693.1 coordinate 90,788,212, forward strand.
TGACATGAGAGAAAATTAATTCCTCAGTCTACTAGTCAACAGGATCGATGGATTAATTACAATTATCACTACAGATAAATATCACTATGTGTTGCTTACCAGACCCTGACTGATTGTCACCCTGTCACCGGTCATACGTTACCCGCCAAATGTTCAATACGATCAACATACCAGCCCTACAAGCTGGAGGTTTGTCAAACCAATGGTACCACTATGCTATCGTCGGATTAGTCACCTCAAACTAACTGGTCAGCGATTTGTGTGATGGGCTCATGATTGTTGTGATATAATACAGACAGTTCAATAGTAATCAATTGTTGTTGTGTTCACCAATGTTGTCTGTTCTCAATGTTGTGTGTTCTCGTTGTGTGTTCTCGTTGTTCTTAACAAAGTTATATAAGAACTTGTCTTATTATACAATGTTAGTTGTTGTGTGAATGATGTTGTTATCATGAAGGTACGTTATCATGATTATCATTCTTGTTGTTCCATAAGGTCACCATGTTGCCACTACAGTGTTGTAATAGCTAGTCTTACTACACTTAGTCGACTCAGGTGGTGGATGATATTTGTTTCGTGTTATCTCGTAGTCCTCACCGAGTTGTATGCATAGTGTTATAAGAACTTGTCCTATTACACTTAACTAACTCCAGTGGTGAATGATATTATGCAGATATATTATCTTCATATCATTCATGTTTGTTCTTGTTGTTGCCATCATGTTCACCTGTGATAATCTCATTGTTTGTTCTTGTAAGAATAATTAAGGTTCATTAGATAAAATCTTGCAACTACATTATTCTATTTTGTTGATGATTCATGAAGCTACATTATCATGTTTCATCCTAGTTGTCTCGGTCATGTTATGATCATACAAGCATGCATACAATGATAAGCGATAATAAGTCAAGCAATATTATCTAAATCAGAGTATAAATGATATGTTGTACTAAAACTTTTAAGTAAATAAAAGATTAAGCATGTTTCTCAGCCCCGAGAGTTATATTCAGTTAAGATTAGAAAAGGGGCGTATGAACTCACCTTGTAGTTGTTCTAGTTGACTAAGTCTAAACAAGAATGCACGTGCTCTTTGTTGTACTTGTTGTTGTTTTCACGATCATGTGTTGATTTCACAATGTTTGTAACTTATAAGTATGAGTTATATGTACTTGTGTGCGTGTACGTGTTAGCCCTAAAGTTGGCTAACACTCGTAAGTCTCGGTCATCATTCGGCCATGATTAACTTTAAGGTGTTGATATGATATGTCTTTATGTTTCATTTGCCATAGCTCATTCCTGTAATTTCAAAATCCTATCATGACGTGTTCGTTACTTGTATTCATAGGATCTTTATAAACCAACCCAAATCATAATTATAACTTACATTTATAGTTTAGGATCCCACATGTTGTCCTTGTTAGACTTAAAATAATTGCTACATGGTTCATAAATAGTCATGTCACCATTTTTATAAAACATACGGTTTTAGATTTTATGAAGTTCTTGAACCCACAATCCACCACCTTTGTAGATTTCATGGGCCGAACCTTTGTCCTATAGGCCGAATGATTACATGGGCCGAATGTATGTGTCATAGGCCGGTTGGATTGCTTGGGTCGAATGATTGGGCCGAATCAAGTGTGGGCCGAATAATGGTCATAGGACAAATGACATGTGGGCTAATCTAGCCACATGGGCCGAATCAACAACCCGGGGCCGAAACAGTGTGCATGGGCTGAATAAGTGAGCCGAATGGTTGGGTTTTGGCCAACTGAGGTTTCTTGGGCCTTCAGACGAATGTATTGACTTGGCGAATGAGGGTGGTCGAATAGGTAGATGGTTCGGGTGAATGGGTCTGATCGAATGAGGCATCATGGAATGATGGTCCTTCGGTCCCATGTGTGATTCGGTCGGTTGTCAGCCAGGCGGCATGGTCATTCGCTCGGCAATGGGGTGGCCATTCGGACAGTCCCTCCTGATGGTCATTCGCACGAAGCAGGAGCAGCTATGGTCTCATGGTTTTGGATTCTTGGCTAAGGATTAAGAGGTTTAGTAGTAGATGTATGTACTAGCAGCTTGTTTCACATGAGATGAAGTCGAAAACAAGAGATTTTAACCGGTTAAGGTTAGGGCCGAACAAAGAGAGTGAAAACCCTAGTTTAAGTGATTTTCATAGCTCAATACCTCGATTTTTGGTGGATATTTCCTCAGATTGGTTGTACTTCTAGGTAGAGGATGATTGTAGCTTCGATTTGGCACCAAGAACACGAGATTTCATCAAGGAATGAGGGAGTTCTAGTGATTTGAAGTTTCAAATTGTAGAGAGAGGGATCCAGGTTTAGGCTTTTAGAGAGAGAAAGTGGGAGTGATAAATGAAGAAGAAGCCTCATTTAGGCTTTATATACCCCGAGGTTTTTCGGGTTCGTTTCGTTTGCTCGGTTGTCGTACTCGCTGCGTTTCCAGCACGTAACGCGCGTTTTACAGATTTTAAATAAAAGTGTTTCGTCTTTAACATTTAAAAGGTGGTTATTCCTAGTAAATCTTCTAATTTGTTTTTCTTAAATTATTTCATCAAAATCGTTTATTTTAAAGGTTTCGTCATATCGCGTCACCTTCGTGCGTATTCGTTCGAATCGTCGCCCGAACGAACACGACGAGGGTTTCACTTTCTGAGTCTTGTTTTCTACTTTTCAGTCATTATTTCAGAACTATAAACTCACATATATGTTTGTGTGAATCGTCACCCACGCAGACACACAGTCAGTTCGGTATTCTGAAACGACATTGCAATTATGTTCTGAATTGTGTTTCCTCGCTGACGAACTCAACTAAACTTCCTGTTTTAACATTGATAACCTTGAATTCACATTGTTTTCATAATGAGTTATCGGCCATCTGAATCATGCCATCTATGCATATCATATCGCAACCGATATGTTCTTGTCATTTGTTTGCACACTGTTGTTTCTCTTGATTCGTTGTATTAACTATACTTCCGTTTTCACCTAAATAAAAACAACTGTTGTTTATCGTGAGTTGTTGTAGTTACAGTATTTAAGTTTTTCACTTAAACACGGACAACTGTTGCTTTTTATTTGAGTTTTGTTGTCATGCACACTGTTTACACATTGTATTTACACATAGTAAATAGTGAAAGTACACATACCGTACGGACTTGCCGGACGATCAGGTACTAGATGTGACAGTCTCCCCTTGTTAAAAAAATTTCATCTCGAAATTTAAGCATCATTGTCGGGCACTACTTCATCGAACATGTGGGGATACTTTGTCTTCATGTGATCCTCACGCTCCCAGGTAAATTCTGGTCCGCGCTTGGAGTTCCAACGAACCTTTACAACAGGAATACGGCTTCGTTTCAGTCTATTAATTTAATGATCCATAATCTCTACAGGTTCTTCGATGAAATGAAATTGTTCATCAACTTGTATCTCTACCAACGGTATGATCAATGATTCATCGGCGAGACATCACTTGAGATTCGATACAGAGTCTGTTTGCCACACGACCTATACGTTGAGTTATCTCAAACGGTCCGACATACCATGGAGCTAAATTGCCTTTAGCCACAAAACGAACCACGCCTTTCCACGGGGACACTTTCAACATGACTCGGTCACCCACTTGGAATTCCAAAGGCTTTCGCCGTTTGTCTGCGTAACTCTTTTTGCGGCTGGGCTATCTTATCAGTAGTTTCCTAAATAAGTTCAGGCCCAGTGATTCTGTTTTCTCCCACTTCGGTCCAACAAATTGGAAATCGACATTTTCTACCATATAGGGCTTCAAACGGAGCACATCCAATGCTACTGTTGTAGCTGTTGTTGTAGGAGAACTCAATGAGTGGTAAGTGTTTATCCCAACTTCCACCGAAGTCTAGGATGCGTGTCCTCAACATATCCTCTAGGGTTTGAATTGTTCACTCGCTTTGTCCATCCGTTTGTGGATGATATGCGGTGCTCAAGTTGACACTTGTCCCTAAGGATTGTTGCAATGATTACAGGATCCGCGATATGAATCGACTGTCCCGGTCTGAAATAATAGACAATGGCACACCGTGCCGCATTACTATTTCATCGATATAGAGTCTTGCTAGCTTTTCCATCTTGCAGTTTTCTCTGATCGGCAAGAAGTGAGCGGACTTGGTCAATCGATCAATGATGACCCATACAGAATCGTGTCCGCTGGAAGTACGGGGTAGCTTGGTAATAAAATTCATAGCTATTTGTTCCCACTTCCATTGTCGTACCTCTGCTTGCTCCAGCAAAACTGACGGTTTCTGGTGTTCAGCTTTGACCATGGCACATGTTAGGCATTTGCCAACATAAGTGGCAACATCCTTCTTCATACCCGGCCACCAATAAAATGACCTAAGATCTTGGTACATCTTGTTGGCACCAGGATGAATGGAATAACGTGTCTTGTGTGCCTCGTCAAGTATAAGTGTTCGAAGTTCATCTACTGTTGGGATCCAAAAACGATCCTGAAAATAGATAACTCCATCTTGTTTTGTCTCAAAATGTTTTTCGGCTCCACAATCGAGCTCATGCTTTAAATTGTCTCTTGCCATTGCTTCTTGTTGTGCTTGTATGATTTGATCTCTCAGACTTGTTTGCACTGTCATTCCCATTGCTCGAACGCGCAATGGTTTGACTCTTTCTTTCCAGCTCAAAGCGTCTACAACAACATTTGCTTTGCCCGGATGGTATTTGATCACACACTCGCAATCGTTCAGGAGCTCAACCCAACGTCTCTGTCACATGTTAAGCTCCTTTTGATCAAATATGTGTTGTAGGCTCTTGTGATCAAATATTTAAAGCAAAAACAACAGCTCCGAGTTCTAAGTCATGTGTTGTGTAGTTCTTCTTGTGTATCTTCAGTTGTCATGAGGCGTAAGCAGCAACTTTGTCTCGCTGCATTAAAACACAACCGAGTCCCTGATGGGATGCATCAAAGTAGACTACAAAGTCATCATTGCCTTCTGGGATTGTTAGAATTGGAGCATTGCACAATCTTTGTTTCAATATTTGGAATGCCTCTTCTTGTTTCTGTGTTCACACGAATGGTTCACTCTTCTGTGTGAGTTTGGTGAGAGGCAAGGCTATCTTAGAGAAATTCGAAATGAATCTCCGGTAATAACCCGCCAATCCCAGAAATGATCTGATCTCTGTTGGTGTTGTGGGCACATCCCAGTTCTTGATTGCTTCAATCTTGGCAGGATCCACATGAATACCAATACTGTTGATCACGTGACCCAATTTGGCATAGAGTCGTTTGTCTTTCAGGAGTCCCAAGACTGTCTTGAGATGTTGTTCATGTTCCTTCTCGCTTCTTGAGTAGATGAGTATATTATCAATAAAGACGATAACGAATTGATCAAGATATGGCTTGCACACCCAGTTCATTAAATCCGTGAACACTGCCGGTGCGTTCGTCAGTCTGAATGGCGTCACCATGAATTCGTAATGACCATATCGGTTACGAAAGGCCGTCATGGGTATGTCTTCCTCTTGAATCCGGAGCTGATGATAACTTGAACGCATGTCTATCTTTGAGAAGTACTGAGCTCCCTGTAACAGATCAAACAAGTCATCAATCCTCGGTAACGGGTACCGATTCTTGATGCACATTCTGAAAGATCCATTCTTCTTCATAACAAAGAGAACCAGAGCTCCCCACGGTGAGAAACTCGGTCGTACGAATCCTTTGTCTAGTAGCTCTTGTAATTGATTGGACAGTTCCTGCATTTCTGATGGTGCATGTCTATAAGGAGACTTAGCCACAGGAACCCCTCCCGGAATCAAATCAATTCGAAACTGCACCGATCTCTTAGGTGGCAGTCTCGGTAAGTCGTCCGGAAACACGTCCACATAGTCTCTCACAACTGGTACGTCTTGAATCTAGATTGCTTTATTGTCTTTCTCTACCACTTGAGCTAGGAATGCGATGCATTGTTTTCGTAGGTACTTGCGAGGCTTCATACACGATATTATCTTGACACTACGGCTTGCTTGATCTCCATGAATTTCCAAGATCTAATTGTTTTCCACTGGAATACGTAATAGCTTTTGGGAACAGACGAACTCAACTCGGTTAAGAGATAGCCAATCAATTTCGACAATGATATCGAAACTGCCCAGTTCCATCGGTATCAAATCGATGGAGAATGTGTGATTGCCAAGTGTTAGTGGGCAATTCCTAAGTAATGTGTCAACTGTTATCTGTTCGCCATTTGCTATGTCAATAGTATAAGGGGAGTCTAAAGATTCCACAACATGGTTAAGATGGCATGCAAAGTCAGATGAGATAAAAACTCTGATCCGCACCAGTGTCAAATAATATGGATGCATAAAAGTCAGATAGGAGAAATGTACCGTGACCACATTTGGGTCTTGTCGAGCCGCAGCTTCTCCAATCTGAAAGTTTCTACCTCTTGCTACTTGAGCCCTCGGTTGATTCTTCTTGGGACAATCCCAAGAAAAGTGTCCAGGCTCGCCACGGTTGTAGCAAGACCTATTATTAGCAGCAGCAGCGGTTGCTGCATTGTTGTTCCTGTTCTGGGCTCCCGTGCCTTGACATTGATTGGCCCAATGACCAAACTTCCCGCTGTTAGTGCATTGTCTGCACTGGGTGTTTGGTGGATAATGATACTGGCAGCTGTTGCACAATGGTGCTATGCCAGTGTAGGGCCTCTTGATTTGTAGAGGTGGTGGTTGGTTGATTATCGGTGTCTGGGTGGTCGCAGCAAAATTCTTGACCACCTTTTGTTTCTTAAACGGCCTTTTATCCGGCTTCCTTGAAGTTCCATCCTTTGATGTTTCAGCTTCGTTCTTCAATGCTCCGGAGGCAACCATTACATATGTCAAAGTTGCTGACAGAGTAACAGCCATCTCCATAGTAGTAGGGTGGGCAGAAATCACGTGCCCTTGGATACAAGCTGGTAGTCCACCGACATACCGCTCGATCCTTTTCTCCAGTGTTGGCACTACGTCTGGTGCCAAAGTAGCTAACTCGTGAAATCGGGTGGCATAGGCCAGATGCCCAACACCAATCATGACAACGTTGAGCAGTTCAGTTTCAACCATCTTCAGTTCGTTTCTTGGGCAAAACTCTACCCTTAGCATAGCCTTGAAATCTTCCCAAGGCATTGACAACACCTCGTCTCTGCCCCGGGTCTGTACTTGAGCGTTCCACCATGTCAATGCTCGCTTGTTAAACGAGCCAGAAGCATACCTCACTCCATGCTGATCAGGTGTCAGACCCCGAGCCGGCGGGGTTGGATCGGATTCCCCGTCAGGCGGAAGGTTCCCGGGGCGCGATATTGTGAATGATAATCGTAATGATCAGATTGTTTACATTGCACATGAATTGTAGTCTGATTACGTGAGGATCACAATGGATTCCTTTTAGGCTCTATACGTTGCCTTGAGAATACATTACAAAGGGTTAATTAACACTTTTATTGATTAAAATTGTACCAATAGTTAACCTGCAAGATTCAGAACAATATAAGGAACAACTTAAATAAATCTAATGTCCTTAATACATATAAGAGTTATCAATACTTTGGTTTGATGACAACAACTCTTTATTATAGTATTTCAATACATGATATCACAGGTTATAAACAATGAGATGAACAAGTGATAATTGAGATGGAAATCAATAGTTGTACTACAAGTAGTGTGGAGTTCTAGTAGTGATGTGGTGGGAAGTTGGCTAGGGCTTGGTTCCCTTACATATGCCCTATATATAAGAATCACTACTAGGATGATATATAATTTGTGAATATAACTATTGAGAAGCCATTAGGTGAACAGGTGAAACAAATTACATACAAGTAACATGATTAACATTGTGATTGTGCATGTGAATGAATCAAGGTTTTCAATTAACATACTTATGAACTCACCAACCTAGTGTTGACTTTGTTTAAATGCATGTTTTCTCAGGTGACGAACAGGTTTAGTCATCAGGATTACAGGGACATAGCTAGTGGACTTATAGAAGGCCTAGCTACTTTTAGTGTTGCATACTTTTGATTGACAATACAAAGAATCATCTTTTGTATATCTTGTATAGTGACAAGATATAAACTCATTGATTCTTTTGGATACATTTACTTGGTTAAACTATGAACGATACATTGTAATTTAATCTTGTAATTCTATATCATTTTCATGTTAGTATTTCTCATTTATTTATCATGTGCTATGTATACAATCTGATCATTTCGATTATCACTCACGATATCGCGCCCCGGGAACCTTCCACCCGACGGGAAAACCCGATCCATTCCCGCCGGCTCGGGGTGTGACAGATTGGTATCAGAGCCATGGTTATAGAGAAATATAGTTCATATTACTTAAACGGTTTGAACTAGACTTTAACCTAGGGACCCTCATGTAGGGATCATATGACATAGGATTCTATTTGCATGTGTCTTCTGCATCTGATCACTGCACTAACCGATTTTTTTTGGTTGTGATCAGAATGCCGCCGAGAAGACCACCGCCTGCTATACTGCCACCTCCACAAGAGTTGGCACCGCACTCATCTATACCTTCACCACACTACTGACCAGTCAACTGAGGGATGTGATCCCGGAGATGATGAACCAGATTAATACTAACAACAGCAACAACATTGCCAACTCTTCGGGAGAAGGCAGTGGAAACACCCGCCATCTTGAAGACTATTCCTACAAAAACTTTGTGGGTTGCAAGCCACCGAGCTTTAGTGGCAGTGAGGGTGCCGTTGGATTGATCCAATGGATCGAAAAGATGGAGACAACACTGGATATCAGCAACTGTCTGGAACAATATAGGGTGAAGTATGCTGCGGGCTCATTCCACAAGCGAGCGTTAACTTGGTGGAACGCTCAGGTTAATACCAGAGGCAGGGATGAGGCCCTGTCAATGCCGTGGGATGACTTTAAGGCATTACTGCAGGCAGAGTTTTGCCCAAGGAACGAAATCAAAAAGGTTGAGACTGAATTACTCAATCTTGTTATGATTGGTGCTGGGCATCTGGCCTACACCACAAGATTTCATGAACTGGCATCATTGGCACCGGATATAGTGCCCACACTGGAAAAGAGAATTGAGCGGTATATCGGAGGATTACCGGCCTGTATGCAAGGTTTTATCCTTGCTGGTCATCCAACAACCATGGAAATGGCTGTTACTCTGTCATCAACAATGAAAGATGTGATGGTTGCCTCTGGGGAAATCAAGAAAGAGGCTGACTCAGCCAAAGCTGGAACATCAAAGAAGTCGGACAAGATGCCGGCTAAGAAACAGAAGGTGGCTAGAAATTTTGCTGCTACCACTCAAGCTCCTATGCTCAATCAACCACCACCACTGCAGATCAGAAAGCCCTACACTGGCACTGCACCTTTGTGCAACTCATGCCAGTATCATCATCTACCAAACATCCCATCCAGACACTGCACTAACTGTGGGAGGTTTGGTCATCTAGTAGCACACTGCAGGAGCCCGAGGGCTCAGAACAGAAACAACAATGCAGCCACTGCTGATGCTGCTGATAACAGGTGCTGCTACACGTGTGGCGAACCTGGCCATTTATCGAAGGATTGTCCCAAGAGAGCTCAACCAAGGGCTCAAGTAGCAAGAGGACGAGCCTTTCAAATAGGAGCTGCTGATGCTAGACAGGACCCGAACGTTATCACGGGTACATTTCTCTTATCTGAGTTCTATGCATCCATATTGTTTGACACTCGTGCGGATCAGAGTTTTATCTCATCCGATTTTGCATGCCATCTTAATTATGTTGAGGAATTGTTAGACTCCCGTCACACCATTGAGATAGCTAACGACAAACAGATCACAGTAGACACAATACTTAGGAATTGCCCACTAACACTTGGTTATCACACATTTTCCATCGACTTGATACCGATGGAGCTGGGCAGTTTCGACGTCATCATCGGAATGGATTGGCTATCTCTTAACCGAGTTGAGTTCATCTGTTCTGATAAACTACTACGCATTCCAGTGGAGAACAATGAGATTTTGGAGATTCGTGGAGACTAAGCGAAACGCAGTGTCAAGATAATATCGTGCATGAAGGCTCGCAAGTACCTCAGAAAAAAATGTGTTGCATTCCTAGCTCACGTGATTGAGAAAGACAAGAAGACAATCAAGATTCAAGACGTGCCAATTGTGATAGACTATGCGGACGTGTTTCCGAATGATTTACCGGGACTGCCACCCGAGAGATCGGTGCAGTTTCGAATCGATTTGATTCCGGGAGCCACTCCTATAGCCAAGTCTCCTTACAGACTCGCACCATCAGAAATGCATGATTTGTCCAATCGATTACAAGAGCTACTCGACAAAGGATTCATCCGACAGAGCTTTTCCCCGTTGGAAGCTCCAGTTCTTTTCGTTAAGAAGAAAGATGGATCGTTTAGGATGTGCATTGATTACAGAGAGCTCAACAAACTCACCATCAAGAATCGGTACCCGTTACCTAGGATTTATGATTTGTTTGATCAGTTACAGGGAGCACAGTACTTTTCAAAGATAGACCTGAGATCAGGTTATCATCAGCTCCGGATACAAGAGGAAGACATACCAAAAACAGCTTTTCGTACCCGATACGGTCACTATGAGTTCATGGTGATGCCATTCGGACTGACGAACACACCGACAGTGTTCATGGATTTGATGAACCGGGTGTGCAAGCCATACTTAGATCATTTTGTTATCGTCTTTATTGATGATATACTGATTTATTCAAGGAATGAGAAGGAACATGAACAACACCTCAAAACAGTCTTGGAACTCCTAAAAAAAACGACTCTATGCCAAATTCTCCAAGTGTGAATTCTGGTTAAGGGAAGTTCAGTTCTTGGGTCACGTGATTAGCGGTGAAGGTATTCTCGTGGATCCAGCCAAGATTGAAGCAATCAAGAAATGGGATGTGCCTACAACCCCGACAGAGATCAGATCATTTTTGGGATTGGCAGGTTATTACAGGAGATTCATTTCGAATTTCTCTAAGATAGCCTTGCCTCTCACCAAACTCACACAGAAGAGTGAACCTTTTGTGTGGACACAGAAACAAGAGGAGGCATTCAAGACCCTGAAACAAAGATTGTGCAATGCTCCAATTTTAACACTCCCAGAAGGCAATGATGACTTTGTAGTTTACTGCGATGCTTCCCATCAGGCACTCGGATGTGTTTTGATGCAACGAGACAAAGTCATTGCTTATGCCTCAAGACAGCTGAAAGTACACGAGAAGAATTACACGACACATGACTTAGAACTGGGAGCTGTTGTCTTTGCTTTAAAGATATGGAGGCATTACCTTTACGGTACCAAATGCACTATCTTCACCGATCATAAGAGTCTACAACATATATTTGATTCGAAGGAGCTTAACATGAGACAGAGACGTTGGGTTGAGCTCCTGAACGATTTCGATTGTGTGATCAAATACCATTCGGGTAAAGCAAATGTTGTTGTTGATGCTTTGAGTCGAAAGGAAAGAGTCAAACCCTTACGCGTTCGAGCAATGGGAATGACCGTGCAAACAAGTTTGAGAGAACAAATCATACAAGCACAACAGGAAGCAGTGGCTAGAGACAATTTGAAACAAGAGCTCGACTGTGGAGCCGAGAAACATTTTGTGACAAAACAAGATGGTGTTATCTATTACCTGGAGCGTTTTTGGATTCCAGCAGTAGATGCACTCCGAACCCTCATTCTTGACGAGGCACACAAAACACGTTATTCAATTCATCCTGGTGCCGATAAGATGTATCAAGATCTTAGGTCTTTTTATTGGTGGCCGGGAATGAAGAAAGATGTTGCCACTTATGTTGGCAAATGCATCACATGTGCCAAGGTCAAATCTGAACACCAGAAACCTTCGGGTTTGCTGGAACAACTAGAGATACCACAATGGATGTGGGAACAAATAGCTATGGATTTCATTACCAAGCTACCCCGCACTTCCAACGGACACGATTCGATTTGGGTCCTCATTGATAGATTGACCAAGTCTGCACACTTCTTGCCTATCAGAGAGACATACAAAATGGAGAAACTAGCGAGACTTTATGTTGATGAAATAGTAGTAAGGCACGGAGTGCCATTGTTTATTATTTCAGACCGGGACAGTCGATTTACTTCGCGATTCTGGCAATCATTGCAACAATCCTTAGGGACAAGGGTTAACTTGAGAACCGCTTATCATCCACAAACGGATGGACAAAGCGAGCGAACTATTCAAACCTTAGAGGAAATGTTGAGGACATGCATCCTAGACTTCGGTGGAAGTTGGGATACACATTTACCACTCATTGAGTTCTCCTACAACAATAGCTACCACAGCAGCATTGGATGTGCTCCTTTTGAAGCACTATATGGTAGGAAATGTCGGTCTCTAATTTGTTGGACCGAAGTGGGAGATAACAGAATCACTGGGCCTGAACTTATTCAGGAAACTACTGATAAGATAGCCCAGAAACAACTGCGATTACAAGCAACATGTAGCCGCCAAAAGAGTTACGCAGACAAACGGCGCAAGCCTTTGGAATTCGATGTGGGTGACCGAGTCATGTTGAAAGTGTCCCCATGGAAAGGCGTAGTTTGGTTTGGGGCTAAATGTAAGCTAGCACCTAGGTATGTCTGACCGTTTGAGATTACTCAACGCATAGGTCGTGTGGCATACAGGCTTAAACTCCCTGATGAGGTTAGTGGAGTACACGATGTGTTTCATGTATCAAATCTCAAGAGGTGCTTAGCAGACGAAATATTGATCATACCTTTGGAAGTGATACAAATCGATGAGCAATTACACTTCATTGATGAACCTGTAGAAATTATGGAACGTGAAGTTAAGAAACTGAAACGAAGCCGTATCCCTATTGTAAAGGTTCGATGGAACTCCAAGCGTGGACCAGAGTTTACTTGGGAGCGCGAGGACAACATGAATACAAAGTATCCCCACCTGTTCGAGAAGTAAAGCCCGACCTTTATGCTTAAATTTCGGGACGAAATTTCTCTAACAAGGGGAGACTGTGACAGCTAGTACCTAACCGGCCGGCAAGTCTGTACAGTATGTGTACTTTCAACAGTATCTATGTGTAATTACATGTGTATAAACAGTACTTGTATTAACAGAAATCTAAATACAAGAAACAGTTGTACGTATTTTCGTGTAACTAAAATAATGTAAGTACAACACTCGTTTGAAACATAAGTTGTGTGTATTTAAGTGAAAACCTAAGTACAGTTAACACAACAAATCACGAGAAATAACAGTGTTCAAGCGAATAACAATAATAAATTGGTTGCGATCTGATATCCATAGATGACAGGAATCAGAAGGCCGACAATTCAATGTGAAAACAATGTGATAACAATGTGATAACAGGATGTTTAGTTGAGTCCGACAGTGAGGAAACACAATTCAAATAATATTGCAGTGTCGTTTGAGAATAACGAACTGACAGTGTGTTTGCGTGAGTGACGATTCACACAAACATATATGTGAGTTTAGTGTTTTGAAATGATGACTGGGAAGTAGATAACAAAAGTCGGAAAGCAAAACCATCGTCGTTTTCGTTTGAGTGACGATTCGAACGAATACGCGCGATGGTGACGCAATCTGATGAAACGAAAACAAAAGCACGACGCGAACGATCATAAATTTATTAAAAAGAAATATTTAACATTTTACAATTTTGAAACTCATCAAAAATAATTAAAACCATTCTTGTAATTAAAATAAATAAACTACGCGCTTAAAGTCCAGAAACGCGACGAAAACGCGAACCGAGCAACCGAAACAAACCCGAACACCTCGGAGTATTTAAACACCTAATGAGGGTGTTTTTCTCATTTTGGCTGCACCCTCTCTCTCTAAAAACTTCATTCTCGTCTCTTTCTCTCTTTAGAAGCTCCATCATCAACCTTCAAAGCTCCATATCTTGGTCAATTCTCAACGAAATCCAGTGATTCTTGGACCCACGCGTAGCATTTGACGACCTCTACCTAGAAGTACAAACGATCTGAAGTGTTGCCCATTGAAAATCGAGGTATGATACCATAAAAATCGTGAAAAATAGGGTTTTCCACCCTCTCATGAGACCTAACTACCTCACGGTTTACAAACATTACTATACACGCGTTTTACACACTTGAGAACTAACCTATGCACGAGCTCATCCATGAAACAACCTGATGATCATACCAGGTTCGATGGAAAGGAGGAGCTGAAACAGGTTCGTTCGGGGATAGGGATGAACCAGTGGGCTTGGCCGAACCCTTTTGGAGCCTCAAGAACCCCCACTGGCCGAACCATTTCTGCACAGCCGAACCCCTGGAACTGAACCTCCTATTTCGTCGACGAACCTTGGCCAATTGCCGAACCTATGACTCCGGCGAACCCTCATGGCGGCTCACGAACCATCGGGATACGAACCTTTTCTTGTCAAACCCATGGCCAGCGAACCATCAGCGGGTAGACGAACCTGCATGGTTTTCCCGAACCTTTCATGGGTGCCGAACCTTCGTGCTTGAGGCGAACCTTCAGCGCATAAACCATGAACCCTTAGGCCGCAACACCACCGAACCTATGACGCTGGCATGTCACGAACCATCACCATCAAGCAAACCTATAGCTTGCCGAACCCTTACAAACTCAAGCACCGAACCCTCATGTGTTGTGGCTCAACCTTAAGTGAACGAACCTGTATAAATATGGAGCATGGGCAGCTAACCTAGTAGTCTTATGGTCGAACCCCTTGCACCAGGCCGAACCCTTGCTTGACTAACACCTTCGGCCCAAAATAATGATTCACGATTGGGCCATGTCAAGCCTAAATAGCCCATTCTAACGATTTGGTCCAGTATTACATATTATTCGGCCCTCATCATTGATAACCGGCCCAAATTCATCCTTAGCCCTTTTCCTTGTTATGGCCCAATATGAGCATTAAGGTCCAATAACAACCCAACGACAAGTATTTGGCCCAACATTTTGATCATATGACCCGTCTTGGTTATTCGGCCCATGTTACAAAGTGGGATAAATCAAGAAATAAATCTGATGATAACTCATTTAATTCTTTATAAAGGGTAAAAGATTTATAATGGTTTCAAACTAAAAACCCAAGTATTATAGTTATAAACTATAATAGTATAAGGTTACACATTTGGCGAGATTTGTGTTCAAGTCAAACAATAACATATAAGGATTATACTAAAATTCATTAAGGCCAATTGAATGTTAGTATAATCTATAACCATTAAACAAGGGACGCATATTGAGCAAGCCGAACATGTGTTGACCAATCTTAGGGTTAACACGCACACACGCGCACATAAATCAACTACAATCAATACTTAAAAGGTTAAATACAATGTGAAATCAATACAGGACTGTGAACACAACAACAAGTACCATCAAGAGCGCGTGCATTCTCGTTTAAGCTAAGTCAACCCCCAACAGCAACAAGGTGAGTTCATATGCCCCCTTTTCTTTAATCTTAACTGATTTTAAACTCACGGGGCTGAGAAACATGCTTTACTTTTATCTATTTAAAAGTTTTGCTTAACATTTTGCTTATACCTTGATTTAGATAATGTTAAATGGTTTATTATCGCTTATCATTGTATGCATGCTTGTATGATCATGATATGACAGGGACAATCAGATGAATATAATAATATAATTTCATAATTCATCAACACACTAGAATAACATAGTTGTAATATTTTATCTTATAACACTTCGTTATTCTTACATGAGTAAACATTGAGAAAATTCATACACCAACAAACATTTAGAACAATTACATAGAAACATGATGACATTACAAAACACATGAATGATCAGAAGATAATACATCTTCGAAATATCATTCAACATTTTAATTTAACTAAGGGTGATAAGTCAAGTACTTATAATGCTTAGTTTACAACTTAAAAACATACTATGCGATAGTATGAACGCATTTATCAATCCACCACCTAAGCGGATTAAGGGTGGCAAGACTAGTTCTTACCACGGCTTAATGGCAACATGGTGAACATATGGATCATTTAGAATGATAATCATGATAACGTATCTTCATGATAACAATATCATTCTCACATCGGTTGACATAACGTAATAAGACAAGTTCTTATTCAATTTTGTTAACTACATTGAGAACACACAGCGGGATAGAGGTAAATCGGATGCATTGTAGTCTGATTACATGAGGATCACAATGGATTCCTTTTAGGCTCTATACGTTGCATTGAGAATACATTACAAAGGGTTAATTAACACATTTATTGATTAAAAGTGTACCAATAGTTAACCTGCAAGATTCAGAACAATATAAGGAACAAATTAAATAAATCTAATGTCCTTAATACATATAAGAGTTACCAATACATCGGTTTGATGACAACAACTCTTTATTATAGTATTTCAATACATGATATCACAGGTGATAAACAATGAGATGAACAACTGGGAATTGAGATGGAAATCAATACTTGTATTGCAAGTAGTGTGGAGTTCTTATAGAGATGTGGTGGGATGTTGGCTAGGGCTTGGTTCCCTTACATATGCCCTATATATAAGCATCACTACTAGGATGATATATAATTTGTGAATATAACTATTGAGAAGCCATTAGGTGAACAGGTGAAACAAATTACATACAAGTAACATGATTAACATTGTGATTGTGCATGTGAATGAATCAAGGTTTTCAATTAACATACTTATGAACTCACCAACCTAGTGTTGACTTTGTTTAAATGCATGTTTTCTCAGGTGATGAACAGGTTTAGTCATCAGGATTACAGGGACATAGCTAGTGGACTTATAGAAGGCCTAGCTACTTTTGGTGTTGCATACTTTTGATTCACAATACAGCGAATCATCTTTTGCATATCTTTTATAGTGACAAGATATAAACTCATGGATTCTTTTGGATAGATTTACTTGGTTAAATTATGAACAATACGTTGTAATTTAATCTTGTAATTCTATATCATTGTCGTGTTAGTATTTCTCATTTATTTATCATGTGCTATGTATCATTAACAACAATGTCCTATACGGATTAGTATGTGGTGGGATGGCGTCTGGGCGGGGTTGTAGCCTCGACTCAGGGGTATGCCCTATACATAAGCATACCGATCTGGATGATACATGTGGTGTTAATGAGGTTAGGGTCTTTACCAAAGGAGGTTTTCAAATCATTTTCAAATCATGTTCAAAGCATTTTCAAATCATTTTCAAATACTAAACTACATGAACTCACCAACCATGTGTTGACTTTTATTTTTGCATGACTTCTCAGGTGACGAACAGGTCAATTAAGAAGTCATTTCTTTTGGACTTGGACTTCAGATAGAAGACTTAGTATTTTGGACCTGCATACTTTTGAAGACATCATTATACAATTTATTGGGTATATCTTGTGTAAATACAAGATAGTCATTTTATGATGTTTACAATAGATTTACATTGTTAAATTATAAACGATACTGATGTAATTTAACTTTGTAATTCTATTATATTTAGCATTTCTCATTTATATCATGTGCAATGTAAACAACCTGATCACTTTCGATTATCACTCACGATATCGCGCCCCGGGAACCTTCTGCCCGTTGGGAAAACCCGATCCTACCCCGCCGGCTCGGGGTGTGACAATTTCTTTCATTAAAACATAATTAATTTGAGAAAACTGAAATTTATACATAATGGGCTTGGGTTAATCCTACTGGATCAACCTTGGGCCCAAATTACTAACTTTTGATTTCCAAATGATTATTGATCAACTTCTTTGATTAACTTGTACTAGATAATTCAAGTGAATCATCTCGACTAGTTATATGTTCTTTAAGAAATTCCTAAGGAATAGGTGTCAATGCTTACATCAACACACTTAACCTTAGTTTATTGATTTGATCCTCATGATTTCCCAACTGAATTCCCAAGTGTGTTGAACTAACTTAACAGATGTCAACAAGACGTATTAAATGGGTTGTATTATTAAGAAACCCATTTTCTTAGAAACTCAAATTCCTTGTTTAGTTTCAATCCCAATTTCGTGATTCCTTGTTATCATTTAGAAAAGACCTTAGTTTATTGCCATATGATGAAACAGTATCAACATCTACTTTGTTAAACTCTATACTTGGTTCATATATCACCCTAAGTTGACATTATGTAGTGAAACCCAAGTATGCTTCCCATGCACACACACACACACCCTCCATGCATGCAATCCATACACATCTCATGCATAACCAACCCAACCCAAATTGACTTGTCCGAACAATCATGGGCCGAATAAGGGTTGTATAGAAGTAGGTTGGCCGAATGGCTTGGGCCGGTTGAATGAGATTTGTACCGAAGGGATGTGTGCGAATGGGCTTGGGTCGAGCGAATGGCTCTAGCCCGATCGAATAGCAACTGGCCGAAGGAGTTGGGCCGATTGAAGGTGGCATGGCCCGAATCAATCTTGGCCGATCGAATGATGCTGAGCCGTATGAACTGGGCCGACCGAAAGGGTGACCGGCGAATGTGGCTGCTTCGGTTGAGAGGGATTTGACCCATTCGGCCAAATGAATCCTTGGGCTATTTGGCGAACTGGGCAGGCCCATTCGGCCAATCGTTTTCACCCAAACGAAAATTCTCAAAATCGACTTTAAGATCATCCTATGGTATATCAATTGTTCCTACTTCATTCTAAAGTGTTGTGATGTGTTTCCTATGGCTCAAAACGGGTTAAAACCGGCTCATGGTTGGACAGATCAAAAGGGTTTCAAAAACCCTAAAAACCGAAAGTTTCACTCGATTTTACCTCGAATCGGATGGATCCAAGCCTTGATCTGTTGTACTTCTATGATCTACAAGCTATGGTGGTCGTTTAGACACCAAAATGGGTCGATTTCATGGAGAAATGTATGAGAAATCTTAGAGAGATGTTGAGATTCTAGTGAGAGAAAGAAAAGAGAGAGAGAATGACGATTTGGGGGTGAAAAATCTGGTAGGTTGTGTTTGGTGAGGCTTTGAATGCCCTCATTAAATGGCTTCAAATAAACCGGGTTCGTTCGAGTTCGTTTGGTTTTGCTCGGTTTCGCGCAGAACGTGGGTTTTTCGTCGTTTTCGTAACGAAACGACTCGATTTTAAAATAGAATTTTTAAATTTATTTTAGGTTGTCATTCCTAATAAATTAACTAAATATCTTCTGTTTATTTTAAATTTTCATAAATAATTAATTTACGGTTTAAAATCGAATCGCACGGTCGTCGCGCGTATTCGTTCAAATTGTCACTCGTACGAACACGGCGATAACTATGCTTTTCAATATTGTTTTATAATTATTGGATATCATTTAGAACGTTAAACTTCCAGATTTATTCGTACAGATCGTCACCGATACGAATAATCTGTCGGTTTAGCATTCACGTAACGACATCCATTGTTACTTCGTTGTGTAAGGCCTCACATACGTCTATAAATAATAAAATCCTAACAGATAATCACATGATGGTTCTGAACTTTGTTTCTGTTAAATGTTTCTGAACTTGCTGTTTGATAACACAAAGTGATAACGAAACATGATATGAATATGAAAACACACTGTATTACATATACTTCGAACCTGATTACTTTTCACGTACTGTAGAGATCACTGTTCCGGTGACGTTTCCAGCACTGGTGTTACAGTCTCCCCTTGTTAGAGAAATTTCATCCCAAAATTTAAGAATTGTTATCAGGTACGGCTTCCTCTATAAACAATTGGGGATACTTTGACTTCATGTGATCTTCGCGTTCCCAAGTAAACTCAGGTCCGCGCCTTGAGTTCCAACGAACCTTTACAATCGGAATACGGCTTCACCTCAGTTGCTTAACCTTACGATCCATAATCTCTAAAGGTTCCTCGATAAAGTTCAATTGTTCGTCCACTTGAATTTGTTCAATCGGAATGGAAGTGATTCATCAGCAAGGCATTTCTTTAAGTTCGAGACGTGAAACACGTCATGCACACCACTGAGTTCATCAGGTAATCTCAATCTGTACGCCACAGGACCAATGCGTTCAATGATCTCGAACGGTCCCATGTACCGTGGTGCTAATTTGCCTTTGTTTCCAAAGCGTACTACACCTTTCCAAGTAGATACCTTCAACATGACACGGTCTCCCACTTGGAATTCTAACGGCTTGCGCCGTTTATCAGCGTAGCTCTTTTGTCTACTTCTTGTAGCTTGTAATCTTTGCTGAATCTGGGCAATCTTATCAGTAGTTTCCTGAATAAGCTCGGGCCCCGTTATACGATTGTCTCCAACTTCAGTCCAACAGATCGGTGATCGACATTTTCGACCATACAAAGCCTCGAACGGTGCACATCCGATGCTACTGTGATAACTGTTGTTGTAGGAGAACTCTATCAGTGGCAAATGAGAATCCCAGTTCCCACCGAAATCCAACACACAGGTTCTTAGCATATCTTCCAGGGTTTGAATAGTACGTTCGCTTTGACCGTCCGTTTGTGGATGGTAAGCTGTACTCAGATTTAACTGTGTCCCTAGAGATTTCTGTAACGATTGCCAGAACCTTGATGTGAGTCTGCTATCTCTATCAGAAATAATAGACAATGGCACATCGTGGCGTACCACTATCTCATTTATGTAAAGTCTCGCCAGTTTATCCATCGTGAAGGTCTCACGCATTGGCAAGAAGTGAGCAGATTTTGTCAAACGATCTATGATCACCCAAATTGTATCATGACCACTGGAAGTGCGGGGTAGCTTGTTAATGATGTCCATAGCTATTTGTTCCCACTTCCAGAGTGGAATCTCAGGCTGTTCCAGTAAACCAGATGGTCTCTCGTGTTCCGCCTTTACTTTCGTACACGTAAGACATCGACCGACATACTCGGCTATGTCTTTCTTCATTCCCGACGACCAATAAAATCCACGCAAGTCTTGGTACATTTTATCGGCGCCTGGATGAACATAGTATTTAGTCTTGTGTGCTTCCTCGAAGATAAGTTTCCTCAATTCGTCTACCGCCGGAATCCATATACGCTCCCGGTAGTAGATCACTCCATCAGACTTAGTGTCAAATTGTTTCTCTGCTCCGCAGTCAAGTTCTTTCTTCAACTTTCTTCTATCAACTGATTCCTG
The DNA here is from genome assembly GCA_009363875.1 of Mikania micrantha. NCBI lineage: Eukaryota > Viridiplantae > Streptophyta > Magnoliopsida > Asterales > Asteraceae > Mikania > Mikania micrantha. The sequence goes on from CM018693.1 coordinate 90,809,410, forward strand.
TTGTGCCTGAATGATTTTGTCACGTAAGCTCGTCTGCACAGTCATTCCCATTGCTCTAACGCGCAAGGGTTTGACTCGTTCCTTCCGGCTCAAGGCATCAGCTACAACATTTGCCTTTCCCAGATGGTACTTGATTACACAGTCGTAATCGTTCAGAAATTCAACCCAACGACGCTGTCGCATATTGAGCTCCTTCTTATCAAAGATATGTTGTAGACTTTTGTGATCAGTGTATATGGTACACTTGGTGCCATATAAATAATGTCTCCAAATCTTCATGGCGATGATTAGAGCTCCCAATTCAAGATCATGAGTGGTGTAGTTCTTCTCATGAATCTTTAACTGTCTTGATGCATAATCGATAACTTTGTCCCGTTGCATTAGTACGCAACCAATTCCTGATGGGAGGCATCACAATAAACAACAAAGTCATCACATCCTTCTAGGAGAGATAAAATTGGAGCATCACATAGCTTCTGTTTCAACGTCTGAAAAGCATCTTCTTGTTTCTGCTCCCAGACAAACGGTTCACTTTTCTGAGTCAACTTAGTGAGAGGCAAAGCTATTTTAGAAAAGTTTGAGATAAACCTCCAATAATAACATGCGAATCCCAGAAAAGACCTGATCTCCATCGGTGTCTTCGGAGTGTCCCAGTTCTTTATCGCTTCAATCTTGGCGGGATCTACGTGTATTCCCTCGCTGTTGACTACATGGCCCAGAAATTGAACTTCTCTTAGCCAGAATTCACACTTAGAGAATTTGGTATAAAGTTTCTGCTCCTTCAACAGCTCCAAGATTTTCCTGAGGTGTTCTTCGTGTTCAGCTTTACTCTTCGAATAAATCAGGATGTCATCGATGAAGACAATGACAAACTTATCCAAATAAGGCTTGCACACTCGGTTCATGAGGTCCATGAAAACCGCTGGTGCATTCGTCAATCCGAAAGGCATCACCATGAATTCGTAATGCCTGTATCTGGTTCGGAATGCCGTCTTCGGTATGTCTTCGTCTTGAACTCTAAGTTGATGATATCCAGACCATAGATCAATCTTCGAGAAGTACTGTGCTCCCTGTAGTTGGTCAAAAAAATCATCAATCCTAGGTAATGGATACCGATTCTTGATGGTTAGCTTGTTCACCTCTCGATAATCTATGCACATCCGAAACGATCCATCTTTCTTCTTCACGAACAAGACCGGAGCTGCCCAAGGTGAGTAGCTCGGTCTGATGAAACCTTTATCCAGTAACTCCCGCAACTGATTTGTTAATTCATGCATCTCTGAAGGTGCTAGTCTGTAAGGAGATTTAGCAACAGGAGTTGCTCCAGGAACTAAGTCAATTCGGAACTCTACCGGTCGCGTAGGTGGCAAACCTGGTAGGTCTTCAGGAAATACTTCCGGATACTCTTTCACTACCGGCACGTCTTGAATCTTTTTCTTGTCCTTCTCCTTTTCCACCACGTGAGCAACAAAAGCTACGCACTGCTTCTGTAAACACTTACGCGCTTTTATGCAAGAAATGATTTTGACACTTCGTTTTGCTTGATCCCTTTTAACTTCCAATACGCGATCATCCGGCAATGGAACTCGAAGCAGCTTTTCAGAACAGATGACTTCCACTCGGTTAGAAGAAAGCCAATCCATTCCAACAATGATGTCAAAACTACCCAACTTCATCGGTATCAAATCGATGGTGAATGTATGACCATTAAGTGTCAATGGGCAGTTCCTGTATACTGTACTAACTGTGATCTGTTTCCCGTTAGCTACTTCTATGATGTGAGGGGAATCTAATTGTTCTTCTATAGAATCTAGTTGGCATGCAAAATCGGCAGATATAAAACTCTGATCCGCTCCAGTGTCAAATAGAACAGATGCATAAAAGTCATGTAAGAGAAATGTACAAGTGACCACGTTCGGGTCTTGGCAAGCAGCTGGAGCTCCTATGACAAAAGCTCTTCCACGGGGTGCTTGAATTCTTTGTTGTGTCTTCTTTGGGCAGTTCTTCGCAAAGTGGCCCTGTTCGCCACAGTTATAGCATCCACCGTTGTTCTGATTGTTGGTGGAGGGAAAGCCAAAGCAGCATTGTTGACTTCTTGATTAGGTGTCATCCGGCAGTGTTGGACCCAATGGCCCTTTTGTCGACATCCAGTGCATTGCTTGCAGGGAGTGTTAGCAACATGATGATAATGACACTTGGCACACATAGGATATGTACCAGTGTAGGGCCTTCTGTTAGGGTTTTGTGGTGCAGCTGCTACTTGTTGGAGTGGTGTGGCCACCGTGTAGTTCTTGATGACCTTTTGTTTCTTCTTCGGATGATGGTGGGGTTTCTTTGACGACTCTTCTTTGTTCTTGCTGGAGCTAGCCTCTTTCTTTAGAACTCCTGACGCTACCATCAGATCCGTGAGTTTCCCAGACAAACTCACAGCAGACTCCAATGTGACAGGATTTGCAGCAACCACCAATCCTTGTATGTAGGCAGGTAACCCACACACATACCTGTCAATCCGTTTCTCCAGAGTCGGTACCATGTCTGGCACCAAAGCAACCAACTCGTGGTAACGAGTTGTATATCGCATGTGGTCTGCCCCTTTCATCACCTGGTTAGATAGTTCCACTTCTAGTATCTGTAGCTCGTTCTTAGGCCTAAACTCAGTTCTTAGTAGAGTCTTGAAGTCTTCCCATCGCATCGCCATAGCTTCATCTCTTCCTCTTGCATTAATTTGGCCGTTCCACCAAGTCAAGGCTCGCTTGTTGAATGTTCCAGCAGAGTAGCGAACCTTGTGATGCTCTGGACAACTGCAGAGGTCCAGAGTAGCTTCGACCTTCTCTATCCATTGGATCAGACCAATGGCTCCTTCATGACTGCTAAAACTAGGCGGCTTGCACCCCATAAAGGACTTACAAGAGTGATTTAAAGCACCACCAGTGTTCCCACTAGCTTCCCCTGACGAATGTCCAGTGTTGGTGTTGCTGTCGCTCCGGAGACGGTTGAGCATATCCGGTATCACTTCCTTCAGTTGGTTAGTCATCTGACTGCTCAGTAAAGTTACCAGAGCAATGGTAGCAGGATCCAGTATTGGAGTCGTGCTCGGGCCCGAAGGTGGGTTGAGTGGAGGAGGAGGAAGTGGCGGTGGTGAATCAGGTGGTGAAGGCGTAGATGAATGTGGAGCTAGGTCTTGTTGTGGTGGTGGTAACGAGGGAGTCTATCTTCATGGCGGCATTCTGATCATAACCAAAAGAATATTGGTTAGTGCACTGATCGAATGCTGAAGACACAATGCAAGAAAATCTTAAGTCCTGTGTTCTCTACATGCAGGGTCCCTAGGTTATAGTCTAGGCCAAACCGTTAAATTAAGTGACCTATATTTCTCTATAACCATGGCTCTGATATGAATCTGTCACACCCAGAGCCGCCGGGGTTAGATCGGATTCCCCGTCAGGAGGAAGGTTACCGGGGCGCGATATCGTGAATGATAATCATGATGATCAGATTGTTTACATTGCACATGATATAAATAAGAAATGCTAAATAAAATAGAATTACAAAGTTAAATTACATCAGTATCATTTATAATTTAACAATGTAAATCTACCATAAACATCATAAAGTTTCTATCTTGTATCTACACAAGATATACAAAATATATTGTATAATGATGTTCCCAAAAGTATGCAGGTCCAAAAATACTAAGTCTTCTATTCGAAGTCCTAGTCCAGAAGCAATAACTTCTTAATTGACCTGTTCGGCACCTGAGAAGTCATGCAAAAAGATCAAGTCAACACATGGTTGGTGAGTTCATATAGTTTAGTATTTGAAAAGTAGTTTTGTAACCCTTTTTCGGTAAAAACCCTAACCTCATTAACTTCACCTGTAATATCAGATTCGGTATGCTTATATATAGGGCATATGTACGGTCGAACTTACCGCCCGCCCATCAAACATCCCACCACATACTAAACCACATATGACATTGTTGTTAATGATAATTAAGCACTTTTACGTATCCTTCATTTACTTCACACCATAGTTCTTCCTATACATAACTCGTTTGTTAAACTCTCAGGTAACAACCTTAATCTCATTAACTCCACCTACAATATCCAATTCGGTATGCTTATATATAGGGCATATGTAGGGTCGAACTTACCGCCGCCCAGCCAACATCCCACCACATACTAAATCACATATGGCAGTGCTGTTAATGATAATTAAGAATTTTACCCCCATCAATAACTCACTTAGTTCTTCAGTTCTTTGTTCCTGTAAATACAAAAGCTTGGGATCTCTATGGATTCCTTAAGTTCATCATACAATCATGATCAACATATCATTTGTAGAAACAGTTCCAAAAATGCTTAGTTAAATAAATAAATAAACATTTAATAAAATCTAAGACCTAATGATTGGGCCTTGTTCAACTCGAGTAGACTAGTCTATCAATCAGGTACTTAGTAGTAAAGGAGATCTGTAAACCTCACCAAACATGTGACCTATAATCAATCAGTCTAGCTAGGACATCTTTTGATATATAGGCTTTTATAGTTCTTTAGACCGTCCATAGTTCGTATAGTTCTTTAGTTCTTTGCACATGTTATCTTTGAGCATTTCCCAGATGTTCCTCAAAACAGTTAGGGAATATTGTAAATATCATCAAACATGCGTCTCATATTCGATCAGTCTAGCTAGGACATCTTTCAAACCTGAGAATGGCTCGTGCTATCTTTGATATTTCCCAGTTAGACCCTTGAAATTGTTCTTTGTACATAGTTCTTTGAAATAGATCGTTAGTTCTTTGACAACACACCCTTGAAATAGTTCTTTGTACTTAGTTCTTTGAAATAGATCGTTAGTTCTTTGACAACACACCCTTGAAATAGTTCTTTGAAAATAGTTCTTTGAAACTAGCTCTTTGATTTGAAACGGTTATCTATTCATAATGAATAAACACTTACTTTGAATTCCAGTATATATTGTATACCTAAACATAATCTAGAATAGCAATTATGCATATAAACATATATTAAGTAAAAGCATTTAAGTAAAATATAATCTAAAGAAAATAATTTACGCATGCTTCTCAGCCCCGCGTTTGAAAACAAAATGTTTAGAAAAGGGGCAATGAACTCACATGTGTTGTTGTGCAATAGAAGTATCACAAAATGTTTGCTCTTTGTTTGTAGGCTATGTTTCTTCAGTTCCTGAGTTGTTTTAAGAGAATTCGAATACGATAAGTACGTATAATAGTCGTCGTATCTAGGGTTTGGTCTCAGTGTGCAAGTAAGGGTCCTAGATACTAATGTGTTTCTAGAGTTCCCTCTATCTCGGCTAAACGTATTATTAATTAAAACATTTTTAATTTAATTCACTTTAAATCGAACATTTATTTTAGAAAATCATTTAGCTTAATTTATAAATCTTACAATTTTATTTCTTTCATTAAAACATAATTAATTTGAGAAAACTGAAATTTATACATAATGGGCTTGGGTTAATCCTACTGGATCAACCTTGGGCCCAAATTACTAACTTTTGATTTCCAAATGATTATTGATCAACTTCTTTGATTAACTTGTACTAGATAATTCAAGTGAATCATCTCGACTAGTTATATGTTCTTTAAGAAATTCCTAAGGAATTGGTGTCAATGCTTACATCAACACACTTAACCTTAGTTTATTGATTTGATCCTCATGATTTCCCAACTGAATTCCCAAGTGTGTTGAACTAACTTAACAGATGTCAACAAGACGTATTAAATGGGTTGTATTATTAAGAAACCCATTTTCTTAGAAACTCAAATTCCTTGTTTAGTTTCAATCCCAATTTCGTGATTCCTTGTTATCATTTAGAAAAGACCTTAGTTTATTGCCATATGATGAAACAGTATCAACATCTACTTTGTTAAACTCTATACTTGGTTCATATATCACCCTAAGTTGACATTATGTAGTGAAACCCAAGTATGCTTCCCATGCACACACACACACCCTCCATGCATGCAATCCATACACATCTCATGCATAACCAACCCAACCCAAATTGACTTGTCCGAACAATCATGGGCCGAATAAGGGCTGTACCGAAGTAGGTTGGCCGAATGGCTTGGGCCGGTCGAATGAGATTTGTACCGAAGGGAAGTGTGTGAATGGGCTTGGGCCGAGCGAATGGCTCTAGCCCGATCGAATAGCAACTGACCGAAGGTGTTGGGCCGATAGAAGATGGCATGGCCCGAATCAATCTTGGCTGGTCGAATGATGCTGAGCCGTATGAACTAGGCCGACCGAAAGCGTGACCGGCGAATGTGGCTGCTTCAGTTGAGAGGGATTTGGCCCATTCGGCCGAATGAATCCTTGGGCTATTCGGCGAACTGGGCAGGCCCATTCGGCCAATCGTTTTCACCCAAACGAAAACTCTCAAAATCGACTTTATGATCATCCTATGGTATATAAACTGTTCCTACTTCATTCTAAAGTGTTGTGATGTGTTTCCTATGGCTCAAAACGGGTTAAAACCGGCTTATGGTTGGACCGATCAAAAGGGTTTCAAAAACCCTAAAAACCGAAAGTTTCACTCGATTTTACCTCGAATCGGATGGATCCAAGCCTCGATCTGTTGTACTTCTATGATCTACAAGCTATGGTGGTCGTTTAGACACCAAAATGGGTCGATTTCATGGAGAAATGTATGAGAAACCTTATAGAGATGTTGAGATTCTAGTGAGAGAAAGAAGAGAGAGAGAATGATGATTTGGGGGTGAAAAATCTGGTAGGTGGTGTTTGATGAGGCTTTGAATGCCTCATTAAATGGCTTCAAATAAACCGGGTTCGTTCGAGTTCGTTCGGTTTTGCTCAGTTTCGCGTAAAACGTGGGTTTTTCGTCGTTTTCGTAACGAAACGACTCGATTTTTAAAATAGAATTTTTAAAATTATTTTAGGTTGTGATTCCTAATAAATTAACTAAATATCTTCTGTTTATTTTAAATTTTCAGAAATAATTAATTTACGGTTTAAAATCAAATCGCACGGTCGTCGCGCATATTCGTTCAAATCGTCACTCGTATGAACACGACGATAACCATACTTTTCAATATTGTTTTCTAATTATTGGATATCATTCAGAACGTTAAACTTTTAGATTTATTCGTACAGATCGTCACCTATACGAATAATCTGTCGGTTTAGAATTCACGTAACAACATCCGTTGTTACTTCGTTCTGTAAGGCCTCACATACGTCTATAAATAATAAAATCCTAACAGATAATTATCTGACTCAAGAACCATAGTTCTGAACTTGGTTTCTGATAAATGTTTCTGAACTTGCTGTTTTATAACACAAAATGATAACGAAACATGATATGAATATGAAAACACACTGTAATACATATAGTTCGTACCTGATTACTGTTCACGTACTGTAGAGATCACTGTTTCGGTGATGTTTCTGGCACTGGTGTTACATCAGGACAGCCACTGATATCGAGGGTTGTCTCCATCTTCTCGATCCATTGGATCAATCCGAGGGGACCCTCACTGCCACTGAAACTCGGTGGCTTGCATCCTACAAAGTTCTTGTAGGAATAGTCCTGATCGTATCTGGTGTTGACACTGCCTTCTCCAGATGAGTTGGCAATGTTGTTACTGTTGTTGCTGTTGATTATGTTCATCATATCTGGGATCATGTAACATTAGTGCCGGAAACGATACCGGAGCAGTGATGTGTACAGTAACTTGCATAGTAACTCATGTACAAACTATGTGAACTATTGTATGCTATTAACATTTTGATGCTTAACACTAAACTATTATGCTATCGTTTCTGAAATCTGATTAAATCTCACGGTTTAACAGTCAGAACCACATCAGACAACACTGAACTGACACACATATGCTTGATTTAATGCTATTATGTATAAACGTATGCGAGGATAAAAAGAACAAAACCATAACGGATGTCTTTACAGAATGCTAAATCAATGAATTATTCGTATAGGTGACGATATGTACGAATAAATCTGAAAGTTTAACGCTCTGAAATGATGACTGAAAAGTAGAAAACAAGAATCAGAAAGTGAAACCAACGTCGTGTTTGTTCGAGTGACGATTAGAACGAATACGCGCGAAGGTGACGCGTTCTGACGAAACGAAAACGAAAAACGACTCGAACGATATTAAAAATAAAGAAAAACAAATTAGAAGATTTACTAGGAATAACCACCTTTAAAATTATTTAAAATAAATTCACTTTTATTTAAAAGTACGTAAAATACGCGTAACGATTCGGAAACGCAACGTAGACGAAAAACGATCAACCGAAACGAACCCGAACACACACGGGATATAAAAAGTCTAAATGAGGCAACCACCTCATTTATTACCCTTCTTCTCTCTCTCTAGAACTCTCTACCTGTTTTCCTCTTTCTCTCAAAAGTTTCCACCTTCAAATCTCCATAACTTGCTCATTTGTGAATGCAATCTCGTGTTTTTGGTGTCCACACGGAGCTACCAACGTCCTCTACATAGAAGTACAACTGATCTAAAGGTTTAACCAGCAAAAATCGAGGTATGAAAGCTTTTATGTCACGAAAAAGTAGGGTTTTTTCACCCATGTTCGACACACCCACATTAAGCCGGTCCTAGACCCAACCCTTCGAACCCCGCACCTTTGAGAACCTTCTGTAGTATAACAATAACCTTAGGAACAACCTAGGACTCCTTGGTTTGATGAAGATGATGGTGGTGGAACCAGGGTTCATGAACAGCCTGCAATGGCCAAACCCATGATCGGCCGAACCTACATGTACCATGGCCGAACCCTGCTACTTCCACTCCATGCGAACCTGATTATCCTCACCAAACCAAGGATCCACGAACCAGAGCAGCAGCAACGAACCGTCATGGCCGAACCCTGCTACCACGAACCTACTTGGCCAAACTTTGCATGGTTGCAACTATCCACGAACCTGATGACTGGCGTACTTGCCATCCACCGAACCTAGAATGTGCCGAACCATTTCATGAGCTGCGAACCAAGAAGCCACGAACCTTCGACCTTCACGATCCCATGCGCAGCAAACCATGGCCGAATCTATGATGATCCAAGAACCCTTGGCCGTACCATGACTGACCGAACCTTAGTTGATACAAATAGGTTCGCTGGCCAAGTGGGTACTTGATTTCAACCTTTGTTGAGCCAACTATTCGGCTAAAGTCCATGTGTCTAGCCCATATGGTTAACCTAGCCCACGACTCCATTTGGTCCAAGCAACCTTTCGATTTGGGTTAGGCCCAATTAATTGGCCCCAAACCCATACCTCGGCCCACATGATTAATTGGTTTAGCCCACCGAACTTATATGGCCCAATTTACTCCTCGGCCCAATTAGGATTCGACCCACCTTTCAATTGGACAAGATCATCATTCGGCCCACAAACAACAACTTGACCCACATAGGGTTACTTGAAATAAACACATGAAATCCATTTCAATTTAAAATATGCATGGGATATACAAATGAAAACTACAAAGGTGGTGGGATTGATTGGATTTACATACTAAGTCACATATCAAAGCAAATAACACACAATGACAAAGTTTTGAGAATGCAATAACGGTTTAAAGCTAAACATATAACATAAATGCTTGTCATAATAACAACTTAAATGGTTAAGTGGGAGTACAATCCTTAACTATCAAACAAGGCGAATGATGACCAACATCACTAAGTGTTAGCCAACTTTAAGGCTAACATATACAAGTACACAAAGCACTACAACTTATATTTATAGATGCATACAACGTGAAATCAATACAGGATCGTGAACGCAACAACAAATACTACAACGAGCGTGTGCATTCTAGTTTAAGCTAGGTCAACCACTTCAACAATAAGGTGAGTTCATTTGTCCCTTATCAAACTAATTTGTTTTACCTCGGGACTGAGAAGCATGATATACATTTTAAACAAGTATTGAAATGTTTTATAAATGCTTTTACACTTATTCATAATGCTAATACTAATGATTATGCTTGTTACACTTATTCTAAAAGCTAAAAGCTAAGACTTTAACTTAAGTGCTAATGCTAATGCTATAAACTACATGCTACAACTATATGCTAATGCTAATCCTATAAACTACATGCTACAACTAGACGCTAACGCCAATACTATAAGCTACATGCTCAAACTATATGGTAAGGCTGATGCTACAGACTATATGTTCAAACTACATGCTAAGGCTAATGCTACAGACTATATTGTCAAACTATATGCTAAGGCTAATGCTACAGACTATATGCTCAAACTATATGCTAAGGCTAATGCTACAGACGATATGCTCTAACTCTATGCTAAGGCTAATGCTTCAAACTATATGCTAAAACTATATGCTAAAGGTAATGCTACAGACTATATGCTAAGCTATATGCTAATGCTAATGCTACAAACTACATGCTAAGCTATATGCTAATGCTAATGCTAATGCTACAAACTACATGCTAACCTATATGCTATTGCTAATGCTACAAGCTAGATGCTAAACTATATGCTAATACTAGATGCTAAATGCTACAAGCTATGATCATATGCTAAATACTAAGCGTGTTTTTATGCATGAGATACGTGAATGCCAAACTATGCTATTGCAAGCTGGTATCTGTGCATGAGATACGTGAATTCTAAACTATGTAAATGCTAAGATTGTATCTATGTATGAGATACGTGAATGCCAAACTATGCTATTGCAAGCTGGTATCTATGCATGAGATATGTGAATGCTAAACTATGTAAATGCTAAGCTTGTATCTATGCATGAGATACGTGAATGCCAAACTATGATATTACAAGCTGGTATCTATGCATGAGATATGTGAATGCTAGAGTATGTAAATGCTAAGATTGTATCTATGCATGAGATACGTGAATGCCAAACTATGCTAATGCTAGCTAGAATCTATGCATGAGATATGTGAATGGTAAACTATGTGAATGCTAAGCTTGTGTCTATATATGAGATACGTGAATGCCAAACTATGCTATAGCAAGGCTTGTATCTACATATATGAGATACGTGAATGCTAAACTATTCTGATGCAAAGCTAGAATCAATTCATGAGATACGTAATGGCTAAACTATGCTAGAGCAAAGCTTGTATATAATCATAGGCTACGTAAATGCTAAATTATGCTAGAGCAAAGCTTGTATCCATGCATGAGATTCGCAAAGGCTATACTACGATTCTGTGAAGCTATTATCCTTGTACAGTATACTTAAAGGCTAAGCTATATGAATGCTATAAACTTATAAACTCTAAAACAGTATGCTAAAGCTATGATGGAGATGGGATTGGGGTGTAGGTAAAATGCTTAATTACCATTAACAACAGTGTCATATGTGGATTAGTACGTGGTGGGATGGCATCTGGGCGGGTTGTAGGCTCGCCCCTTTCGTATGCCCTATATATAAGCATACCGATCTGGATATTACATGTGATGTGAATGAGGTTAAGGTTGTTACCGAAAGGGTTTGTAAATGCTATTGGGTGCATATCTTAAACTTATAAAAGGATGCTTGAAACTATGATGGAATTGGATGGTAGGTAAAACGCTTAATTATCATTAACAACAGTGTCATATGTGGATTAGTATGTGGTGGGATGGCGTCTGGGCGGGTTGTAGGCTCGACCCTTTCGTACGCCCTATATATAAGCATACTGATCTGGATATTACATGTGATGTTAATGAGGGTAAGGTTGTTACCGAAAGAGGTTTGCTAAAGCTATTTTACAACTACTAAACTATATGAACTCACCAACCATTGTGTTGACTTTGTTTTCTTACATGCTTTCTCAAGTGACGTACAGGATTAAGCTAAGGCTAAGGAATGCATGCTAGGATGCCCAGTTAGAGGACCTAGTAGACTTTGAAAAGCACATGTTTTGATGATTGTTGTGAATCACTTTTGGTATGTTGTACAAATACAAGATAGAAACATTTGATTCTTTTGATAGGTTTACTTAGTTAAATTATCAAACATTAACAGTTGTAATTTAACTTTGAAAACCTAGTTAATGCTATATTGTGCTTTAGTTATTCTCAATGTTGACCCTATGTAAACAATCTGATCATCACGATTATCACTCACAATATCGCGCCACGGAAACCTTCCGCCCGGCGGGGAAGTCGATCCGTCCCGCCAGCTCAGGGTGTGACAGATCACATCCCTCAACTGACTGGTCAGCAATCTGGCCAGTGCAATGGTAGCAGGGTCCAACTCATGGTTGGGTGCTGGCAGAGGAGGAGGTGGAGGTGGCGGTGGAGGAGAGTCAGGTGGTGCCGGTGTCGAAGAGTGTGGAGATGAATCTTGCGGTGGTGGTAGTAAAGCTGGTGGTGGTTTTCTTGGCGGCATTCTGATCATAACTGAAAGAGAATCGGTTAGTGTAGTGATCATACGTAGAAGACACATCAAATAGAATCCTATGTTATATGTTCTCTACATGAGGGTCCCTAGGTTATAGTCTAGGCCAAACCATTTAAGTAATATGACCTATATTTCTCTATAACCATGGCTCTGATACCAATCTGTCACACCCTGAGCCGGCGGGCTGGATCGATTTTCCCGTCGGGTGGAAGGTTCTCGGGGCGTGATATCGTTTGATAATCGAAATGATCAGATTGTTTGCATAGCACATGATATATAAATGAGAAATGCTAACATGACAATGATATAGAATTACAAAGTTAAATTACAATGTTTCGTTCATAATTTAACCAAGTAAATCTATCCAAAAGAATCAATGAGTTTCTATCTTGTAACTGTACAAGATCTACAAAAGATGATTCATTGTTTTGTCATTCCAAAAGTATGCACGACACAAAATGTAACTAGGTCTTCTAACACTCCACTAGCTATATCCCTGAATGCTGGTGACTAAACAGGTCCGTCACCTAAGAGAACATGCATTTAAAGAAAGTCAACACTAGGTTGGTGATTTCATAAGTTTTATAATTGAAAACGTTCATTTGTTCACATACACAGTCGCAATGTCATACATGATACATGTAAATGTTTGATTCATCTGCTCACACAATGGTCTCTCCATAGTTATATTTACAAGTAGTATCTCATCCCATTAGCTATGCTGATATATATGGCATATGTAGGGGAACAAGCCCCAGCCAACATCCCACCACATACCTAATAGTACTCAACACCACTTGCAATACAACTATGAATACCCATTTTTATCTCACATGTTCATCCCGTTTGATGTTCACCCATCTGTTTGTGTTCCTCACCTAGTGTTATATGTTGAATAATATGGTAAGAGGGGTTTAGTTATCAAACCGAAGTATTGATAAACCCTCAATGAGTTAAGGAAAATAGATTAATTTAATCAGATCCTTGTTATTATTCTCTCGCTTGTGCGGTTAACTGTTAATCACTTTTAATAATAAGAGTGGTAGTTAACCAATTGATATTTGTTCTCAACTTGAAGTGCATAGAGCCTAAAAGGAATCCATTGCAATCCTCACGTAATCAGATTACAATGCATCCAAGTTACCTCTAACCCTTTGTATTCCCATAGACCTCATCAAAACTATTACCATGAAATGAGAGAAAATTAATTCCTCAGTCTACAAGTCAACAGGATCGATGGATTAATTACAATTATCACTGCAGATTAATATCACCATGTGTCGCTTACCAGACCCTGACTGATTGTCACCCTGTCACCTGTCATACGTTACCGGCCAAATGTTCAATACGATCAACATACCATCCCTACAAGCTGGAGGTTTGTCAGACCTATGGTACCAATATGCTATCGTCGGTTTAGTCACGTCAAACTAACTGGTCAGCGATTTGTGTGAGGGACTTACAATGTCGAATTTGAATACATGGCACATGGTTGTTGTGATATAATACAAACAGTTCAATAGTAATCAATTGTTGTTGTGTTCACCAATGTTGTCTGTTCTCAGTGTTGTGTGTTCTCATTGTTCTTAACAAAGTTATATAAGAACTTCTCTTATTATACAATGTTAGTTGTTGTGTGAATGATGTTGTTATCATGAAGGTACGTTATCATGATTATCATTCTTGTTGTTCCACATGGTCACCCTGTTGCCACTACAGTGTTGTAAGAGCTAGTCTTACTACACTTAGTCGACTCAGGTGGTGGATGATATTTGTTGGACCGATTTGGAGCTCGGAAACAATCCGAATTCAATGAAAAACTACTCGACAACCTCTGGGATAGTGCGGAATCCTATTCCAGGGTTTTCCAATCGAAACCAACAGAAACCGTGGTGATCCGAGGCTGTAGAAACGACTTGGAAGCAACGATCGAACACCACGGGTTGAGAATCGAACTTGGATGATCAAGAACCGCTCAAATCTTCAAGGGTTTTGACACTGGAGTGCTAGGGAAGAAGGAGGGCTCTGGAAAGTTAGGTTTGAAATGATTTGAACATCTATATATAGGCTGTAGTCATTCGGCCGAATGAGTGGCCGAAGCAGCTCATTCGGCGAATGACTAAGCTCGAATGAGCAGACATTCGAATGAGTCATTCGGCGAATGACTCATTCTGAACTCAGACATTCGCTATAACCTTCATTCGCCGAATGACTTCATTCTAGAGTCATTCGGCCGAATGAGTACACTTCATACTCAAACAGTTTATAATCAAATCAAACAACTAGATAAACATTAATAGACAATAATCAATAGAAATAAACATTATGAAATAGATATAAAGACAACTTCCATTAATACTTTGAACATTTACATGATAAGAGTTACAAAACTGAACTAGGGACAATAAACATGCATCAACAAACTCCCCCTTGGACCTAGTTCAACTCTTGGAAGTGTCTTTCTTGAAATACTTTTCTGAAATAGCTTTCCAGTCTGCTCCAGCGTGGATCTTGAAAATGCTGCAGAGACGGATCACTCTCATGAATTGTAGTGCCTGCACCATGTCTTGAACATCAAAGAAGATTTGGTGCCTGAAAAGAGCTTGGACATCAGTGTGGGACAGATTTGTCAACCACATGGGCTCAAATATCCTTATGGTCTCCCACTTCTTGTCCTTGCACAATACTATCACAGCCTCGCCAGTTCTCCCGTCATAGTACCACCATCGGAAGCCCTCCATAAAGTCCTGTCGCATCTTCCGTAATGGAATCTTCTTCATGACTTTAGGAGGAAGCCACTTCAGGATGACTTTATGCTTACGGGTATCTCCGTCAATTTCTGGCAAATAATAACGTTCCGGCTGTTGAGGCTGGAAGTTTACCCACCTTTTCCTGTACTCGTACTGTATTTGCCTAGAGAACCAGGCAGACATGCCAGAATCCTCACTGTACAGTAACTTCAGACGTGCTAGTTGATTTACTTCAAAGCCCGGCAGCATCTTGAAGTCATGAGGGTGCTTAAAGTAATCGATCCCCCTTTCTCTCTTCACAGCATAGCACCCGAGATCATGAAAGTATGCCCACATGATGTCAATTCTTTCCATATCATCAGGATCAATTTGAGAGTAGTCATCATTGGTCAAATATGGATTGCCGATCTGACCAGCAACCAATCCATCATATGAACTAACCAATGTTGACAGAAGACCCATGTGCTCTTTAGCAATCTCAACTGTGACTTTATCAAAGTTCTCTGTCTTCAGACTTGCAGTAGGCTGATGATGCTCTTGTTGTGAGCTCGATGAAGAAGATGGGCTAAAGTGCATCTGAGCTGCAGATGGGGCTTCAGAAGCTTTAGACACAAAGGCAGTTTTCAGAGGAGCATGAGTTGTAGACTTATCAACTGTGGGAGTGGAGTAGTATAGAGAAGGATCTTGAACTTGTGCAACCCTCTTGGCCTTCCATTTGTTCTCTATCTCCTGCTCTTTTAGCTTCTGAATGAAATCATTGATGTCCATATGAGCCATCATCTGATTTTGCTTGAGTACCATCAAGAAGGACTCCCACTTTGGAGGCAAAGCATCAGCTAAACACTGAATCTTCTCTTGAGTTGTAGTTTTGACCTCATGATTGAACAACTCACTCAACAGATGATAAAACCTAGCAATCAGTTCATCAAGGGACTCATTACCCACATACATAAAGCTGTTGAATTCCTTTTTCAAAGCTTTAGACTTAATGCTCTTCAAAGCATCATTACCCTCATATCTTTGCTGCAATGCATCCCACAGAAGCTTAGCCGAAGGAAACTGTCTAAACTGATGGAAGATATCAGTGGCAATGGACTGTGACAAAATAGCATAGGCTTTCTTCTTATAATCATACAGCTTCCTCTGAGGCTCAGTCATCCGTGTGACTAGCATAGAAGTTCCATCTTCATTCAGAGGCCGCAGATAACCTCCTTCAATCATCATCCACAGATTTGTATCCACCCCATTGATGTGGATCTCAAATCTATATTTCCAGTTAGGGTAATCATCTAAATTCAACAACTTAGGAGCTTTGTTTGAGTTCCCTGTCTCATTCTCTGTCAACAAGAGAGTCTGAATGCGATGGTTTTGGTTAGCCATGAGAGCTAAATCCTCCATTTGATCAGAAGTAATAAGATTCAACACTTAGAAAAATTTCAGAAGTGACTGGCGAATGACTTATATTTGGGCGAATGTCGGGGGCCGAATGAGTAGAAACTGGCGAATGACAAGCTGAGTATGACAACAGACGAATGAGTGAGTCGAATGACCTATTCGGCGAATGGCAGATCGAATGAGGTCTTTCGCCGAATGAGTATTGAGAATGAGGCTTATTCGGCGAATGTGAATGGCGAAGGAGCTATTCGCCTAATGAGAACTATTCGGCGAATGAGGGGCTATTCGGCAAATCTTATTCGGCCGACAGAGTCATTCGGCGATCTGGGGTTTTTGACAACGAAAATCGTGATATCTTGCAATTTTGACCAGATCTAACCACCAAATTTTGCACAGAACTTCAAGACATGATAATAAACCAATTGGGAAGGAATTAGATCAAACAAACCACAAAAACACTTGATATTTCAATGAAATAGTGACTTGGGAAGCAAGAAAAATAGGGTTTTTGGAAGTTACGAAAATCAGGGTTTTGGGAATCTCAGATCTGTTGATTTTGAGTGGAAATCGAGTAGAATCAAGAGCCAAAGCTCTGATACCACTTTGTTGGACCGATTTGGAGCTCGGAAACAATCCGAATTCAATGAAAAACTACTCGACAACCTCTGGGATAGTGCGGAATCCTATTCCAGGGTTTTCCAATCGAAACCAACAGAAACCGTGGTGATCCGAGGCTGTAGAAACGACTTGGAAGCAACGATCGAACACCACGGGTTGAGAATCGAACTTGGATGATCAAGAACCGCTCAAATCTTCAAGGGTTTTGACACTGGAGTGCTAGGGAAGAAGGAGGGCTCTGGAAAGTTAGGTTTGAAATGATTTGAACATCTATATATAGGCTGTAGTCATTCGGCCGAATGAGTGGCCGAAGCAGCTCATTCGGCGAATGACTAAGCTCGAATGAGCAGACATTCGAATGAGTCATTCGGCGAATGACTCATTCTGAACTCAGACATTCGCTATAACCTTCATTCGCCGAATGACTTCATTCTAGAGTCATTCGGCCGAATGAGTACACTTCATACTCAAACAGTTTATAATCAAATCAAACAACTAGATAAACATTAATAGACAATAATCAATAGAAATAAACATTATGAAATAGATATAAAGACAACTTCCATTAATACTTTGAACATTTACATGATAAGAGTTACAAAACTGAACTAGGGACAATAAACATGCATCAACAATATTTGTTTCGTGTTATCTCGTAGTCCTCACCGAGTTGTATGCATAGTGTTATAAGAACTTGTCCTATTACACTTAGCTAACTCCGGTGGTGAATGATATTATGAAGATATATTATCTTCATATCATTCATGTTTGTTCTTGTTGTTGTCATCATGTTCACATGTGATAATCTCATTGTTTGTTCTTGTAAGAATAATTAAGGGTCATAAGAAAAAAATCTTACAACTACATTATTCTGTTGTTTTGATGATTCATGAAGCTACATTATCATGTTTCATCCTAGTTGTCTCAGTCATGTTATGATAATACAAGCATGCATACAATGATAAGCGATAATAAGTCGAGCAATCTTATATAAATCAGAGTATAAATGATATGTTGTACTAAAACTTTTAAGTAAATAAAATATTTAGCATGTTTCTGAGCCCCGAGAGTTAAAATCAGTTAAGATTAGGAAAGGGGTGCATGAACTCACCTTGTAGTTGTTGTAGTTGACTAAGTCTAAACAAGAATGCACGCGCTCTTTGTTGTACTTGTTATTGTTTTCACGATCCTGTGTTGATTTCACAATGTTGGTAACTTATAAGTATGAGTTATATGTACTTGTGTGCGTGTATGTGTTAGCCCTAAAGTTGGTTAACACTCGTAAGTCTCGGTCATCATTCGGCCTTGATTCACTTTAAGTTGTTGATATGATATGTCTTTATGTTTCATTTTCCTTAACTCATTCCTGTAATTTCAAAATCCTATCATGATGTGTTCTTTACTTGTATTGATAGGATCTTTACAAACCAACCCAAGTCATAATTATAACTTAGGTTTATAGTTTAGGATCCCACATGTTGTCCTTGTTAGACTTGAAATAATTGCTAAATGGTTCATAAATAGTCATGTCACCATTTTTATAAAACATAAGGTTTTAGATTTTTTGAAGTTCTTGAACGCACAATCCACCACCTTTGTAGTATTTTAGAAAATCCATGCATGTCATCTATTAAATTGATTTATGTTCTTGTTTACATTTTTGGTTCAAGTGGGCTGAATCCTTAGTATGGGCCGAACCTTTGTACTATAGGCCGAATGATTACATGGACCGAATGTATGTGTCATAGGCTGGTTGGATTGCTTGGGTTAAATGATTGGGCCGAACCAAGTGTGGGCCGAATAATGCTCATAGGCCAAATGACATGTGGGCTAATCCTGCCACCTGGGCCGAATCAACAACCCTGGCCCGGAACAGTTTGCATGGGCTGAATAAGTGAGCCGAATGGTTGGGTTTTGGCCGGCTGAGGTTTCTTAGGCCTTCGGCCGAATGTATTGACTGGGCGAATGAGGGTGGTCGAATAGGTAGATGGTTCGGGCAAATGGGTGTGATTGAATTAGGCATCACCGAATGATGGTCCTTCAGCCCCATGTGTGATTCGATTGGTTGTCAGCCAGGCAGCCTGGTCATTCACTCGGCAGTGGGGTGGCGATTCGGCCAGTCCCTCCTGATGGTCATTCGCACGAAGCAGGAGCAGCTATGGTCACGTGGTTTAGGGTTCTTGGCCAAGGATTAAGAGGTTTGGTAGTAGATGTATGTACTAGCAGCATGTTTCACATGAGATGAAGTCGCAAACAAGAGATTTTAACCGGTTAAAGTTACGGCCGAACAAAGAGAGTGAAAACCCTAGTTACCTCGATTTTTGGTGGATATTTCCTCATATCGGTTGTACTTCTAGGTAGAGGATGATTGTTGCTTCGATTTGGCACCAAGAACACGAGATTTCATCAAGGAATGAGAGAGTTCTACTGATTGGATGTTTGAAATTGTAGAGAGAGAGGGATCCGGGTTTAGGGTTTTAGAGAGAGAAAGTGGGAGTGATAAATGAAGAAGAAGCCTCATTTAGGCTTTGTATACCTCGAGGGTGTTCGGATTCGTTTCGTTTGCTCGGTTCTCGTATTCGTTGCGTTTCCGACACATAACGCGCGGTTTTACGAATTTTAAATAAAAGAGTTTCGTTTTTAACATTTAAAAGGTGGTTATTCCTAGTAAATCTTATAATTTGTTTTTTTTCTTAAATTATTTCATCGAAATCGTTTATTTTAAACGTTTCGTCAAATAGCGTCACCTTCGCGCGTATTCGTTCGAATCGTCACCCGAACGATCACGACGAGGGTTTCACTTTCTGATTCTTGTTTTCTACTTTTCAGTCTTCATTTCAGAATTATAAACTCACTGATATATTTGTGTGTATCGTCGCCCACGCAGACACACTGTCAGTTCGTTATTCTGAAACGACACTACAATTATGTTTTAAATTGTGTTTCCTCGCTGACGGACTCAACTAAACTTCCTGTTTTCACATTGATAACCTGGAATTCACATTGTTTTCATACTGAGTTATCGGCCATCTGATTCCTGTCATCTATGAATATCAGATCGCAACCGATATGTTCTAGTCATTTGTTTGCACAATGTTGTTTATCTTGATTCGTTGTATTAACTGTACTTAGGTTTGCACCTAAATACAAACAACTGTTGTTTATCGTGACTTGTTGTACTTACAGTATTTAAGTTTTTCACTTAAACACGTACAACTGTTTCTTGTTATCTGTGACAACTAGTACCTGACCGGCCAGCAAGTCCGTACGGTGTGTGTACTTGCATACAGTAACTATGTGTACATATGTGTTTGTAAACAATGTTCGTATTAACAGATTCCTAAATACAAGAAATCGTTGTACGTATTTTTGTGTAAACTTAGATACATTAAGTACAACGTACATTTGAAACATTAGTTGTGTGTATTTAAGTGAAAACTTAAATACAGTTAACACAACAAATCATGAGAAACAACAATGTTCAAGTGAATAACAGAAACAATCGGTTGCGATCTGATATCCATAGATGACAGGAATCAGATGGCCGACAGTTCAATGTGAAAACAATGTTATAACATGATGTTTAGTTGAGTCCGACAGTGAGGAAACACAATTAAAACATAAATTGAAGTGTCGTTTCAGAATAATGAACTGACAGTGTGTTTGCGTGGGTGACGATTCACACAAACATATCTGTGAGTTTAACGTTCTGAAATGATGACTGGAAAGTAGAAAACAAAAGTCGGAAAGCAAAACCATCGTCGTGTTCGTTCGAATGACGATTCGAACGAATACGCGCGATGGTGACGCGATTCGACGAAACGAAACGAAACACGACACGAAACGATAATAAATTTAATAAAATAAAATGAATAACATTTTTTACAATTTTGAAACTCATCAATTAATTTAAATAATTTTCTTTTATTAATTACAATTAAATTACACGTAATTTTCCGGATACGTGACAAAATTTAGAACCGAGCAACCGAAACGGACCCGGACACCACACGTGATATAAATACTCTAAGTGAGAGTATTTCTCTCATTTTTCACTTTTCATCCTCTCTAGATCCAATTCCCGGCCACCCTCTTCACCACCACCAAACCACCTTCAATCCACCATAACTTGCTCGTATCTCAACCGATTCGAGTGATTCTTGCGCCCACGCGAAGCCCTCGACGTCCTCTACATGAAAGTACAACGGATCTAAGCTTATCACCACTGAAAAATGAGGTATGATTCTGTGAAAAGTCTGAAAAATAGGGTTTTCTATGCATTTGGGTGACCAAGCTCTTAACCGGATTACCCCTACTCAGATGGAAATTTACGCATGTGGGAGGCCCAAACCGTAGGATCAGAATCATGGGTTGGTGATGGTGATGCCTAGATGCAGGTTCGCAAGAGGAAATGGGTGATGAGAGGTTGGCCGAACCCTACTGTGTCGGCATGAATGAACCACCGCACGCCGAACCCTCATCATCAACTTCCCGAACCTGTGGTGACACAGGTGCGCCGAACTCCCTCGACCCAGGGCATCTCAGGCGAACCCATGAAGACTAACGAACCCATGTTCCCGAACCCTATAACTCCGGCGAACCCATGCACACCGCCGAACCCTATAACTCCGGCGAACCCATGCACACCGCCGAACCCTATGACTCCGGTGAACATATGCATATCACGAACCTTAGTCCTCTCTAGCCGAACCTTCTTGATCAACTCTAGCCGAACCATGGTTCTGAACCCAGTAGGTTCGCTGCTCGTGCGATCAGCCGGGTGCAACATGTTGAGATCGTTGCAGAAGCTTTAACTGGGCCAATACCTAAGCGACCCAATTCTTTGTTTAGCCAGCAACCTTAAACCCATCGGCCATGATTATTTAGTAGGCCCAACGTCATTCATCTTGGCCCAACAGTAGCCAGCACTCCATTTAATTGAGGCCCAATGTTATTACAAGAGCCCACACACGTAGAGTTGGCCCAAACTTGTAGTAGCCCAACATCATATATTTTTCGGCCCACTTACATTATGTTTCGGTCCAATCCATCCTTAACATGCCCACAGTCTTTTGCCTTAGGCTCACCAGGAAAAAAATGTTTGGCCCACGGCCACATGAGTTTCGCCCCAACACCAACAAACCAATTACACGGTTCAATAACAGTTGGTCCGACCCACTTCAATTAGATTCGACCTAAATTAGTTGTTTCGGCCCAATAAGGGCCAACACGCAAACCGTTTGACTAGAGATGATAAAGTTAGCACAATTACCTAGCATTCGGCCAAACGAGTTTAAAAGCATCTAACTTGAGAACTAGATAGTTAAGGGATAATATAGCCATAATTTACTATTGAGATTGAGTTACTTCAAAATGACAAGATTGAGCAAAAAGGAAATTCAAAAGATTCAATAGGTTACATTAAAGGTTGTTGATTTTTAACTTAAAAACGAAGCTTTATATTTCATATCTTGGTGTTACCTATTACAAACAAAAAGATATAAACAAGATTAAAAGTTTATTAATCACACATAATTGGGCCGAATGAGAATCGAGACCAAGTCATGACAACCAAGTTAAGGCTAACACGTACACGCGCACAAAATCTTACAATTTATATTAATAAGTACAAACGATGTTAAATCAATACAGGATCGTGAACACAATTGCAAGTACAATCAAGAGCGCGTGCATTCCTTTTTTAAGCTAAGTCAACCACTTCTAACGCAAAGTGAGTTCATATGCCCCTTTTACTTTAATCGTTACTGATTTTAACTATCGGGGTTGAGAAACATGTTTACTTTTAATTATTTAAAAGTTTTGCTTAACATGTTATTTATACTTTGATTTAGATAATATTAAATTATTTATTATCGCTTATCATTGTATGCATGCTTGTATGATCATGAGATAACAGGGAAACTCAGATGATTATGATAATGTAATTTCTTAATCATCAACACATTAGAATAACATAGTTATAAGATTATATCTTATAACACTTAGTTATTTCCACATGAGCAAACATTGAGACAATTTACACATAAACAAACAATGAGAACTATTACAGTGAAACATGTTGACACTTCACAACACATGAATGATTAGAAGATAAAATATCTTCTTAATATCATTCCACAATATAAGTGATTAAGTGTGATAAGGAAATCACTTATAACACTTAATCTATACCTTAAAAACATACTATGTGATAGTATGATCGCATTGGGTATCCACCACCTGCGTCACTTAAGGGTACTAAGACATGTTCTTACTACGGCTTAAGGATTACATGGTGAACATATGGACTACAGTAAATGATGATCATGATAAAGTAACTTCATGGGATTCTTATCATTTACACCTAATTAACATGATGTAATAAGACAAGTTCATATTCAACTTTGTTAATCACACGAGAACAATCCCACATTGAGGCTTTGGGATCACATGGATTACAGTAAATGATGATCATGATAACGTAACTTCATGGGATTCTTATCATTTACACATAATTAACATGATGTAATAAGACAAGTTCATATTCAACTTTGTTAATCACATGAGGACAATCCCACATGGAGACTTTGGGATCACACGGCGGAATAGAGGTGAATGGAATGCATTGTAATCTGATTATGTGAGGATTACAATGGATTTCATTTGGGCTCTATACGTTGCATTGAGATTACATTACAAACAGTTAACTAACACTTTTAATATTTAAAAGTGAAATAACAGTTAACCCCACAAACTATAGAATAACACAAGGAACATATTGAATAAATCTAATATCCTTAACACATATATTGGTTATCAATACTTCGGTTTGATGATTACAATGTTATCATATTATTATTCTATACATGAGAACACAGGTGATCAAGGATGAGTTAAACAGGAAATTGAGAATGGATATCCATAGTTGTATTCCAAGTAGTGTGAAACTTGTTTGAGCATGTGGTGGGATGGCGTCTGAGCGGGTCGTAGGCTCGACTCAGGGGTATGCCCTATATATAAGCATGCTTGATCATGTGTCAATACACTTGTATATACAACTAGGGAGGAGCCATTGGGTGAACAAGTGAAACAGGAAATCATACAAGTAACATATTATCATTGTGAATGTGCATGTGAATGAATCAAGGTTTTACAATAACTTACTTATGAACTCACCAACCTAGTGTTGACTTTGTTTAAATACATGTTTTCTCAGGTGATGAACAGGTGTAGCTACTATTATGCAAGGATTAGCTAGTGGACTTTTAAAAGACCTAGCTACTTCTGACATTGCATGCTTTTGGTGACATGAACAATGAATCATCTTTTGTATATCTTGTACATATACAAGATATAGTTACATTGATTCTTTTTGGTAGATTTACTTGATTAAATTATGAACGATACTGTGTAATTTAATCTTGTAATTCTATATCATGGATGTGTTAGAAATTTCTCATTTATTCATCATGTGCTATGTAAATAATCTGATCATTTGATTATCACTCATGATATCGCGCCCCGAGAACCTTCCGCCCGACGGGAAAATACGATCCGTTCCCGCCGGCCTGCGGTGTGACATTATCTGAGTTTTGTTATCATGCACACTGTTTACACATTGTATTTACACACAGTTAGTAGTGAAAGTACACATGTCGTACGGACTTGCCGGACGATCAGGTCTTGGATGTCACACTCTCCCCTTGTTGAACAAATTTCGTCCCAAAATTTAAGCATCATTGTCGGGCACTACTTCTTCGAACAGGTGGGGATACTTTGTCTTCATGTGATCCTCACGCTCCCGGGTAAATTCTGGTCCACGCTTGGAGTTCCAACGAACCTTTACAATATGAATATGGCTTCGTTTCAGTCTCTTGACTTCACGATCCATAATCAACTTACCATCAGCTAGCTCTACAGTGTATTCAACCACTAAGGGTGTTTGGGTTATGGCAAGTATCTCACTAAAATACTTAGATATAAAGCTTTTCTCAGCTCCAGTATCAAACAATACAGAAGCGTAATGGTCGTTTAGGAGATACTTACATGTTGCAAGGTTAGGATCCCTTCTGGCCTCTTAAGCCCCGATCACGAAGACTCGTCCCTTCTGACAATTGTTGTTCCAATAGTTGTTGTTGTTATTCAAATGGGGGTAATCTTTCTTGAAACGCCATGGTTTTCCGCATTCAAAGTAGCCCTTCGATGCATCGTGTTGTTGTTGTCATTGTGGGGTTTTAGCCAGTATCTCGCCTCTGCAATCTATAGCTACATGCCCCCCTTGCCACACCGTTGGCATCGGATAATACCACATTTATCCTGTGCATGGTAAAAGTTACATTTATTGCACTTGGGACGCATGCCTGCGTTGGCTCCTGAATTCTGAGTGGTTGGGATGGGTGGAAGGTTTGCTCAGGGTGTTATCCCATTTACGCTTGTTATAAGTGAGCTTGTGGGCTAGTCGCACAGCTTGTTGTAGACTGATGAGGTCAGCAGAAAGTGACATGCCTTTAATCTGAGGGGGTAATCCCTCAATGTACTTCTCGATATGTTTGTAGGGTGATTTTACCATCTCCGGGAACAGGTGTGCCAGCTCATACGATCGAGCAGTGTATGTGTCGACCTCGAAACCAACCATCTTGTGGTTCCAGAATTCAGTTTCAAGTTTCTACACTTCACCGCGAGGACAGTATTCGTGGTCCATCATCCGTTTGAACTCTTCCTGTAACACCTCGATCAATGGCGGAAACATCAGGGTGACACGATGTGTAGATTGTTTATTGCGCAAGGCATACTGTCGTAAATAGTTCATACATTAAACTCGAACATTTATTCCATCGTTTCAAATGATCAAACCCTAACTATTACATCCTTTTAATGATAATACATTGAATACAAATTAAATGTAAACTAATCCAAGTTCAACAATATGGCTAACTGGCATTCCCATCTGAAACATGTTTAAAATCAAGTCTCAACTACGAATAGTTCGTGAGTTTCATAGGTTTGTACACTCACACAAAATTATGTTCACAAAAAATGTTATAAATGATGTCTTATGTGAACAGAAAGAATAATGAACATAGTTAAATATGAACTTGCAAGTAAAGCACATCAACTAATTTTAACAAAATGATGTTCTGACCACGTTCTAGCATTCCTAACAATGCTGAAGTAGTAAGCTATCACTGCGGAGGACCGAAGTCAACTCAACCAACAGTGGGATGGTCGGTCTGATAGATATATGATAGTCACTAAATGAGGGTGATCAATGCATGTTCTTAGCTAAAGTTCACAACTATAAGGTTATTAAACTAAGTTCACATGAAAAATGATAATAGAAATTGCATGTTTTACCCCAAAAGTAAAAATAGTAAAAGAGGGACTATGAACACTAAACTTTTGATGAGTTTTATAACTTTGCAATAGATGATCAAATAGTAGCTTAAGTTGTCCCAGCAAGTTCAATATCAACGTAGAGAGTTCATCATGCATAAATATGTGTTCTTATATAGCTATGACTTCTATGTAACATCTTAATCTAGATATGTCATATAGTTTGGTTTTATTTTGAGACGTTGTTAAATGTTCAACAATTGTTTTGGTTTAATGTAATTAGGTTTTATTGTAAAAGTTTAAATGTAAAGTTTTAAATAAAATTCCCAAATTTGAAATATAAAAAAAATATTAACCATTTAAATGTTTTTAAGATTAAGAGAAATATAAATTATTAAATATGTAAGAAATAGTTTTGAATTGTATAAATTAACAACTAATATTTAAAAGATTTATTTTGTATAATCCTTTGTGAATAAGTTTAATAATGTTGTTTACAAAATAAAAGTTTACGTTATATAAGTTGAAACAAAAGTTTAAAAATTGTTTTTATTATAAACATTTGGAAAATGTAAGATCATTTGTTTAAGATACAAACAAAAATATGATTTTTATAATGTTTTTCATAGTTGGTTATTATTTGCAACAACTATAAATATATTTTATCATAAGTTGTTAAAATATATAATTCAAAATTATATGAATATATATATATATATATATGAGAAGAAATATGTTTATATAATATAATAAAATGTTAAATTAAAAGTTAACTAATTGAGTTTACATTGCTACTTTGTATAAATTTATTTATCAGAAATAAATCAACTAACTACTTGAATATTATTATTTACTAATAATCTATATATGTCATATATATTATTAATTATATTATTAAAATGATATTTATATTTTTTATTAAAAATGGTAGTATTTTATTAAAAATAATTTTATGTGAAAACAGAATTTTAAAATGGATTTTAAACAAAAAGTTATAATGAAACTATAAATAAAAATTGGTCAAAACCGGCAGATACCGTGTTCGAACCCATGACCATCAGCTTCGGATCCATGCGGTTTACCAGTTAAACAAAGGCCTAAGCCACAAAAGGTGTCCGGTTTAAAAACTTTTAACATATCCTATAGGTACATCCCCAAATCAGTTTTAAGAACCGACACCCTAGATCAAATATGTTCAGATCCCGATGGATTCTGAATCCAATCGTTGAATCCACCATAGGGCTTTTGTTCACAATCACAAGATGAGTGTTATGGTATATAACTTACTAACCTTTGTTTTCAAATTTGTGGAGTTTGACTGAAGAACAATACACAACGAAACCGAAACTTTTGGGTTCAATTCTCTGCGATTAGAAGTTCTTGATTTACTTTTATTGTCATAGACATATTCGAGAAGAGTGTAGGAATAGATGGGTCGACATGTTTGTGTTTTTATACTTGTTTTAGCCTAGTTCAAATAACGCGTTTTAGGTCTTGTTTTAGTAAAAAATTTTGACTGATTTCTTGATTAATTTGATTGATGGTTTATTTGGAATGATTCTCGCCATCTCCAGCTGTCTAAATCTGCATGGAATTAAGTTGTAATCACGGGTTCTTGTTGATCGAACAACCCGAGTCGAAACAATGGGGTTGGGTCGGCTGGGTCAAAACCATGGTTGGAGAAGGAAACAGGTTTGGTCATTTGGCAGCTTTCTCCACCCCCTGTGGTTTTCCCTTCTAAGTATAGCTTTCAAAATTGGGCAAGAATAACCCCTCAACCTTATTTCAACCTTTATAATTTGTATAATTTTTATTTAAAGTTCATAAAACTTATATAATTAATGTTTTTCTATAAATTCAAGAATGTTTTATTTATTATTTGAAATATATTTTATAATCTATACATAATTACATAATTAAAACGATTTTCTTGTTTAGTTTTTTTATATATTTACAAATAAATTCAAAATTTTTTAAAAGTTTATTGTAAACCATATGATTAAAATTTAGAAATGTGTTTATTATTATTATTATTATTATTATTATTATTATTATTATTATTATTATTATTATTATTATTATTATTATTATTATTATTTTACTTAACTTGTATAATTTTGAATAATTATGCATTCATAACTAAATACATATATATATATATATATATGTATGTATGCATACTAAAATATGTTTAAATTGTTTCTCATATATACACACACACATCTATGTATATTAAAAATGTTTAAATTTTGTTTTCTCACACACATA
Source organism: Mikania micrantha (assembly GCA_009363875.1). Taxonomy (NCBI): domain Eukaryota; kingdom Viridiplantae; phylum Streptophyta; class Magnoliopsida; order Asterales; family Asteraceae; genus Mikania; species Mikania micrantha. The sequence continues at coordinate 90,838,197 of CM018693.1, forward strand.
AATATTTTATATATATGTGTGTGTGTATATATATATATATTTGTACAATAACTCATAGATGAAATTTCAAATGACGTCATATGTTATTTAAAAAATATAATTGTTTCTTATAAATTTTGGGAATGTTACACTTCCTAAGGTAGGGCAGCTGCATTGAGCCCTAAATCTGGACATTGGCATTACACCAAGTGAGGCAGCTCCCTTAAGAGTTCCAGCAGCAAACTTGACTCGATCCTCTGTCCTACAGTTGCTCATGGAAAAGGCTGATTCTGCGTTTTCCATCCAGCGCAACAGTCCGACGGCACCCTCAGTACTGTTGAATGAGTGGGGTTTGCAATCAAGAAACGATTTGAATGTGCAGAGAGGTGGGTTAAGGTTTGCTCCTGAGATATGCAAAGAAGAAATTGGATTCAAGATCCGGTTAACGCGTTGTAATAGAAACTAGTGATCATTGTGCAAGGTGAATTCGGAAATGAGATTTTTTAACTTCGTTTAATTGGTTTTTGTTGCGGGCAGTTTCCTGTGCAGCAAGTGCCTCCTCAACTCGAACGTTGATGAGTGCGTTCAGTTCAGCTGCGGTGAGGCTGATGTTTCCATTTTTTCCCGCATTCTTGCGTCCTCCGCGTCTTCCAGCCATGATCTTCATAGCGAGAATAAGCGTTAGTGTATTTCTAAGGACTAATGTAGTGTGTGTGATTGGTATGAAAAGGAAACTAATATTGATTTGCATAGACCATATTTTTAATAACAACAATAGTCTTGATATATATAATAAGTTGTGCTGCTTACAATTCATTTAATACCAAAACAATAAGATTCCCAAAATATGCAGTATAGGGACACAACCTGTCCCTACTAGGTCTATGCTAGGTCAATCAAATGCATTGTCGATGGTGGATTCAGAATCAGCATCCTCTGTTGGTTCCTCTTCCTCAGGGTCAGACTCCTCTGGGATCGGATTGACGATCCTGTCCTCTAGCTCTGCGATTCTAGATTCAGTGATGGCAGCTCGGTCCTCTGCTGCCTGAAATAGTGCAATCAAATGGGTCATATCCTTATCCATCTTGTTGACTACACCACAGAGCTCTGAATGTTTAGTGTTTGTATATCTCAGTTCCTCTATGAGACACTCAATACGATGTTCTGCCTAGGCTAGGTCCTGAGTCAATCTGGAAATAACATCCAACTCGTGACACTGTCTCTTAGGCTCAGGTAGTTCTAGTATGGGTGATGCGTTATCGGGTGAATCCACCATGGGGTCTTCTTTAGGATCCTCGTCAGTGTCTTCATCTGGATCCTTCTCCAGATTCTCCTCGGGATACTAATTGGAATCCCCCACAGGATCATCCGATGGTAGGGAATGCTGGTCGGGTGACACTGCGTTCACTGGTAGTGGTGATGTGGGTAGTGTTGGAGCTATCGGCTCCTCCTCATCGTGTGCAAACATATGTGGTGATAACGGTGATGCTGTATCTATAATCCGCGTAATAAGTGTAGGTACAATCATGTATGCAAGTAGTATTTGATCATGTATGCTAGTACTGTTACTACTAACACTATGTGTGTGGGAATCTAATGGTTATAGACTAAGTTCACTGAATGCAAACCTAATTCGTAGTAACAGAGTCTATAATACCAATCTGTCGCACCCCGACCTTCCCGCCTTTCCGAGGGCGCGATGAGAGACCGATCAGGATCTCTGCAGGATCGCAGTTTCCAGTTATAGTTGCGAGACCTACACGTCTGGTAGCTTACGTACATCCAATAACTTGTATAAAACAATTTGGTAAAATCAGAGTTGCGGAAGTTCAGGTATGAGTTATCTAAATAGTTATGAATTCATAAGTTGCGGAAGCTTAAGTTAAAACAATTTTAATAATAATACAAAGTAGCTGTTGTGGAAGCGTTTTAAATTGTCTAACATTACATGACAATCAAAAAGATAAATGTATCAGTAGCCTAAGACATTAAGCGGATGCATGACACTATAGCCTAGCATCCTAATCCTCGTGAGCGTGCTTTAGTTACCTGAGAAAACATGCGAATAAAAGTGTCAACACAAAGGTTGGTGAGAGCACGGATTTTTCATAAGCAATAACATCAAATGTTTAAAGTATGTGTTTGCAGGAATACATATCACAATGCAATACAGATTCATAGCTAGTCAATACAAATATATTATATGTGGGTTCTCCAGGTTTGGTTGGGTGTTGATCTCCATGGCTCTAACACGCATCGGATTGATTGGTTCCTTGCGACTAAGAGCACCCACCACCACGTCGGCTTTACCCGAATAATATCAAATCTCACAGTCGTCGTCAGTTAACAGCTCAACCTAATGCCTTGGTCGCATGTTGAGCTCCTTCAAATTTAGTATGTGTTGTTAGAATTTTGTGGTCTGTGTATATGACACATTTGGTACCGTAAAGGTAGTGTCTCAAAATCTTTAATGCAAATACCACAGCCCCTAACTCAAGGTCGTGAGTAGTATAATTCTTCTCATGAACATTAAGTTGTCTTGAAGCATACGCAATGACCTTGTCTCGTTGCATAAGTACAAAACCGAGACCAAGGTTTGAAGCATCACAGTAGAAAATGAAGTCATCATTGCCTTCTGTGAGACAGAATAGGGGAGTTGCATAACTATTGTTTGAGAAGTTGAAATGCATCCTCTTGCTTATGTATTATGTCCCCATTTAAACGCTTGACTTTTCTGAGTCTGGGTCATGAGTGGCAAGGAAATCTTTGAAAAGTTCCCGATGAACCATCGATAGTAACCTACCAGAACCAGGAGTGGGCGGATTTCTGTTGGAGTGGATGGGGTAGTCCAGTTCTTAATCGCTTCTATCTTTTCTAGATCTATGTGTATCCCATCAATATTGGCATAAAGTTGTTCAGTTCTTAACAGTTGTAAGATCTTTATAAAATGACTCTCATGTTCCTGTTTAGTCTCAGAATAGATCAATATATCATCAATGAAGACAATAACGAACTGATCTAAGTAAGGCCTGCAGACTCTATTCATCAAGTCCGTGAACACTTCTAGCACCTTGTTAGCCCAAATGGCATAACCACGAACTTGTAGTGCCATATCGAGTACTAAACGCAGTCTTGGGAATATCCTTGTCGTTTACTAATAACTGATGATACCCGGATCGCAAGTAACTCTTAGAGAAGCAAGTTGCTCCCTATAATTGATCAAACAAATCATCGATCCTGGGTAGAGGATACCTGTTTTTGATTGTTACCTAGCTAAACTCACGGTAGTCGATGTACATAGGACACGAACCGTCTTTCTTTTTAAAGAAAAAGAACCGGAGCTCCCCATGGAGAGTAGCTCGGTCTAATGTACCCTTTGTCTAGAAGTTCCTAAAGCTGACTAGACAGTTCTTGCATCTCAGTAGGTGCTAACCTATATGATGACTTCGCCACTAGGTTTGATCCAGGGAAGAGATCTATGCGAAACTGCACTTATTGGACTGGTGGTAGTCGTGGCAGTCTTCTGGGAATACCTCTTGGTAGTCTCTGATGCACGACACAATCTTCAATCCTCGGCATGGCTTCTCGCCGTAAACCCACATCGGTTCGCCGGACGGTAGGGGAATTCACAGTAGTTTCTCCGAACAAATGACTTCAACGTTATGTTTTGATAACAAATCCATTCCAATGACCACCTCAAAGATTCGAGTGTCATTGGAATAAGATGGATTATGAACGAATGATCATTTAACATGACTTCACAGCCACAAAGTATATAATTCACAAGTATGTTCTTACCATCAGCTACTTCTACCATAGAAAGAGTAGTAAGTACTGATGGTTGTATGTCAAATAAGGTTGCAATAGTAGCAGAGATAAAACTTTTGTCTGCACCAATATCAAATAATATGGAAACATAATCGTTTTGACAGGAATCGTTTAGTTGTAGTGGCAGCAAAATTTGGGGCACGACACGTTGTCGCCAAGTGCTCGTACCTTCCACACTTTGTGCACTTTCGGCATGGAAGTTAGGGAGATGATGATACTGGCACTTAGGGCATAGTGGGTATGTGCCAGTATAAGGCTTTCTAGCCACAGCAGCTTGTGGAACAACATTGATTGGTGTAACTTGTCTTGGAGCTGCTACAGTCGCGGCTGCATAGTTCTTGATAATCTTCAAATTTTTATTCTTTGGTTGCTATTGTTCGGGCCTCCCGGTTTCTTTAGTTTTAGCCCCCTTTAAGCCTTTCTTATGGAGTAGTCCAGCCTTGACATACTCCTCGGTCAGTGTTGCACTCAAATGAATAGCCACCTCTAGAGTAGTGGGGCTACTTCCCATAGCATTTCCCCTTATCACTAGGGGCAGTCCTTCGATCTACATTTATATATTTCGAGATAGAGGAATAATCAGGTGTGGAACAAAGATACACAACTCATGGAAACGAGTGGTGTATTTTGCATTTTTTCCGCTATCTTTAGCAAGACTCCACATCTCTGCCTCTAGCGCTTTCAGTTCATGGCGTGGACATATTTGTTCCACGGGCAGCTTCTTAAAGTCTTCCTGTCACACCCCGAGCCGGCGGGGTTGGATCGGATTTCCCCGTCGGGCGGAAGGTTCCCGGGGCGCGATATCGTGAGTGATAATCGTGATGATCAGATTGTTTACATTGCACATGATGTAAATGAGAAAAAGCTAAACAGAATAGAATTACAAAGTTAAATTACATCAGTATCGTTTATAATTTAACAATGTAAATATACCATAAACATCATAAAGTTTCTATCTTGTAACTATACAAGATATACAAAATAATTGTATAATGATGTTCCAAAAGTATGCAGGTCCAAAAATACTAAGTCTTCTATCTGAAGTCCTAGTCCAAAAGTAATGACTTCTTACTTGACCTGTTCGTCACCTGAGAAGTCATGCAAAAAGATCAAGTCAACACATGATTGGTGAGTTCATGTAGTTTAGTTATTGAAAAATAGATTTGTGAACCTTTTAGGTAAAACCTTAACCTCATTATCAACACCTGTGTCATCCAACTCGGTATGCTTATATATAGGGCATACCCCTGAGTGGAGCCTACGACCCGCCCAGACGCCGTCTCACCACATACTAAGTCACATAGGACATTATTGTTAATGATAATTAAGCATTTTACCTACCATTTTCCTCTATGATCATCTGAGATTGAAAGCACTATGTGTAACAGTTTGAAACACATGATCACATTGATAACCTCTTCAGTAACAACCTTAACCTCATTAACATCACATGTATCATCCAGCTCGGTATGCTTATGTATAGGGCATACCCCTGAGTCGAGCCTACGACCCACCCAGACGCCATCCCACCACATACTAAGCCGAATAGGACATTGATATTAATGATAATTAAGCATTCTCACCTACACTCACTTCTATGTAAAAGACTTGATTTCCATAATTTGCAAGAAAACTGATTTCCTGGGTTCACCATGTCTTCATGATTTCCCAAAAACAATTATAGAAATAAAATGTTAAATGTTTAATTAAATAAATAAATAACATTTACATACAACTAAGACATGATGATTGGGCCTTATTTGACTCAATCAATTAGACTTAGTTGTTGGTAGTTGTCCAAGTTGTACCCTCTCACACGTGACCCATGCCAGGCATAACTCACAAGGAGTATACCTAAACTGACCGGGATTTTAATGTTTAACCCATATCAGCTTGACCCTCTGGTCTAATATATGCGTAGGGACTTTAAGGATATCCTTTGATTCTGATCTTCATTGACTCATGATTCTCTTGATTTCTTGATTTCATCTGATAGTTTAAGTTATTACCCATGTAGCTTGACTACTAGAGTCTACTACTGTGAAGGGACTTTCCGTGTGTTACACGTGGTCTCGATTTACATACAACTGACAACTCACCTTACTTTAGGTATTAATGATTTCATTAGATCATAATGATTTCATTATTTCAATGATTTACACACGGTTATGATTCCCATGATTCACTTGATTTCTGATCTGTAGAATTCCATGATTTCACAATGATTATAGATTTATGAGTAGGATCCTGAGCTTACTGATCACACACTGGATTAGATTCCATTGCATTTGATCTTTAGCTTTGGTTCTTTTGATTTCACTTTGAATTTAGATTCTGAAATTTGAACGTGATGGACTAAGGGTTTGTTTAGAATTTAGAATTAAGGTATTACTCATAAGAGTAATTAATTAATTCATTAGTTGATTCCATATGACAAATACCTAGACAGGAGTCTAGGAGTATAACAAGTACATAAAGCATATAGTAAGTAAAAGCATTTACGTAAAACATATTGAAATAAAAAGGTTTACGCATGCTTCTCAGCCCCGCGTTTGAAAACAAAATTGTTTAGAAAAGGGGCAATGAACTCACCTGTGTTGCTCTGTATAGAATTACCACAAAATGCGCGCTCGTTGCTGTAACCTAAGTATCTTCAGTACCTGAGTTGTTTTAAGAGTTTCGAACACAATAAATATTTATAGTAGTCGTATCTAGGGTTTTGGTCTCTATGTGCAACTATGTGTCCTAGATTACTAAGGTGCTTCTAAGATTTCACCTATTTAGACTAACTTATTACCCAATAGTAACCGTTGTCCCGAACTTAATCATTACACTCATTGATTAAAACGTTTTTAAAAGCAATTTACTTTATATTAAACATTAAGTTAAAACCATTTCCTTTAATTTAATAAAGCTTATAACTCATTTTCCTTTATTACAACATAACAAACTTTAAGAAAATAAGTTTACACATGATGGGCTCGATTTAAGCCCATTGGGCCACTCCGGCCCATTACTTGACTTTTAGTTTCAAACGATTTCTTGTTAATTCATTAATTACTAATCCTTGATGGTTTAAATAAACCATTTAGGTTAGTCATATGTCTTTATAGATTTCCAATGAATTAGGTGTTAACATTTAAGTCAACTCCATAACCTTGGGCTTAATGTCTTTGTTTCTGAATGGGTTCCCAAATGTTTTGAACCCAAATAACATCACCACCCATGTTTAATTCATGAGATGATTTATGAAAATCCTTGTTAGTGAAAACCCTAATCTAGGGTTTCCATAATTTATTTCTGGTGTTCTAGACTAATCCCACTTGATATATCTCATGAGTTCTTGTTAAACTACATATTAGAACTTTGATGATGCCAATGTGATTTGTATGTCATAGAACCCTAATATCCCATGCATGCATTCACGTGATAATTCCATGCACACATACACGATCACCTCATGCATATCACATACCCTTCTCCCCTATTCGTGATCACTTAGTAATACTCCAAACCTCCAGCCGACTGGAGTGATTTTGGCCGACTGGAGTGATTTTGGCCGAATGGAGGCCCCAGAATGAAGACCAGCCGAGCGAAGGAGGGGACTGTGCGAATGAGGGCGGCGAATAGGCTTGGCGTGCGAATGAAGGCAACTTGGCCGAATGGGTTTGAGGCGAAAGAGGGTGGCCGACCGAATAAACAGACTGGTGAATGAAAGCTGCTTCGGCCATTTCCTATTCGGGCGACTGAGGTGGTGCTTCGGCCAAGGGCCTTTTGGCCAACTGATGGGACCTATTCGGCCGCCGTAGCCTGGTGGTTGGTTGCACATGGTTTTTAAGCTGATCGACCACGGGAGGTAGGGGGTTTGTTCTTACATCATTCTATAGTGAAATGGTGTGAATCCTAAGGGTGAAAGTGGTCTAGAAACTTGGAATTTACCTCGATTTTGATGGATGAAAGATTAGATCTGCTATACTTTAGTGATCTACAAGTTATAAGGGTTGTTTTGACCCCAAAATGGGTTGATTTCGTGAAGATTTGAGGAAGAACTCTTAGAGAGAAGATGGTGAGATTTTAGAGAGAGAAAGTGACGAATTTTTGAGCGAAGGAGAGGAGTAATGGCTGGTTGGTGGTGGTGGTTGTGAGGTTTAAAGCCTCATCAAATGAGGTGAAAATACCCGGGTTCGTTCGGGTTAGTTCGGTTTTGCGTGGTTTCGCGTAAAACCTCGGTTTTCTCGTCGTTTTCGAAACGAAACGAATCGGTTTTAAAATAGACATTATAAAATTATTTTAGGTTGTGATTCCTAATAAATTAACTAAATATCATTTATTTATTTTAAATTTTCAAAAATATTTAATTTACAGTTTAAAATCGAATCGTACGGTCGTCGTGCGTATTCGTTCGAATCGTCACCCGTACGAACACGGCGATAACTATACTTTTCAATATTGTTTTCTAATTATTGGATATCATTCAGAACGTTAAACTTCCAAATTTATTCGTACAGATCGTCACCTATACGAATAATCTGTCGGTTTAGCATTCACGTAACGACATCCGTCTTGTTTTGTTCTGTAAAGCCTCACATACGTTTATACGTAATAAAATCCTAACACATAATCACATGATGGTTTCGTATCGTCAGATAAATATCCGACTGATGAACCAAACTTCTGAGCTTTGATTCTCTGAACTGATTCTGAACTGTGCTATGATACATGAAATGACAATAATATACGAATGATAACTGAAATATGTACTTGATTTACTGTTCATGTACTGTAGAGATCACTGCTCCGGTGACGTTTCCGGCACTGATGTTACAGTCTCCCCTTGTTAGAGAAATTTCGTCCCGAAATTTAAGAATTGTTATCAGGTACGGATTCCTCTTCAAACAGTTGGGGATAATTTGACTTCATGTGATCTTCACGTTCCCAAGTAAACTCGGGTCCGCGCCTTGAGTTCCAACGAACCTTTACAATTGGAATACGGCTTCGCCTCAGTTGCTTAACTTTTCGATCCATAATCTCAAAAGGTTTCTCAATAAAGTGTAATTGCTTATCGACTTGAATTTCTTCGATTGGGATGACGAGTGATTCGTCAGCAAGGCATTTCTTTAAATTCGAGACACGAAACACGTGATGCACACCACTGAGTTCATCAGGTAGTCTCAATTAGCAGGAGCAACTTTTAATTTATTATGAGCCCAAACGATGGATTCAATAAGTTCTTGCCAATAACCACGTCCACTGAATAAAAACATTAAACTAAAAGCCCATACAAAATGAGCACCTAGGAAAAAAAGGCCATATGCGGATAATGGAAAGGATTGGTCCCGTATCTAGGGTTTTGGTCTCGATGTGCAACTAAGTGTTCTAGATTACTAAGGTGCTTCTCAGATTTCAACTATTTAGACTAACTTATTACCCAATAGTAACCCTTGTCCCGAACTTAATCATTACAATCATTGATTAAAATGTTTTTAAAATCAATTTACTTTATATTAAACATTAAGTTAAAACCATTTCCTTTAATTTAATAAAGCTTATAACTCATTTTCCTTTATTACAACATAACGAACTTTCAGAAAATAAGTTTACACATGATGGGCTCGATTTAAGCCCATTGGGCCACTCCGGCCCATTACTTGACTTTTAGTTTCAAACGATTTCTTGTTAATTCATTAATTACTAATCCTTGATGGTTTAAATAAACCATTTACGTTAGTCATATGTCTTTATAGATTTCCAATGAATTAGGTGTTAACATTTAAGTCAACTCCATAACCTTGGGCTTAATGTCTTTGTTTCTGAATGGGTTCCCTAATGTTTTGAACCCAAATAACATCACCACCCATGTTTAATTCATGAGATGATTTATGAAAATCCTTGTTAGTGAAAACCCTAATCTAGGGTTTCCATAGTTTATTTCTGGTGTTCTAGACTAATCCCACTTGATATATCCCATGAGTTCTTGTTAAACTACATATTAGAACTTTAATGATGCCAATGTGATTTGTATGTCATAGAACCCTAATATCCCATGCATGCATTCACGTGATAATCCCATGCACACATACACGATCACCTCATGCATATCACATACCCTTCTCCCTTATTCGTGATAACTTAGTAATACTCCAAACCTCCAGCCGACTGGCGTGATTTTGGCCGAATGGAGGCCCCAGAATGAAGACCAGCCGAGCGAAGGAGGGGACTGTGCGAATGAGGGCGGCGAATAGGCTTGGCGTGCGAATGAAGGCAACTTGGCCGAATGGGTTTGAGGCGAAAGAGGGTGGCCGACCGAATAAACAGACTGGTGAATGAAAGCTGCTTCGGCCATTTCCTATTCGGGCGACTGAGGAGGTGCTTCGGCCAAGGGCCTTTTGGCCAACTGATGGGACCTATTCGGCCGCCGTAGCCTGGTGGTTGGCTGCACATGGTTTTTAAGCTGATCGACCAGAGGAGGTAGGGGGTTTGTTCTTACATCATTCTATAGTGAAATGGTGTGAATCCTAAGGGTGAAAGTGGTCTAGAACCGGTTTTTAAGAGGAGGTTCGTTCTAGGGTTTTCAAACCCTAAAAACCGCATAAAAACTTGGAATTTACCTCGATTTTGATGGATGAAAGATTAGAACTCCTGTACTTTAGGGATCTACAAGTTATAAGGGTTGTTTTGACCCCAAAATGGGTTGATTTCGTGAAGATTTGAGGAAGAACTCTTAGAGAGAAGATGGTGAGATTTTAGAGAGAGAAAGTGACGAATTTTTGAGAGAAGGAGAGGAGTAATGGCTGGTTGGTGGTGGTGGTTGTGAGGTTTAATGCCTCGTCAAATGAGGTGAAAATACCCGGGTTCGTTCAGGTTAGTTCGGTTTTGCGTGGTTTCGCGTAAAACATCGGTTTTCTCGTCGTTTTCGAAACGAAACGACTCGGTTTTAAAATAGACATTATAAAATTATTTTAGGTTGTGATTCCTAATAAATTAACTAAATATCATTTATTTATTTTAAATTTTCAAAAATATTTAATTTACAGTTTAAAATCGAATCGTACGGTCGTCGCGCGTATTTGTTCGAATCGTCACCCGTACGAACACGGCGATAACTATACTTTTCAATATTGTTTTCTAATTATTGGATATCATTCAGAACGTTAAACTTCCAAATTTATTCGTACAGATCGTCACCTATACGAATAATATGTCGGTTTAGCATTCACGTAACGACATCCGTCTTGTTTTGTTCTGTAAAGCCTCACATACGTTTATACGTAATAAAATCCTAACACATAATCACATGATGGTTTCGTATCGTCAGATAAATATCCGACTGATGAACCAAACTTCTGAGCTTTGATTCTCTGAACTGATTCTGAACTGTGCTATGATACATGAAATGACAATAATATACGAATGATAACTGAAATATGTACTTGATTTACTGTTCATGTACTGTAGAGATCACTGCTCCGGTGACGAGTATGCAATTCGTCTACAGATTATGGTTGTATGACATACAATGATTGATACAAAACGAATATTACATTTAAGCTTAAGCCTGCATATACTAGCGGTGGTTACATGTCTAACTATGTTAGTATGTATGAACAAGAATGTTATGACAAACTATGGTTGATATATACAAAGTATGTATGATCCAACTGATCTAAGTATGTTCTTATACATAAGATTGACACATAGAGTTTATACACAAAGTTAAGTTCCATAAGGTTGTTTCAAATAATGGTTGATTCTCATATCGTTGATGCACATAAAATTGTTTCACATAATCGTTGATTCACACAAGATTGATTCACACATAGTTGATTCACATGTTCTCTGTTCTCTTGATCTCAAGTATGTGTTCACATATGGTTGAGTATGTTCTAATGATCCTTGTTTACCTCAGATATTCACTTCAAATAGTCACACCAAATTCTCCTTGTCATACTGAAGTTAGTTTATATAAAGGGCATATGTAGGGTAAAGCCAGCCGCCAGCCCACCACCATTTCCTTATGTCAGAGCTAGGCCGCCATTCGTATTTGAAGCTAGGATCCCAACTCACGATTTTTTACGGTTGTTTCATGAACTATGACTATGGTTGTGAAAACTATGGTCTTGATTCACTTGTAACCAAGACCTTCAATTTCCATGTTTGTGTGTCAGGGAATATTCATTCCAGTATCTCAACACCTACAGTATTGAGTATAATGATTTCATGAGGAGAACCTCAAATTAGGGATGCTAATAATACATATTCCTCCTCGTGAAGTTCCAAATATGTTAGCGTGTTTAGAATTCCAGATCAAAGATACTAAGAATACAGATCGTTGTCTCTGAAATCCTTTGATGAATACACATTAAGGAATTTAGTTTGGATCCTAGGATTACAGAATCCTGATTCCAAATCCCTCATGTGATGTAGTAATACCATTTTCAGAATGATGAGAAATACCTTGTTCTTCAGAATTCTGCAAATCATATAACATTTGTTAGGCTATTTCATCATCAGAAACAGTTGGAGACATATTAAAAGATTCAAACAATTTATTGTATTCAAAAATCCAATCCAGACCTTTTCTGTCTGGTATAGGTGTATGTCGTTGAACATCCACATGATACCATAATTCCACAACACCCGTACGTTTATTAGACACACGTTTGTTAGGAAGACTGTAGCCAAGAAAGAAACCCTCTTCAATTTTAGAATTGAATTTTGAATCTTTCTTTAGCATGGTACAAGGAGCCCCAAAAGGTTCCAAGTGTTCCAAATTAGGCTTTCGATTCTGAAGCAATTTATAACAAGTTTTATTGTGTCTTTCAAGAATCAAAACTCTATCAAGAGTAAAAGAAGCTGTAGCCACAGCTTCACTCCAAAAAGTAATGGGAAGTTTAGAATCAGCTAGCATCAGACTCAATCAAAGTTCTGTTCTTTCTTTTAGCTACACCATTCATTTGAGGCTCATACGGTGCACTGAACTGCTGCTGAATGCCTTTGGAATTACAAAATTCCTCCATTTGGTGATTCTTAAACTCAGTTCCATTATCCGATAGTATGTGTCTCACTCTCAACTTATACAACATCTCCAACCTATTGATCAACGACACAAAATTTTTATAAGTATCTGATTTATGCTTTAAAAACATGACCCATGAATATCTTGAAAAGGAATCAGTCACAACAAAACAATAAGATTCACCACCTATACTATTCACATTGATTTGTCCAAACAAATCCATGTGAAGAAGTTCAAGTGGCATATCAATAAAAAATATTTTATTTGTTTTGTGAGACTTCCTTTTCTATTTACCCTTTTTACATGACACACACACATCCAGAAGTTTAAAATGTTTAACCAGTACACCCTCAACTAAATGATTATGCACAAGATGATTCATCTTCCGAATATGAATATGTCCCATCCGCCTGTGCCATGAACGTGTATCTTGCTCTGTTGCCTTAGACACTAGACATGTTTCTACTTTATTCACTGTCTCTGCCTTCGCCATGTCAAACACATACAAATCCTTGCTCCGATCAGCTGTCATCAGAATCCACTCCTCAGAAATCTGAAATCCTTGCTTGCGTACATAACACCTGTCTTTGTCGAACATCACTTTGTAACCCTTATCACAAATCTGTGAAACACTCAACAAATTGTTAGCTAATTCGTTGCAGAAATTAACATTATCAAATGAAACCTTTCCATTTGTCAAACTACCGAACCCTGTAATTTGACCTCCTTTGTCTCCAGCAAAATTTACATAACTTCCTTTACCCAACTTTAAATCTCTCAACAAACTCAACTCTCCAGTCAAATGCCGGGAACATCTACTATCAACAATCCAACGATTATTGATATGGCCCATGGATGCAGCCTGCACAATAAATTAAAACAACCTATCAGTATTCAAAAGGGATGACCCCCGCCATTTCGGCGTCGAGTCTCCCGGAATGGATCACTTCCATTCTTTTGTGATGACCTACTCGAATACCCATCACCACTTTTATCATCTTCTTTCCCAGAAACTTGATCACCAGACCTGTTTTTAAGTTTCCAAAATGATTTTGATTTAAAATGTTGTTTTAAAAATGATTTTGAAGATGCATTATCAAAAGAATCATCATCAGATGATGTCAAAATTTTCACAATCTTTTTAACATTTCTTTTATTCTCAAAAACTCTTTTCTTCTGACTATTTTCTTCTTTCACCCAAAAACAATTAGAATTGAATTTTCGAAGAACTATTATCTCATCTTCACTAGGTCTATGTCTCCTAGGACTTCCACCTGACCTATTTACCCAACTCTCATCATCAGAACTCTTCCTGATTTTGTTATTTGGACAGTTAGCAGAATTATGTCCTTTACCACAACAAGTAAAACACTTTCGTGTTTCTCTTGGTGAAAAAGATTTAGAACTGCTACAATCAGTTGAACTGAAATCCAAATCACAGTTAGCAGTCAAATGAGCAAAATTACCACATCAATAACATTTTCTATCTTTCAACTGATTCTTTGGTGTTGGTTCATCATAATACTTTGATGAACTGAAAGGTTTTGAAATAACCTTTGCAGATGAGAGTCTGTTTCTCAAACCAGTTGAATTTTATTTTGAATTACTCATTTGATTTTGAATATTCTTCGATTTATCTTTATGTCCAACCCCAAACCTGTCAAAGAAAAAATCCTCTTTTTCAACCTTTTTAGAAACCACAATTTGCTTTCGAAAATTTCCACTGGACTCTCCTTGATGTGTAGTAGATGACTTTACATACACAATCGGTTTAAGAGTAGTGGTTGGTTTGGCTTTAATTACTGGTTTGGAAACTTTAGTGGGATTAATCACCACCTTCGTAACTTGTTTCATTTCAGCCTTTGACTTCTGAGATTTCAAACTCATTTTGTCAACATTTTTAACTTGATAACCATTTTGTCTCAAAATATCAGATGAATATTCTTATTCAGTGATATCTTCAATGATAGGAGCATCACTGTCAAGTGACACCTTTTCATCAGAAGATGAACCTCCAGCATTTTCAATAACTTGTTCAGACTCACGTTCATTCAAAGAACTGGATGAACTTCCAAATTCGGATCAATTTGTGGTCTAGGAACATAGCTTGAAGGAGGTGGTACAGTATGAAAACCCAAGCCAATAGTATCATTTGATGATCTTTGCATGTCAGCAAAGTAATCGATAACATACTGAGAATTCTGATAATTTTCTAGCTTGCTCTTGTTCATTTCAACTTTCAACTTTTGCACTAACTTGAGATGCACAGACACTGCATGATTATTTTGAAAAACTTTAATTTTTAATTCTTCATTTTCTTTTCCTAAATCAATGATCATTTTATCAAAAGTTTTTTCTCTTTAAATCAACTTCTTGTTAGCTTCAATGCACTCGACCAGTTCAGCAGTCAATTGGGCATTCATTTTTTTCAACTTATCAATGATCTCTAAAAGATCATTATTTACCTCTTCAACTTGTTCTTTGACTTTGCTTGTTTCTTAATTTAGAGAAGCCGTGAATGCACCCATTAAATCATCATATTGCTTTCCCCAGTCATACCCTTCATCTGCTTGACTAACTAAAGCTTTTGTTGATTCTTCAGGTTTTTCATTCTTGTTTTGATAAGCTTTTTTGACATGAAAGGATTCAAGTTTCCTTACTTCTTCCGATTTTTACACTCTCGAGCAAAATGACCCAACTCACCACAATTGTAACATTGTGTAGCCTTTGGATTAAATCCAAACTTTGTGTTTCGATCAAAAGTGAACTTCTTTCCAGTTTTCTTCTCATATCTGTTGATTCTTCTAATTGCACTTGCCAAAGCCCATTGAGTATCAATCAACTCCATCTCATCATCATCAATCTACTCATAGTCTTCAAAAGTAAGATTTGAATTTCCAATCATTCCAGCTATCTGTTCATCATAAGCACTGACAAAACATGACAAAATTGACATATGATCGCTAACAGCCTCCACAGTTACTTTTCCCAAATTTGTTGTATTCAATTGAACTGGAGTTGTTGTAGAATCAGATTTCTTCTCATTCACAGGATAAGATGAACTTGAACCAGCAGATGCAGATGGTACAAAAGTACTATCAGCAGTACTTGAAACAAAGGTTGTTTGAATCTTTGCAGAAGAAACAAGAGGTGTAACCACAGATGCACCATAGAGTGAAGGATCCTGAGTTACATTAACTCTTCTTACTTATCTCTTATCTTTCATTTCATGTTCTTCTAACTTTTGGATAAACTCAACCATTGTCATTCCTGGTAGATTTTCTCTCAAAATCAACACCAATGAATTCCATCTTTCAGGCAACGCATCTACAAAACAATCTATTTTCTCCTCTTCAGTATACTCAATTCCACACTTCCAAACTTTAGTCAACAAATGCCTATATGTGTTTATTAAAGATTAAAGACTCTCATTGCCAATAAAATTGAAAATTTCAAATTCTTTGCGTGTATCAGTGGCTTTCATCTTCTTAAGTTTGGTGTCTCCTTCAATTATTGCCTTTAACGCATTCCATAAACCATATGAAGTTTTATGTTCATCAAATTGATGAAGTATATGTTTAGGAATTGCTTGACTCAACATCCAATATTCTTTCTTTTCAGAATCATATTTCTTTCTTTGGTCAACATCCAATCTATCAAGAGTTTGATCCAAATCTGTTCCCACCACCTTTGGTCTTTCATAAAGTGACAAGATTCTTTCCCAAAGATTTGTGGTTGTTCCATTGAGATGTGTCTCAAACCGACCTTTCTAGTTCTCATAATCGGTCAAATCAAGTAGTTTTAGAACTTTATTTGTACTTCCTGACTTAGTTTCAATAATCAAAATACTGTGTATCTTAGAATTTTCACTAGCAACAGCAGCAAGCATATCAGCCATGATTCTAAATTTTTATCAGCGAACCTCCACTTAGAATTTAACTTCACGAACCTAAATGACAGGCGAACCTTCTCCAAACCTTGATCTTCACGAACCTTAACTCACGAACCTGAGACAAACCTTGATCTCACGAACCTCGTCCAACGAACCTTGAGACAAACCTTGACCAACGAACCTCTTCAATAGACCTTTGACCAACGAACCTCAGTCAAACGAACCATAATGAAACAAACCTCAGCAGTAGACAAACCTTGAGACGAACCTCTTCAGAATCTCTAAACGAACCTCTACAAAATCACTTTTAACAGCGAACCTATGCTGCAAACAATCCACGGTTAGGCTCACGAACCTGTCTTCAAATTCGAAAATTTTGTTGGGAAAACCTTCAAAATTTCAAGAAGAAATCTTCAAAATCCAAATATTTCAGCCACAAATCTCTGAATTTTGTATAGAACTCCTCCTTGTCTCTGATACCACTGAAGATTAGCTCTCGATCAATCAACGGAATCCTATTAACAATCAAATTTAGGCGGAATATATAATTGATCTATATGAATCAAAGATACACAACCATTTATATAAACATCATCTCATTGATCAAAGTAAACTGATTACAATGAAATCTAAACACACAGTTCAAAGCTCTCACACAGAGAAAACACTATCTCATAGATCTGTCTCTCACACCAAAACTCAAGAAGTGCCAAACCTGCTAGACAAACCTGCTATATAAACATAACAAACAGCTGAACCTTGCTGAACGCTTAGGTTTGCCAGCCGAACCTTGAGGTTCGCTGGACGAACTTGTACAATACAAATTCTAGGTTCACCGAACCTGCTTAGGTTCGTGGGCTAGACGAACCTTAGCAAAATCTATATTAACTTATACAATTTTGAAAAGCAAACTATTACAAAAATGTCCTAACATGGTACAAAAACATTTTGACTAGCTATGAATCGATATTGCATTGTAATTAATGTTGTCCTGCAAACTCTAACTATTTAACATTGATATAAAACATGTGCTCTCAACAACCATTCTTGTGACAACTAGTACCAGATCGTCCGGCAATCCGTACGGTATGTGTACTTACACCATTACTATGTGTAAATAACTATGTGTAGAGAACTATGTGTGTATGAGTATGAGTGAATAACTATTTGATAAACAGTTGGGTGAAAACAGGGCTATAGAACAGTATATCAGTTGTATGTATTTGAATGAAATTCAAATATAGAAATACAATAAATCATGTGAAATAACAAGAGTGAAAACAAATGACAAACACAAATCAGATAACCGAAAAATAACTGAAATCAGATAACCGACAATATCAGTGAGAAAACAATGTGAAAACAGTAAGTATTAGCTGAGTCCGTCTGTGAGAATGTACAATTCAAACAAAGGTTCAGTATCGTTTACGAACGATGAACTGACAGAGTGTTTGCATGGGTGACGATTCACACAAACATATATGTGGGTTTAACGTTCTGAACGGCAACTGAAAAATAGAAAACCAAATCAGAAAGTGAAACGTACGATCATATTCGTATAGGTAGCGCTCTGTACGAAAACGCGCTTAAGTTACGTTTTCTGACGAAACGGCGAAAATAAACGATTACGAACTTTAAAATAATCAAAAAATTAAATAAAAATAATATTTATTAGGAATTACAACCTAAAAAGAAGTTTATAAAAACTATTTTACTAAAATTAAATGTAATTAATGTTATGTTACGTAATGTCGTAATGTCACGAAACCGATCAAAAATGAGCATGCGGGTAAACACCCGGGGTATAAAACCACATATATTTCTTCTTTTTCCTCATAAATCCCAGTCACGCTCTCTCTCCTCACAAGAAAACTCCTGTCTCTCTCTACTCTCTCTCTAGCTTCTCACACCCTCACAATAGCAAACGACCACCAAATCTTGCGCTCTTGGGGTCCAAACGACCCTCTCAACGAGTATAAAAAGGAAGTATAAAGGATCTAATAAAAAAGGAGCTCAATCAGACGTAAAACTAGAGAGAAGTCGGCTGAAAAAGGTGAGTTTCATTATTTCTGGTTTTGAGTTTTTCATTAGAAATCTCACACAAAAACTTCAATATCACACTCGTTTCTTAGCCAAATCGCGCAAATAATATATCTAAATGATCGTATCGATGAGAGGAAGCTTTTAGTACAAGGGATCGGAGTTGGTTCGAGCTAAATCGGTCGGAATTTTAGATAGAAGTTGCTGCTGGAAATTAGTGTTCTTCATTTCAGCAGGTATGAACTAAAAACCGGTTTTCTCACTTTGATGACCATAGGATGCGCTTTAAACCAATTTAAAAACTTGAATAACACTTTGAATTAATTCTAACCCAACCTCCCCTGTACATGCAAGAACAACAATGATGTTAGTGTCGATAGTTTCCATATTTTCAGCTTGTATTTTGATCATCAAATCGTATAAGATCTGCCTGGAATTGGATTTCCCATGCTTGGGAAAAATGAACATAAAAGATCTTCATCCATTCATGAAACCCAAGTGTATTAAAACAAAAACCAACTAAAATAGTCCGAGTATGAGAACATAACATCGATGGGATCAGCATGGGGTCTTATGAAAACTCATTAGGATTTAAGAAAACCTGTTTTATGCTATCCTTATCGATATTATTGTAATTTCCATAGATATTACTTGAACCTGATTTAAAATAGAAAGCAATTAAAATGGATGACAAACAAGCTCCCAAAGCCGATGAGAACGAAGTATTGTTAACCGAAAACTTATTAAGGGATGAAAGAAACCTGTTTTGGCATCCTCACCGATATTACCTACTGGAAATTCATTTGTTTTGAAAAAAAAAAGTCAAGTTTTAGACATGTCTAAATTATAACAATAAGAATGTTATAATAAAATATAGTTTGAGAAAAAATGACTGGAACTAATAACTAAATCACATTTATTAAAATATTAATAAGTTATATTTAACAACTTTATAAGGGTTTCTCATAAAAATATTAATCTATTCTAAACTTAGATAATAAAACATTTGATAATTATGTACATTACATAAAAGATAGTTAAGGTTAGCGTGGAATATGTGAACCATAAACACTTTATTATATTAACATCTAACCTAAAATGGGTTGAGTATTAGTATATGACACTACATGAGAACTAAGACCCAGTGATAACAAGGAATTATAAATAATAATCAACTTTAGGGTTAACTCTTAAATACATAACTTATACTTATAAGTTATGAATAATCGTGAATACAACACAGGATCGTGAATACAATATCAAGAACAACAACAAGCGCGTGCATTCTGTGAATCCTTCATCAACCACTACTACTACCAGGTGAGTTCATATGCCCCTTTTTACTAAACTTTTGCTTTAACAGTGGGGCTGAGAACATGCTAAAACTGTTTCTTAAACGTTCTAGTACAATGTAGGATAAAAATGTTTCACTTTGTTATTATAATTGTAGACCTCATCATGTTAATGTTAATGGCTGTGAGTTTATAACTGTTATTTCTATAAGACAATATCTGCAATTGCTAAGTGATAAAACTGTTATTCCTCTGTGATTACAACTGTAATTCTCACGAGGAATACATGCTATTCCTATTGAATTATTTTATTTATTCTAAGGAAAATTATAACTTTTAAGTCTTTGAGAATAATTGCAGTTAATTCGAAGTGAATAGATCTGTTATACCTATGAAAACTTGTGTGCTATACCTACTGGATTTCTATGAGTTGATGGTTATGTGTTGAGAACTATAAGAACTCTTTTGATTTTTAGTCAGCCTATTCCAACTCTATCATTTCTGACACGGGTGATAAGAGTATGATACAGTCTGCTAATTATCTCACCACTTCTACTCTGTGGACTGGTAGATTTAGTGACTGACCTCATTCAAGTCATAGGCTGGTGGCAGATAGTTGTGAGGCTTTGGGAAAACTAATCGATGGAAATGAATTTAGCACATTGTGGTTTGTCTTTGTGGTGGCTGCAATGCGGTCAATTCAATTCTATAGATCAATTGGGATGTGACTACGTGTCAGACTTGCTCTCACTTCCTACTCAGATGTGAGTAATAGCATGTCAAAGAGTATGCCACCCTTAAAAACAGTGGTAATACCACCATCAATATCTGTGGTAATCCCCCATTTATAACTGTGGAGAAATGTACTACTTTGAAACCTATTGTGTTATGTTAGTATCATGATAATGTAATGGGTTGTCATATTGGAGAGTTTGATTGTCATTAAGCCTATGTGTGATGAAATGGATATCTATGGCTACAATACAGGAGGTATTGAGTTCTTTCAAGTGTGTGGTGGGCTGGAGGCTTCATTCGTGATACGTATGCCCTATATATAAGCAATTTTGACTGGACAATATCCAATCTGTAGGTGTATCTATAGAGTGGACATGGGGAGGAGTTAATGCCAAATGAGAATAACTGAGACTTGTGTAATACAAGATGTTGTGTAAATAACTCTGAAAGTTTTTAAATAACTAAACTTATGAACTCACCAACCTTGTGTTGACTTTGTTTAAATACATGCTTTCTCAGGTGACGAACAGGTCTAATTACCAAGCATCGGGATTAAGCTAGTGGACTTTAGAATAGACCTAGCTTACCTTTGTGATGTTCATATTTTGAATGACATAACCTTGAATCATCTTTTGTAAATCTTGTGCAGATAGAAGATAGAAAACTCAATTATTCTTTTGGTAGATTTACTTAGTTAAATTATGAACATGTACTGTGTAATTTAACTTTGTAATTCTGTATCAATGTCATGTTAGCATTTCTCATTATATATCATATGCCATGTAAACAATCTGATCACTTTGATTATAACCCGATATCGCGCCCTTGGAACTTTCCACCATGGGAAAGTCGATCCAGCCCGTCGGCTCGGGGTTTGACAGATTGGTATCAGAGCCATGGTTATAGAGAAAGATAGGTCATATTACTAAAACGGTTTGACCTAGACTATAACCTAGGGACCCTTCATGTAGAGAACATAAGACTTAGGATTTTATTTGCATATGTCTTCTGCATTTGATCATTGCACTAACTGATATTCTTTTGTTGTCTTCAGAATGAAGCTAAGAAGACCTCAACCTTTTTTGCCACCACCACCGCAATTACCTCCACATTCATCAACACCATCACCACCTACATCTCCTCCACGTCCACCTCCTCCTCCTCCTCCACATACTCCACCTCATCAACCACCACCCAACCATGAGTTAGATCCGGCTACAATCGCACTGGTCATTCTTCTGACCAGTCAACTGAGGGAAGTAATTCCTGATATGATGAACCGGATTAACTCCAACAACAGCAAAAGTAACAACAACTTAACTGGTGAGGGCAGCGGGAACACCAGACATCAACAAGACTGTTCCTACAATAGTTTTGTAGGATGCAAGCCAGCAGCATTCGGTGGCAACGAGGGAGCCGTCGGTTTGATCCAATGGATCGAGAAGATGGAGACGACCCTCGACATCAGTGGCTGTCCTAAACAGCACAAGGTGAGGTATGCTACGGGCTCGTTTAACAAGCAAGCTCTTACATGGCAGAATGCCCAGGTACAGACCAGGGGGCGAAATAAAGCATTATCTATGCCTTGGGAGGAATTTAAAATGTTACTGAGGGCAGAATTTTTCTAGAGAAATGAGCTGAAGAAGTTTGAGACTGAGCTGCTCAACCATTTCATGATTGGTGCCGATCCTCTAGCCTACACCACCAGATTCCATGAGTTAGCAACATTGGCACCGGATATAGTGCCAGCAGTGGAAAAAGGGATCGAGCGGTACGTCGGTGAACTACCGGCTTGCATCCAAGGGCGTGTGATTTCTGCCCACCCACTACCTTCGAGATGGCTGTTACTTTGTCAGCAACATTGACAGATGTAATGGTTGCCTCCGGGGCACTGAAGAAAGAGGCTGAAGCAGCCA
This sequence comes from Mikania micrantha, assembly GCA_009363875.1. Classification (NCBI taxonomy): domain Eukaryota; kingdom Viridiplantae; phylum Streptophyta; class Magnoliopsida; order Asterales; family Asteraceae; genus Mikania; species Mikania micrantha. The sequence continues at coordinate 90,860,895 of CM018693.1, forward strand.
AGACTGGAAACTCCAAGATTCTAGATAAACGTCCGGCCAAGAAATAGAAAGTGGTCAAGAACTTTGCTGCGACCACTCATACTCCAACAACCACACAACCCCAACCACTGCAGATCAAGAAGCCGTATACCGGCACGACTCCTCTATGCAAAAACTGTCAGTTTCATCATCATACTGGAACTCCATGCATACAATGCACTGGGTGTGGAAAATTGGGTCACTAGGTGATTCACTGCAGAATCCCAACTCCCAAGAACAGGAACTACAACGCAGCAGTGATGGCTGCTGCTACTGACAACAGGTCTTGCTACAACTGTGGCGAACCTGGACATTTCTCATGGAATTGCCCCAAGAGAATCCCACAAAGGGCTCCGGTGGCTAGAGGACGGGCCTTTCAGATTGGAGCTGCTGCTGCACGACAAGACCTGAATATGATCACTGGTACATTTCTCTTATCTGACTTTTATGCTTCTATCTTATTTGGCACCCGTGCGGATCAGAGTTTTATCCCATCCGGCTTTGCAAGCCAACTCAATCACGTGGAGGAATCTTTGGACTCCCCTTATATCATTGAGGTAGCAAATAACAAACAGATAACAGTGGACACAGTACTTAAGAACTGCCCATTGATACTTGACGAGCGCACATTTTCCATTGATTTGATACCAATGGAGTTGGGCAGTTTCGATATAATCGTCGAAATGGATTGGTTATCTTTTAACAGGGCTGAAATTATCTGTTTCGAAAAGCTATTACATATTCCAGTGGAGGACAATCAGGTGTTGGAAATTCATGGAGATCAAGTAAATCGCAGTGTCAAATTAATATAATGCATGAAGGCACACAAGTGCCTAAGGAAACAGTGTATCGCATTCCTAGCTCACGTAGTGAATAAAGACAAGAAGACAATCAAGATTCAAGATGTACCAGTTGTGAAAGACATTGCGGACATGTTTCCGGATGATTTATCCGGATTGCCATCTGAACGATCAGTGCAATTCTGAATCACCACTTGCATCAGTATATCTTCTGGAATCGACTGAAAGATGAAAGCCCGAGCCGTTTTGCTTTTCTTATCGTCTACGACTGCCCCGGCCGTTGGCTCGATGGACTCCCACAGCCCTTGTGCGTCCATAATAGCTTCCATTTTTATTGCCCATGTCATGTAATTGGTGCTTGACAACATCGGACAATTCAAAGATACACCGGCTTCCTTGGTGACACCGGAGGTGCTGGTTATGATTGACATAGTGTTGAATCTTGGGTATTTTGGCATCAACAGGAATGATCGAACCAGGCTCTAGATACCAAATGTTGGATCTAGTATAAAGAATGACAAGAATTGGCTAAAAAACACAGGGAAATTTTGGGACGATTTTCTGCTTCTTTTCACTGAATGAAAAACATACAAAACATGAAAGGAAAAATTCAAGTACGTAAAGAACTAGTCTACTGCTACTTCTAATTTAAAATTAAAATAACAACCACGTTCTAAATTAAACCATGATCTCCTACTTTGTTGTAACCACCAACCAACGTTCCCATTTCCAACGTTTATTTCAACTAAAGTCGGTGACCAAGTCTTCATTAATCAACACAAACAAGACTAAAATTTTCCGAAGGAACCTGCTGCCTTTTAACGTGGAAGGACTAAGCCAACCTAGTGTCAATGACCTCTAACCAATTTCATAAGCTGTCGATTTGTCAGTGTCAATGAAACTAACTGAGTTTTGCCAGGCCATCGATACTAGGTTGTCCGGTTTCCATGGATTCGATTCTACTTTGGCCGACTTTAGCAGCCCTATCCCTGTGTTCTATCACCCAACCCAAGACCTTCTAACACCTTACAAGACCAACAGTTCGTTATTCCCAGGTTTTACAGGTCCTCATTGTTTTACAGCTCAAAAAAATCAGATTCAAAACGAAGAAGACGATGAGTACTAACATACCTTCCGTGCAGTAACTTCTCTCTAGGATTCCAGCCAAAATACTTCGAATCAATACTTACAGTATTGAGCATAATGTTCTCCTGGTGTGAACTTCAACTAAAGAATAATGTTTTACAGATTCTAAGTTATGAAGTCCTAATGATGATGAATACATGGTAATGATGACATGATGAGAATTTCAGATCAAAGATGCTAAGAATACGGATCTTTTCCTCTGAAATCCTTTGATTAATATGTGTTGAGAAATTTATTTCGGTTTATAAAATTATAGAATTCCGATCCAAATTCTTTGACTCGATACCTAATCTTAGAAAGGTATCCCTAAGATCTTCCAAGCTTAGTGTAGACTTAATGCTTACTTAAGCTTACTTAAATCCTAAGTATCCTCAAGCCTATAGCACTTAATTATATGGGGTAGCTTAGGTTATAGTCTAGGTCATTAATTATTGGGTTTTTCCTTGTTCTCTACAACCTTGGCTCTGATAAGAACCTGTCACACCCCCTGCGCCGCGTGCGGAATCCACGGCGTGGTGATGATCGATGGTTGAATCATGCACAAGTATTGAAAAAGAACAATTACAAAGCATTACTAAGTTTGATAAAGTTTAGACAGTTGTTTAGTTACACACACATTCTATCTATCTACCAAAAGATTGACAACTACAGACCCAAAAATATTGTTTACAAAATAAGACTCAGACAAGACAATTAAACAACCAGGATTTTATGAGTTTCTAATCCATCCTAGATTGTTTCTTCATCTTGTTCTAACTTAACTATGGTCTCCTTAGTTGTCCTTGTGAAGATCTAAACCTGATTACCTGAAACACGTGAAAGGTAACTGTCAACTAACAAAGTAGTTGGTGAGACCAATAGGTTTAACATTTGTAAATATAAATCTGCATTGTAAAACATATGTATAAAACAGTGAATGAAAATGACATGGATAGTTGCAACCCAAACTAACATCAAGCAAGAATAACGTGTGCAAAGAGTCTAATGACTGTCTACTAGAAAAGCCAACATATAATCAAGTCCCAAACTATATTTGGAGTCAGAAAAAAGTAGTCAACAAACGCATTCAACAAGAGTTGTACTAATGAGTTTACTCAGAAGACAAACTCCGTGTTGACGTACCCGGTCAATATGACCTATGCTGGTAAAGTTAATTAGCAGCAAATCCATATTACCGTAATGCATCCAATCTGCAGTTAGTTTTTAAAACAAATTTAAAATGCTAACCGCAGCCTTGGCGTAACCGAAACGTGTCCCGCTTTCCTTTGTTGTGATCACCCAGTACTAACGTTATAAGAATAAGAATAAGATTGAGTAAGTGTCTTGATGTGTGTATAAGTTTGTTAACAACGATGAACACCATGCTTTTAAGTTTTTAAGATTAAATCCTTTGATTGAAAACCTTAGGTTGAATACTCATGATTGACTTCCATGATTCTGAAATCCTTTGATTTAATACCACTTTGAAAACCCATTTAATCCGGTGATAGAAGACCCTTGTATAAATACAAGGTTTGAACAAAAACATTTAATAAAATATTTATTTTAAAACATGGGTTATAGTTTAAAAGCTTGTAAGAGTTTGTAAAACTTAATCTTTCAAAGTGTCTAACGTTTATAAAACATTTTATATAAAACTGGTTGTAAAATAATTTACAAAGCTCTTTTATAAAACTTTTTAGTAGAAAATGTTTAGCAGTTGATAACTCATTTAAAAATAGTTGAGCAATCCTTTAAATTTGTAAAGTGAATCTGTAATTGTTAAAAGTTAGCACGAATCATGTATTTGAGATATGTTTGTATAAAGAGTGTTTGGTCACGTGTTCCACCCCAAAACAGTTGAAAAACATTAAAAGATGGGCTAATGTTCTCACCTGACAGCAGTAGAATCTGAACCTGAACAACTAGCATGTAGCAAGCAACAAGACTTCTAACTGATTCCTATATCATTGTAATCATACATATAATATAAGATTTTTTTATAGTATTATAAACTTTGATTGATTTGGATGACTTATGTTAGTAGATTGACTTATGTTAATTTATTGACTTATGTTATATCGTTAATGATTATTTATTGAATAACTTGTTCTCATGTTTAAAAATGTTGTATGAATTTGAATATCATGATTAAGTCACTTGAATGATAATTGATTCATGAAAATGAATGTGTCATGTTCTTTTATGCACAACTTGTATGCATAAAAATAACAAGTGTTGATGAATTTGTTAACATTTTTGTGTCCATGTATTTCTTTAAAAATGTTTAAGTGTTTTAACCTTTTATGATCATGTTAAAATCTTATTCCTAAATTAAGTTAGACATAAATGGAATAAAACTAATCCCACAATCACTAGAATCAAAGTAGGGTAATATTACCCTACTTGATTCTTTTAAGCTTAAATAATCATTTAAAATTCATTAGTGTAGAACTTAGAAAATCCTTGGATTTAGAACTCATATATGGACCAAACAACTAATATCGACATTCTTTAGAATGGTGGGACGGTTGAACTTAGTAGAGTCGATCATCCTAGGTTCAAAGGTATACCATTGATACTAGCATTATCGATGGTTCCTTTTCGGTCGATATTAATCTTCGTTACACGTCCAATGTTTATGTTTCTTGATTCTAACTCCTTGGATTAATTTGATTAAAGCTAAGGTAATGAATTGAAATGATTTCATATGGCCACATGGCAGTTCACATTAAATCCAACTGGTAAAAAAATCAAGGCATGCACCCACTAATACCACATTATCGATTGGATTACACACAGCAACCTATTCTTCGATGTTAATGTTTTTCAAACGGCTCCTACTTGAATTTTATTGGTGGATGTGTAATTATTAGTATTGTGGGTCGGTTGGTTCATTATCACTGAAAGAGCTTATAATTTTGGTGTGAATTCGATGGATTGCAGGGGTGGTCCACCATATTATAATTATCGGTGGTATCATCCTTGTGTCAATCTTATCTTTTAAGCACAACTAAATTGATCAGCAAACTTGGCCTCACACTTCGATTTAAATGAATAATGTTTAAGTATTAGAATCATGGGTTGGTAGATTATGAAAATAGCATAGTATTAATTATTTAGATCAATTTTATGGGTTGCCTAACTGATGTCATCTAACAATTCGTTTTGAACAACAATGTGGCCCATCGACCTTACCACCTTCGGTGGTTGGATAAACTCAATGGCTTCCTCCGGTTTTCTTTTGGATCTCATAATTAGATCAGGATCGGTGGCCTTGGTGGTATTTGGTCGAGTGTTAGAGCTGTTACATTCTCAGCAAGTTCGACCGATTCACAAAGGCTTGATGCTCCTGTTCAAACAAGACTAAAATTTTCCGAAGGAACCTGTTGCCTTTTAACGTGGAAGGACTAAGCCAACCTAGTGTCAATGACCTCTAACCAATTTCATAAGCTGTCGACTTGTCAGTGTCAATGAAACTAACTGAGTTTTGCCCAGGCCATCGATACTAGGTTGTCCGGTTTCCATGGATTCGATTCTACTTTGGTCGACCTTAGCAGCCCTTTCCCTGTGTTCTAGCACCCAACCCAAGACCTTCTAACACCTTAGAAGACCAACAGTTCGTTAATCCCAGGTTTTACAGGTCCTCATGGTTTTACAGCTCAACAAAAATCAGATTCAAAACGAAGAAGACGATGAATAGTAACATACCTTCAGTGCAGTAACTTCTCTCTAGGATTCCAGCCAAAATAATTCGAATCAACTCCGATCCATTGTACTTCCAGATTCCTCTCGTCGAGACTGTCGTTTGGATATATTATATGTGCGATTTGGTGTAGAAACGAAGAAGTTATGAGCGATTTAGTGATGTTTACTAGTGAGAGAGAGAGTTAGACGAGATTAGAGAGAGAGAGAGCTCTTGAGCTGCAATCAATGTAGAAAAACAAAAGAAAAGATGGGTTTTTATGCCCCGATTGGTTCCCCGCGTGTTTGGTCTCGCTCGGTGTCGGTTTCGCGTATTTTTACGCGCATGTCGTAACGATTACGAAATCAAATATTTTAAGTTGTAAACTAGTTTTTCTTGAATTGTTTTGATGAGTTTCAAAATTGTAAAATGTAAAATAAAATATTTTACTTATTTTTATTTTTCGGTAGTAATCAGACCGTTAAACGAATATAATTACGTGTATACCCGTAATTACGTACTTTTTTGGTGGTTTTTGCGTATTTATTGATGTTTACTCGTAATTATAAGTTCGACATAAATATTATTACGAATCGTCACCCATAATAATACTCAGTCTCGCTTACGCATTACGATTTGTTTATTTGATTTGTTTGTCATAATATTTGTCTTAACACTACGCACTAACACTATCCTATTACACCGAACTCAGTATATGTATAGGGCATACGTAGAGTGTAGCTACCTGCCTTATCAGTCGCCATCCCACCACTGTTTCGATATAATACAATACTGTTATTGCCTAGCGCATTTGACTGTAAATTAATAATATATACTTGTTCTTGACTACACAAAATTCCATACACACAAACACAAACATGAACACATAAATCACATTGACATACTGAATAGGAATACACATTGTTCTATCACTGTTTATGAATACCATGACTAAATGCACAGATGTTACACCAGCAGCAGGTTCATTGCCAGTTGAACCACCAGCAGCTGGATCATCTTGATCATCATCACTTTGATTTCCCTGTAATGGCTTAGTTGCTTCAACTCTACGTGTAATATCCCCTTAGTTTATGAACTAGCCAATTTAGCATTAAGTTCCTTTAGTTGGGCTTCATGACCTTTAAATACCTTGACAGAACTTGTATTCAGGTCACTAATATTTTTATTCAAAATCTTGAAAGATGCCAACCCAGTTTGATTCAATTCAAGCTGAGTCTTTTGTTGAGACTCAACCTGAGATTGAAGCAAACTTAGTCGATCTTGCAATGGTAAAGTCAACGATGTTTTCTTCTGCAGCTCCTCAACTCTCACCTCTAGAGTATTCACTTTAGCCTTTAACTAAATGTTCTCAGATTGTAATTCTTCAACCTGAGATTGTAAAGCCAAAATCTGTGTAGACTGAGTAGCAAAACTATTAGTCATCATAGCACTGATGTTTAGAGAATCAAAAGTAGGTAATGAAGAAACCACTAGTGGAGTAACTCGATGAGAAGAAGGAGCAGGAACTGAAGATGTGGAAGATGGAACAACAGAAGTATAAGTAGGTGGAACTAATGAATCGAAATGAAAGTCCTTGTTGGAAGGAATATAATCAGAATCAGTATCATCAGATCTCCTTTTCTTCTTAGCAACAGCCTCTTCCTGATGAGCTTGATGATTGATATCAGCATAAGGTCTCTTGCTCAGACTTTTGCTAATACGTATGTTACCACTAGAATCAACATCTTCATCATCATATGTATTCGTGTCTGAGGTAGAAGTATCATCAACAACACCTTCAGTAGCCACAGTAGGAGTAATATCAGTGATAGGATCCAGACTTTCCTTTTGAACTTATGCAGTTTGCTGAGAAGTGGAAACAACAACATATTTGAATTGAGAGACAACAGATGTAGTATCAGCAGCAACATGAGGAACTTGTTCAGCTGCTTGTACTTGTTGCTCATCTGAATGAGTTTGTTGATCAACAACTGGAGAACCAACATGAAACCAAGCATTATCAGTTGGTTCCTGAAACTGTGCATCAATGACATGACCAAATAATGGAGTATCAACAACATTAGCTCCCCTCTTCGGTCTACAGTCAGCAAAAATTCTCTTATTCATCATAGTTATTTTTATGGTTGGATACAAACTATCAAAGTGTAAGAAATCTTGGATACTGGAGAACACTTTCTTTCTGAGAAGAAGTGGTCTGCTTAATCGTAGAATCAAAAATGAACTAGCTGATATTGAATAGTTTATTCAATACCAGTTCAGCAATGAGTCACTGAAAGGGTCTTGACAGTGTGTCAATCCCAGACTTCCTATTAGACGGACACATGATCACCACATGGAACAAATATCTCCATTGTCCAAAAAGATGCTTCTTCACCAGCTGAGAAGCAGTTACATCATTGTTGTAACCCAAACGATTAAAAAAATGCACAAATAAGATCATTCGAAAGAGTTATAGGATCATCATCTGGATCCTGAAATCTGAGAGCAGCTCGAATATCTTCAAGAGAGAATTGAATCATCATATCCCCTATCTTCGATTTGAGCACAGCTGGCTCAACAGCACAATCGAAATCAACATTATCACAGAAGGAAGTAATGTGATTCATAGTAATCACAAGATTAGCTGAGATATCATAGGAAATCCTTGATCTCTTTAGAAACATAATAACATCACGAAACATTGATGCCTCTTTTAACTCTTCATCTACAAGGCAATGACATTGTGCTTGACATTATATAATCTTTGTCCTATATTAAAGAAAAAACTACAATTAGTATTAAACTAAAACAATGTGAAAATAGGTAAGTCTAGTTGAGTCCGTCAGTGAGAAAGTACAATTCAAAACTGTAATTCAGTGTCATTTCCGAATAATAAAGTGACAGTGTGTTTGCGTGGGTGACGGTTCACACAAACATATCTGTGGGTTTAACGTTCTGAATGATAACTGAAAAGTAAAGAACAAAAGTCAGATAGTAAAGCCATCGTCGTGTTCATTCACATGACGATTCGAACGAATACGTGGGAAGTGATACGATCTGACGAAACGTTAAAAATAAATGTTTCTGAAACATTAAAATAAGAAAAATAAATTTAGGAAATTTATTAGGAATTACAACCTTAAAAAGGTATAAATAAAACTATTTTATTTAAACTACGAAAAATACGCGTTACGTTTCGTAAACGTAACGATAACGTAAAACCGAACGACCGAAACGAACCCGAACTTGCTTGGGATATAAAAAACCCAAACAAGCATTTATTTCCTCATTTAATTCTCATCTACCTCTTTCTCTCTCTAAAAATCCGATTTGGGTTTCTCTCACTAGAAAATCTACACAAAAATCCACATAACATCCTCAATTCTTAGCCAAATCATGCATCTTGGTATCAAATCAAAGCTTTAGACATTCCCCACATGAAGGTACAAAGGATCGGCCCTATCTCCATCTCAAACTCCTGAAATCTTAGAGAGAAGGATATGATTTTAAGGTTTTCTACAAACCCAAAAAAAACCGAGGCTTTAGCAGGTTTTAAACATCTTTTTTTGACCCATACACCTTCTAAATGAGTTTTCTCTCATATACCCACTCAAAACGACCATATATTCGACTAAAACTCGAAATCGCCACATGCCATGGCTGAAACCTGTTTTGGGCGAATGGCTCATAAGAATGAGCCACTCATTCGTATGAAGTCATACGAATGAGCCACTCATTCGTGTGAGCTACTCATTCGTGTAAGCTACTCATTAGCATGAGTCATTCGTGTGAGCTACTCATTAGCTTGAGTCATTCGTGTGAGCTACTCATTCGTGTGAACAGTCATTAGCATGAGTAATTCGTAGGAATGGTCATTAGCATGACTCATTCGTATGAATGGTCATTAGCATGAGTCATTCTTCTGGATATCATAAGAATGAGTTATTTTTACTACACGAACTTAGTTAACAACTTAGAATGTAAAGAGATCAATCACCTAAAGGATCATAGCTCATATAACATTTAATCAAATACAGGACTGTGAATACAACATCAGTACGAGAATAGTGAGCACGCGCATTTCTTGAGTCTTAGTCAACCACTACAACCCCAAGGTGAGTTCATATGCCCATTTTCTAATCTTCTGATTTTATATGCAAGGCTGAGAAACATGCTAACTCTTTTAACTTATTAAAATTTTTAATGCATTATTCAAACATCATGGGATTTAGATAATAAAGATTTCATCTTTATTATTACACTTATATCAAGATCAATGTGTATGCTTGTGTGTGCGTTAACAACAGTGACAAATCAAGGATGTTTCATGATAACATAAATTCATGAATTCATCCGAATATTTAAATAACCTAAGTGAAATAAGATTTGATCTTATAACACTTTGTTATTTACAATTAGATAACAATGAGATAACATGAGACAATTACTAGCGATAACAAGAATGATAATCATGATAACATAATTTTATGATGATGATATCATTCACCACATATACTAACCTAGTGTAATAAGACTAGTTCTTATAACACTTTGTTAAAGACTAGGAGAAAACATAACACCAAGAACAGATGACACTGAGATGATGACAATGGGAGAACACATAATAACAACTAATTACTATTAAGACTGTTTGTATTATATCACAACAATCATGTGTTCATGAGTTCATGTGCAGTCGTAAGTCCCTTCAATAAAATATTTTACCATTGATTTAGTGCGACTAAACTGACAATAGCGTAGTGGTACCATAGGTTTGACAAACTGCCGGCGAGTGAGGTCGGTACGTTCATCGTAACATATATATTGGCCGGTATCGTATGACCGGTAACAGGGCTTCATCAGTCAGGTTTGATAAACGACACATGGTGATATTAATCTTCAGACACTGATTGTAATTAAATCCTTCGTTTCTATTAAATGGTTGAAAAAGGCATTGATTTTCTCTCATGTCATAATAATGGTAATAGTTTCGTTGAGGTAAATTGAATGCATTGTGGTCTAATTACGTGAGGACCACAATGGATCCCATTTAGGCTCTATACTTTCAAGATTGTGAACGATATTAATGAATTAACTATCACTTCTAATATTGGAAGTGAATTACAGTTAATTCTACAATTGAGAGAAAACTATTAAGGATAAGATTACATTATTCTATTTTCCTTAAAGCATTAAAAGGTTACCATAACATAGGTCATTGTAATATATTCCCTTCAAAACATTTTGATTCTATACATATAACACGGTTGGATGAGAACACATCATGTGGGATTAACTGGTTGGATATCAAATAAGACAAATACATTGTGAAATGATAATGGGTATCCATAGTTGCATTATAAGTGGTATTGAATTCACTCAAGTATGTGGTGGGTAGGCGCCTTCGTAACATCAGTACCAAAAACATAACCGGAACAGTGATCTACATAGTAACGTGCACAGTAATTCAGTTATGATCTATGTGTATTTTTGTATGATATTATCATGTAATGTTTGACACATAACTATTACGCCATTGTTTCAGAAACCTGATTCAAATCCATGGTTTAACCGTCAGAAACATATCTGACAACACAAGACTAACTCATGAATGCTTATTAGGACATTATTACGTATAAACGTATGTGAGGATGTACAAATCAAAACAAAACAACGGATGTCGTTACGTTAATGCTAAATTGAAAGATTATTCATATAGGTGACGATCTGTACGAATATATCTAAAAGTTTAACATTATGAATGATGTCAAATAATTAGAAGATCATATGGAAAAGTGTAGTTATCATCGTATTCGTACGGGTGACGATTCGAACGAATACGCGCGACGACTATGCGACTCAATTTAAGCTGTAAATTTAATATTTTCATATATTTAAAATAAAAGGAAGATATTAGTTAATTTACTAGGAATTGCCACCTAAATGAAATTTATAAACTTATCTTTTAAAACCGTATCGTTTATTTCGAAAATGAAACGAAACCGACGCTTCTACGCGAAAGCGAGCGAAACCGAACGAGACCGAACACACCGGGTGTTAGAAAGCCATTAATATGGCATTTAATGCCATTACCACACCCACCTACCACCTCCATCACCTCCATTTTCGTTCACCTCTCTCTACTTTTTATCTCTAGAACCAAACCCTAGATCACTCAATCCTCCACCAAATCGAGCCATTTTGGTGTCAAAACGACCACAACAACACGTAGATCTTGAAAGTACAAACGATCTGGGACAAGAATTATCTACCTCCTTCTCTCTCTAAAAATCCGGTTTGCGTTTCTCTCACTAGAAAATCACCAAAAATCCACATAATTTCCTCAATTCTTACCCAAATCATGCAATCTTGGTATCAAATCGAAGCTCTGGACATTCCCCACACGAAGGTACAAAGGATCGGCCCTATCTCCATCTCAAACTCCTGAAATCTTAGAGAGAAGGTTCAGATATTAGGGTTTTCAACAAACCCTACAAAAACCGAGGCTTTAGCCGGTTTTAAACATCTTTTTTTCGACCCATACACCTTCTTAATGATTTTTCTCGCATATACCCACTCAAAACGACCATATATTTGACTAAAACTCGAAATGACCACATGCCATGGCAAAAACCTGTTTCGGGCGCACAGCTCATAAGAATGAGCCACTCATTCGTATGAAGTCATACGAATGAGCCACATTCGTGTGAGCTAATTTTTTTATGTAAGCTACTCATTTGCATGAGTCATTCGTGTGAGCTACTCATTCGGGTAAGCTAGTCATTAGCATCTGTCATTCGTGTGAGCTACTCATTCGTGTGAACACTCATTAGCATGAGTCATTCGTATGAATGGTCATTAGCATGACTCATTTGTATGAATAGCCATTAGCATGAGTCATTCTTCTGAATATCACAAGAATGAGTCATTTTTACTACACGAACTCAGTTAACAACTCATACTGTGAAAAGAACAATCAAATAAAGGATCACAGCTCATATAACATTTAATCAAACAAAGGACTGTGAATACATCAGTACGACAACAGTGAGCGCGTGCATTTCTTGAGTCTTAGTCAACCACTTCAACCCCAAGGTGAGTTCATATGCCCCTTTACTAATCTTCTGATTTTAAATGCAAGGCTGAGAAACATGCTAACTCTTTTAAATTATTAAAAGTTTTAGTTCATTATTCAAACATCATGGGATTTAGATAATAAATATTTCATCTTTATTATCACACTTATGTCAAGATCAATGTGTATGCTTGTGTGTGCAATAACAACAGTGACAAATCAAGGATGTTTCATGATAACATAATTTCATGAATTCATCCAAACATTTAAATAACCTAACTGATATAAGATTTGATCTTATAACACCTTGTTATTTACAATGAGATAACATGAGACAATTACAAGTGATAACAAGAATGATAATCATGATAACATTATTTCATGATGATGATATCATTCAACACATATACTAACATCGTGTAATAAAACTAGTTCTTATAACACTTTGTTAAAGACTATGAGAATACATAACACTGAGATGATGACAATGGGAGAACACATAACAACAACTAATTACTATTAAGACTGTTTGTATTATATCATAACAAGCATGTGTTCATGAGTTCATGTACAGTCTCGTAAGTCCCTTCAACAAAATCGTTTACCATTGATTTAGTGCGACTAAGCTCATGATAGCGTAGTGGAACCATAGGTTTGACAAACCGTTGGCGAGTGAGGTCGGTATGTTAATCGTAACATATTCATTGGCCGGTATCATATGACCGGTAACAAGGCTTCATCAGTCAGGTTTGGTAAACGACACCTGGTGATATTAATCTTTAGACACTGATTGTAATTAAGTCCTTCGTTTCTATTAACTGGTAGACTGAGGAATTTATTCTCCCATGTCATAATACAGGCAATAGATTCGTTGAAGGCACTGATTCTATTAAGGCTATAAATGGGATAGAGGTAAATTGGATGCATTGTGGTCTGATTACATGAGGACCACAATTGATCCCATTGAGGCTCTACACATTCAAGATTGTGAACGATATCAATGAATTAACTATCACTTCTAATATTGGAAGTGAATTACAGTTAATTCTACTATTGAGAGAAAACTAATAAGGATAAGATTAAATTAATATATTTTCCTTAAAGCATTAAGGGGTTACCATAACTTTGGTCATGGTAATATATTCCCTTCAAAACATTTTTATGCTATACATATAACACGGTTGGAAGAGAACACATCATGTGGGATTAACTGGTTGGATATCAAATAAGACAAATACAATGTGAAATGATAATTGGTATCCATAGTTGCATTACAAGTGGTATTGAATTCAGTCAAGTATGTGGTGGGCTGGTGGCTTCACTCGCGATACGCATGCCCTATATATAAGCATACTTGATATGGATGACACACTAATTGTAAGGGTAACTATGGAAATGACATTTGTGGGACAATATATGACAATAAAAATGAGACTTGTGTGTGACAAAATGACGTGTGAATAATGACTACAAGCATTTTCAATTACTAAACTTATGAACTCACCAACCTAGTGTTTACTTGTTTAAATGCATGTTTTCTAATTTGACGAACAGGTTTAGTCACCAAGCATTCAGGAGTTAAGCTAGAGGACCTTTAGAAGACCTAACTTCATTTTGTGTTGTGCATATTTTTGAAGAACAAAACTTTGAGCAATGGTTTGTAAATCTTGCGCAGATACAAGATAGCTATTTATGATTCTTTTTGGTAGATTTACTTAGTTAAATTATGAACATGAATTGTGTATTTTTATTTTGTAAATTTGTATCAACGTCATGTTAGCATTTCTTATTATATATCGTGTGCCATGTAAACAATATGATTATTTCGATTATCACATGATATCGCACCCCGAGAACCTTCTGCCCAATGGGAAAGTCGATCCAGCCCGCCGGCTCGGGGAGTGACAGATACTAATAGTATTGACATATGAACACTTCAACAAAATTCAAATATTCAAAATTTTCAAATCATGAAATTAACATCTAAAATGAAAGCAATCGAAACAGACAGCACCGATGCACACTTTAACACTGAAAACTCTTTGATTAATACATCAATTATACTAATTTTAAAGATTCAAAACCATATGACACAATCACAAACACTGAAATGATGTTAAAATGAAGATTTACCAGCCATTTATAATCAATAGTGAATAAGCAATACTGATTTACACCACAAACACAATCAAAAATCAATCACTTAATATAGATGAAAGAACACTATGAAGTCACACAGTAGTATCAAAACAGATAGTATTGATACTAATAGTATTGATACTATATATATAAAACAAATCGTTATCGATACTATTAGTATCGACAAAAATATTTTTATCGATACTAATAATATCGATATTAATATCGATGCTATCATTATCGATACTAACAATATCGATGAAAATAAAAATTTCAAAAATAACTTAACTTTGAATTTTGTCAAAAATTTCAAACCAAACATCAAAAACACCTTTATGAAATTTTTGAATTTATAAAACCTATAAAAAGAAAATCTTTTTGTATTTTTGATAAAACCTTTGAAAAGATCCATATGAAATCAAATTCAACTTATTGTTATTAAAATTTCTATGTTTTAAATTTTAAAATTTATCAGCAAACTATACACATAAATGAAATTATATTCTATGCATCTAAACATATAAGCAATATAATCAGATTATGAACAATTTAAATTTGATTATTCAGATAAAACTCAAAAATACTATAACTTAAATTAAATGCCAAGCATTATTATTATAAAATTTTAAGTAATGAATTTAAATGATTCTCACACTTAATTAGATATTAACCTATTCAACCTCAGAATTTATTTAGGATAAAATATATCCTGCCATTGATCTTTTCACATATATAATAAATTAATGGAATGGAAATTTTTCATTTTGATCAAAACTTTATAGATTAATAAATTAATGGTATGCACCAGTGAGAATAGGTCTGTGTGAAACACACAACAAAGAGTCACTATGCATATTAATAAATGAATGATATGAATTTGCAGATCTATACTGACATTTAACATAGGAAATTCAGTATATGTTTTAAAAGATCATTGATGTCATAATATGTATATATATAAATTAACTCTCAATCCATTTTTGTTGAAACTCAGTGAGTGCAAATTAATTTTAAGATATAGAACTCATTAATTCTTATAATTTTGAAATTTGTTGCCTAGTACCATCCAAAGTAAAGTATTTAAGTTTTTTCTTAAATTCAAATTCGATTATTCAATCAAATCAAATATCACTTATATGCTTTAATACACCAATTAAATATCATCAAATTCATATGCATGAATAATGACAAATTAAAATTTTAATCATTTAGAAATATTAATTCATTTATGTCAAAAACTATATCATTTTTCATAAAACTTGGATGCAATTTTCAAAGATTTTAAATTTTTCAAGAAGTGTTAAAAATTAGAATTTGAAAGTTTTCAAAACTAAAAAATTAAACTAAAACAAATTTTCAAGAGTTATTTTTCAAAATCTTTCACTCAAAATTGATCATCCACAGTCCTCCTACAAGAGAAGAAAAACGAGTTGAATCAAAAGCTTTTGTGAAAATGCCAGCAATGTTATCAACTGTATTAATTTTGAAAAGTTGAATTAACTTTTTCTCTACACAATCTAGAATAAAATGATGACGATTATCAATGTGTTTTGTTCTTTTATGTGAAACATTATTTTCAGTATTGGCTATTGCAGCAGTATTATCAATAAAAATAGGAGGAGTTGTATATTTTAAACCGTAATCTCGCATTTGTTGTTGGATCCACAAAACCTGTAAACAACAACTTGAAGCAGCAACATACTCAACCTCACATTTATATATAGCTGCAGTAAGTTGCTTCTTACATTGCCATGTTACTAGTTTATTACCAAAGAATTGATAACCCTCTGTTGTTGACTTCCTGTCAAGATTACAGCCACCATTGTCAGAATCTGAAAAAGCTATAAAATGCATGCTATCATCATATGGGTATCAAAGTCCAAAACTTGGTTTTCCATTCAAATAGCGAAAAATTTGTTTCAAAGCCTTAATATGTGAATCTTTAGGCTTTGCCTGAAATCTAGAACATAAACAAACTGCAAACATGATGTCGGGTCGGGAAGCACTTAAGTACATTAGGGAACCAATCATTGAACGATATAAATGTTGATCAACATCTATACCATTCTCATCATTCTCTAAATTATGATGAGTACAGATAGGAGTAGAAATACGTGTACAATCATTTATCTTGAACTTGTTCAATATGTCATGTACATATTTACTCTGATGTATGTGTTGGATATTGAATGTCCGATTAACGATAAGTTTAACGTTACTATAAAAGGTATGATCCAAAGAGTTACACTTTGGAAGGCAACGACTTTATGTTTAATTGTTAAACATAATATACGATCACGAATTGTCAGTTTTATCGAATTGGCTTTTATTATTTATGAAATAATAATCGGTGGAAATTAATTATAGGGAAAATTAATTCGTTAACAAATAAAGTTTTGAACTTTATTATGAGGGATTGTTAATTAAATGTTAATTAACAAACTGAGAATAAATTAAACTTCAGACATTTAATTAAATGCTACTAACTAATTGTTAGTTAGTAATATTTGGAGAGTAGTAATTAAATGGTTTAGTTACTAAAAGAGTTTACCTAAGTTAAAAGAGTTTAATTTAAAATGTAAAAGAAAAGGTGGGAATTCCAATTTTGAATTGGTAAATTCCTATATCCTAAAAAGATGGATCAACTTTTGACTTTAAAAGTAGATCCAACCTCCAACATTTTGGTACAACTCTTTGACCTACTCTCCCCTCTCTCACCCTTGGAGTCGTCGACCATCACCACCATTGGGATGGTCTTGTGGCTGCCTTACACCACCATCACCGAGCTATATAGCCGGACCGCACCAAGGCTTCATCGGGCGCATTCAAGCCGCACCAAGGGGTCACGCTAAGGGCCAAGAGGAGCCGCAGCAGGGCTGTCTTGTCCGAGCCAAGGTCACCTAGCCGAACCGTGTGTCGAGCCACGAGCCGAGCCGAGCCAAAATCTGTTTTGGTCCAATCTGGTTATTTGTAGCACGAGATCCGGACTCGGGTGATAGTAGTGAGTCAACTAGCGAGACCGTTGCCGTTCCATCGTGTGAATTTGGAACCGCTTCCTAAAGGTCGATTTCTAAAACCCGCTAAGGTTGTGTTATTTAATTTAATTGTTGTTTAAACGATTTGTAACTGGATCCTGATTTGGGAATTGGTTCGATTATGAATCAAAAGGTTATAAAATTTAAAAGCTTCCGTTGTGTCAGATCTAATCTGATAGTTTAATCCGGTTTTATGAAAACTGATTTTTTCAATTAGTGCGATTAATTGAAATTGATTAAATGAAAATTAACCTAGAATTCCCAACAGTGGTATCAGAGCGGTTTTACAAATGTTTAAATGCAATTAATAACCGATATTTGTTTGTTTTTGTTTTGTCAAAACTTTAGTTTGATAAAAAGATCGAAACTGTGAATGTGATGATTGTGATTGTGATTATGATTATGAGTCGAGCCCTAGGATCCGACCCATGTGATTGTATCTTTTGTTTTGTTTGATTGGTTGGTTTATTTGAAATCTTGTATTTTTGCTGGTATTTGGACCCGATGTAATAGAATAGGTTTCAATTTTTGTAATGTAATTTGTATTTTACAAATGTAATCAAGCAATGGATACAAGACGAAAGATAGAGACAATCGGGAAGATTGAAGATGGAGGTCTTGGATCAAGTGGGAGACAAGATTCAAGGCGTTGAATTGTAAACCCTAGAATTGTTCGGTTTGTGTTTGATGACTCGAAGTAAACCGAACAAATGAGACTTTTGCTCGTTTCATAATCACATTTTGTTTTTGTGATTGTTTAATATTTAGGAAACATAAAACAAGTAAAAACAAAATTTTTCACAATCATTGCAAAACGATAAGTAATACAAAGTGAGTTTTGTAGTTACTTTAAAGGGGGTTTTTAAACTAAAAGTGTTTTATTTTAATAAATCAGTTTATAAAATAAAATGTTTATTTTATAAAAAATAGAACTTGTTAGCTTAAAATGATTCGCGATAATTACCGACTTAGTTTAAATATGGTATTTAAAACTAATCGAGTCGAGCGTTGAAAGGAGTTTCAAACTATCACAAATCATGAACAAAATATGATTTTGTTAATATGAAATTGTACAATTTGTGTCATGCTTCAAATCGTTCAATAGTTTTAAACTAAAACAATAAAATCAATACGATTGATTAGACTAACAAATTCGCGATTATGACCAATTTGGTTTTTAATAAGGTATTAAAACAAATTAGGTCAAAATTGAAATAGGATTTCAATTAGATAGCGAATAAAAATAGACATTTTATAAAATGCACAACTATCCTTATTTAAAATTAGTTTTCCATGATGTTTTCAAAACATAAAAAAAATAATTAAAGTAATTAAATGACTCATTGGTCAAGATGTTTATTTTCTAAATTTGTGAACCTAGAGTTAGTGCTTACCCTGCTATAGGTTTATATATGTTAGAAAAGGATAAACATTTTAATTTAAATGCCACCTTAGATTTAAGACACTTTATCAATTTGACCTAACATCTAGTGTTAGTGCTTACCCTGCACTAGGTCTATGGTTTTATTGAAAAAGGAATGATCGCGATTCCTAATACAAAGGTACAAAGGTAGAAATGAGTGTTCTAACAAACCCCAAAACTTGAGGATTATGATTGTCATAATTGATTATCGCAACCCTGCTGTATTATTGTGAACCGTAAATAGAGAGCTTAGCCAATTCACTGTTCATTAAATAAACAGGATCTCACAATTCTAAATTAATTTTGTTAATGAGTCATAATTAATCTGGGATTATATAAAGCATGATATACTAAAAATTTTCTTTTGAATTTTATAGGTGTCTTTCATTGATGCTTCTAAACCTCATAGGATAAATCTCTTTCGAAATGAGTTCAATAGGAGTAATTTTTCTACTTGGATGCATCACCTTAGAGAATATTGTATGCTTTGGATAACTCTATTACTCCCGAGCCACCTATAGGCTGCACCACATCTGAAAGGATGAAGCACATTGGACATGAATGTGAGATAAAATATCTCATATTGACTTCGATGTCTCTTGAATATGTGGATCAGCTTATGTATCTCTCCAGTCATGAGATGATTAAGGAGATCAAAAGGAGTTTCCAGCCAAACAAGTTTTGGCGATTTGAAATTCTTAAAGAGGTCCAAAAGGGTTTGAGACCAGGTGGAGACGTAGGAGCTCACGTTGATAGGTTGCAAGGCTATTTTGATTGGCTTGGAAAACTAGACTATCCCATTAACCTTGAAATTGCTATTGATTTCATCCTTATTTCCTTACCAGAGGAATATGAATCTTTTGTAAAGAGTTGCAAAAGAAATATCTTTGGAGGAACAATTGATGAACTCAAGGGGATGCTCTTGGTTTAGGAAACCAAGCTGAGGATATTGGTGAGCAGTGGGAGGAAGAGACCATTGACTGCGGTCAATGAGGTCCAGTACATTTTTGCTCAGCGTCTGAAGAGTTCAGATATGCCGGGATCTTTTGGTATGCCTTGTTCATTCAACATATTTCTTGAATTGGCTAATCTTTGATAATAATGTGAGTGTCACAATTATTTCAATTATTTGCAAGTATTCTAGGTGGCTAATAAGCTGGGAGCTTGAGTCTTGAATTCCATGGGATGGAAGACAAGACAAATAGAAGAAGTGTTCTTTTATTCATTTTTCATTGATTGTTTAAATGGTTTAAAACAATTATGAATACTTTTAACATTCTTAGTTTGACTAAGAATAATGCTTCTGGTATTATTTATGCATTGATTGATAAGTTATATTTATGCTTGATAAATTGCCTAGATAGCATAATTAATATTGATTATTGATAATACAAAGTGAATTCCATATGATAGAATTAATAAAAAAGGCAATACTCATGATTCATATTAATATGAATAATTTAAAGTTTTTAAATAATTATAATTAGACAAGATTAACCTTTAAAGCAAGGTGTAATACATGAATCTCTAAACAATTGAAAATGAAATTTATTGTTACAAGAGTTTGATGATTGCACAACATGCTTAAGGAAGGTTATAAAGATTGTGATCTTTAAAATGCAATTATGTTGCATAAAACGTCTAAAAATTAACTATGAATTTTTCCATAAGGTTAGGAACCTAATGAAATCTTTGAAAGAGTTCAAAGAAGATTTACATAAAATGAAGATCTAAAAGCATCAAAAGTTATATATGATATATAACCAAAGGTTACCAAATTAATGCATATAATGTGAAACTGTTTCACAACCAAGTACACAATGATTTAGGAAATTTAATAAATACCAATACACAATGTGTCCTTCTCTTGAATATGGTCCAATGAATGAATATCCCAATGAACTAATCATATGAATTACTACACTAGCATAATTACTGGTAAATATAAATAGTTGTAGAATAAACCTGTATAAATTCCTATTTGGGGTTTGAGGATTTAACAAAGAGTTGTTGACAATTTATTTAAAATTGGATCCTCATTAATGATAAAGATAGCTATCATAAATCCCTAAAATGGAATAGATAGAATTTTCATCAATTGCTTCCTAGTGTAAGGAACTGTATGGTTGAAAATTAAATAGGGCAGATTGAAAGAGTTCAATTATGCAATGATATGATATATATGATTCAATCAACACATAGTGTTTGAATGGATTTTAAATGAGTTTAAGAACCAGTTGTTACACATGACATCTGCAGAAGCTCATGGGATAACTGTGAACCCAAAAATTTGCAGAAGTGTAACTATTGATTGATAAATACAATTTATGGGTTGGAACCATAAACACTAAGGATGCAATAAAACAAGTTAAGATAATTTTTTAACAACATTTAGATGTTGTGTAGTTGAAGTTAGAAAATTTCAATGACAATAGCAACATGGATGTGTTAGGATACTACAAATCCTAAAAACAATAGTTGTTTGACAGATAAGTAGTTAAATATCAAAACTAAATTACCATAAGAACACCTTAACTGAGTATTCTTATACGTAATTAGAAAGTTTTGAAATCCTAATATGGAAAACTTGTTGCGATAAATCCATGGTTGATAAAAGCATCTCAAGTGGGAATCCTTGTCATGGTAAGAAACTAAGGTGTTAGTTTTACCTAAAGGACAAAGATGTTATACATATATATAAATGTCAAGGCTAGTGGGAGCATAGTAAGTTCTAATGACAACATTATGCAAGTATCTGGATGACATACTAATTATAGAAAAGTGTTTCTATAATAAAGAATAAACTTTAACATATGCTGTTAAACGAAATAAGTAACAATTTTATTTGATAAAATTGAATATATATTAATGGTTAATATACAATTTATCCAATGACACTTTCAATAGAGATTGAAAATAAAAACTTAGATAAATCTTGCATAAGATGAAGAGTCACATGCAAATTGTCTATGTCAAAGCATGAAGTGTTCACTAAAGGTTAAAGAAAACAAATAAACGCATCAGAATGCTTAGAATGAAAGAGTTCATTACTAATCTCAATAAGATTCCTAATGACTAGGAATGGATTGAGAAATCATATGACAAGAATGTAACATAGTTAAGACTGTGAAATTGTAGTCATATTATAATAGAGGCATTATGAGAAAGAACTGAAAGAAAGACATAATAGTAAATAAAACTCATAAATCAGAATCTAACAATTCAGTTCACTAAATCTATTTATAGAGCTGAATATGAGGATAATGCTAATAAATATATATCCTAGATAAGGAATCTGATTTAATTTTAGTATTGGGTGCTCTACAATCGAAATAGGAAACATTAAATGTTCATTTTGATTTAATGGTTAAAGGAAAAATGAATTATGTTTCTAAATTCGAAATTTCGTACATTTTAGTATCCTTGATTATAGTATTCTAAATGTCCGTAGTCGATCAGATTCATGGGAATCAATCTGAACTAAGACTACTTGAATGCTTGGTTAGTTTATATTAATAAAAGCTCAAGTGTTAAGAACCAAGATTCATAGGCATTCATCGGAGAATGATGTCGGACGTAACTCGCTTCAAAATATTCTTCATGGATCGTTGTCATAAGCTGTTTTGATAATAAAGTATATTCGATATGCACAAATATCCTTAGACCTAAGGAGTATATTGAACTAACATTAATCAAAGGTCACTATTTGATCTTACCTAACATTGTCTTGAAAAATAGGCAGTAATAAGGGTAACGATTGGGAATGGTTCTAAGATTAAGTGGGAGTGATATGCTGCCAAAAAGATTCTATAATCTTATACAGATAAGACAAGATATTATGGCACCCTCGTTGATTTAAACTGATGTAAACGTGTGGCCACGCTCAAACTAAAAGTAGTTTGTTAGATCATTTTAAATTGAGAACGAG
Organism: Mikania micrantha; assembly: GCA_009363875.1. NCBI lineage: Eukaryota > Viridiplantae > Streptophyta > Magnoliopsida > Asterales > Asteraceae > Mikania > Mikania micrantha. The sequence continues at coordinate 90,884,123 of CM018693.1, forward strand.
AATGAGAATGCTTGAACAATATATGAGATTGAAGAGAGATCCATGTCTCATGTTCAAGGAATATCGAAATAGAAAGGATATACAGATAAAGGTTATCTGAGACTATAATTGTAAGTTAAAGTAAAGAGTTACTTAAACTATGGAGTTTTAGTCGACTTAAGAAGTTATACCTTACTAGGGGCAGCGTGATGCAGCTAGGTGTCCAACATTGTCTACGTTGAATCACTTAGTCGATGAATCGTCCAAGTGGGAGTCTGTTGGATATTGGATGTCCGATTAACGATAAGTTCAACGTTACTATAAAAGGTATGATCCAAAGAGTTACACTTTGGAAGGCAACGACTTTATGTTTAATTGTTAAACATAATATACGATCACAAATTGTCGGCTTTATCGAATTGGCTTTTATTATTTATGAAATAATAATCAGTGGGAATTAATTATAGAGAAAATTAATTCGTTAAACAAATAAAGTTTTAAACTTTATTACGAGGGATTGTTAATTAAATGTTAATTAACAAATTGAGAATTAATTACACTTCAGACTATTAGTTAAATGGTACTAACTAATCGTTAGTTAATATTTGGAGAGTAGTAATTAAATGGTTTAATTACTAAAAGAGTTTACCTAAGTTAAAAGAGTTTAATTTTAAATGTAAAAGGAAAGGTGGGAATTCCAATTTAGAATTGTTAAATTCCTAGATCCTAAAAAGATGGATCTACTTTTGACTTTAAAAGTAGATCCAACCTCCCACATTTGGTTACAACTCTTTGACCTACTCTCCCCTCTCTCACCCTTGGAATCGTCGACCATCACCCCCATTGGGACGGTCTTGTGGCTGCCATACACCACCATCACGAAGCTAGATAGTCGGGCTGCACCAAGGCTTCATCGGGCGCATGCAAGCCACACCAAGGGGTCACACTAAGGGCCAAGAGGAGCCGCAACAGGGCTGTCCTGTCCGAGCCAATGTCACCTAGCCGAACCGTCGGTCGAGCCACGAGACGAGCCGAGCCGAGCCGAGCCAAAATATATTTTGGTCCAATCAGGTTATTCGTAGCACGAGATCCGGACTCAGGTGATCGTAGTGAGTCAACTAGCGAGACCGTTGCCGATCCATCGTGTGGATTTGGAACCGCTTTGTAAAGGTTGATTTCTAAAACCCCCTAATGTTATGTTATTTAATTTAATTGTTGTTTAAACGATTTGTAACTGGATCCTGATTTGGGAATTGGTTCGATTATGAATCGAAAGGTTATAAAATTTAAATGCTGCCGCTGTGAAAGATCTGATCTGATAGTTTAATCCGGTTCTATGAAAACTGATTTTTTCAATTAATGCGACTAATTGAAATTGATTAAATGAATAGTAACCTAGAATTCCCAACAGTATGAATAAGCCGTCCTTCTTCTGATCTACTTGAATTTCCAGAAAGAAAGCTAATTCTCCAATAGTACTCATTTCAAATTTCTGCTTCATAACTGCTTCAAAATCATTGCATAATTGTTCATTTGTAACTCCAAAGATAATACCATCTACATATATCTGAACAATCAAAATGTCATCATCCTTCTTCAAGATAAACAAAGTACTATCAATATTTCTCCTTGAAAAACCATTGTCCAACAAATGAGTTGACAATGTCTCATACCACGCCCTAGGTGCTTGATGTAAACCATACAAAGCCTTATCAAGAAGATAACACTTTGTAGGATTATTTGGATCTTCAAACCCAGGTGGTTGAACAACATATACTTCTTCTTTCACTTTGCCATATAAAAAGACACTCTTGACATCCAATTGAAAGACTTTGAACTTTTTGAAGCTAGCATACGCAAGAAACAATCGAATGGCTTCAATTCTTGAAACAGGAGCATATACTTCATCATAGTCAATGCCCTCGTGTTGATTAAAACCTTGGACAACCAGTTTAGCCTTGTTCCTTACAATGATGCCCTTATCATCCTTTTTACATTTGTACACCCATATGGTACCTATGGGAATGACATCTTCACGACAATCTACTAGCCTCCAAACACCAAGCTTCTCAAATTGGCTTAGTTCTTCTTCCATGGTTGTTATCCAGGAAGACTCCTTCAATGCTTCTTTAACTTTCTTTGGCTCTATCTGACTTATAAAGCATGAGTATAAGCATGAATTCATTGTACCCTGAATACTTGACAATCAAATCTCATCTCCTTCATCTTGAGCATGTTGACTCATTTTTTGACTCCAGATTTCAAATCACCTGTGATGTTTTCAATTAGATGATTTGTATTAACTCTATGAGTCGCAATCTCCTCCACAACTATTTCTTCTTCAAGATTTGTAATATGTGTATCTAGTACTGGTTAAATCTCCCCTTGAATTTCAGATTCAACAATAACAGATGGATCATTAATTGAATAATGGAATTCATCTTCAGAATGCAAATCTTCAGAACTTTCATGTTGTTCAGGAACAAATGAAGAAGAATTATCAGTAAAAACAAGAGATCCCCCTTCAGAAGATTCAAGAATAAATCTTGGAAATAAGGAGCCATGAATATTAATCGTATCACTTAAAGATTCAGCAAGATCATTCGAAGAAAAAGGAAACAAGTTATGAAAACAGTCAAAAGACTGAATCTCAATCAAACAACCATTATAGACCCTTTCCAGGCAACGTTTCTTTGAATCTGCATACAGTGACTTCATATGCCTCTTCAATCACCCTTGTAGCCTAATCAAAAACTCTTTTGTTGAAGGAGTTAGCTGAATATCCCAAAAATTCCTTCCACAACCTTAGGCTTAAATTTTGGAGAAGTCATCTTTAAGTAAGTACATGTAGCTCCAAAAGATTCCAAATGACCAAGATTGGGTTTTCTGCCTTTAAGCAGTTGATATGATGTCTTGCCATACTTCTTGACAGTGAGAACACAGTTTAATGTATAGCATCCTGTATTAACCGCTTTAGCCCAAAAAGTAATCGGAAGACGAGAATCAGCAAGCATAGTTCTTGCTGTTTCTATCAAAGCACGATTCTTCCTTTCTGCAACACCATTTGTTGAGGGGTATAAGGAGCACTAAATTGACGAGAAATACTCTTCAGAATGTATAACAACTCCAGATCCATATGTAACATAGTTAGAGGAGTATTGATGGAATTATCAAATTTAGGCTTATGTGATTGCCTACACTGTTTTTCCTTTTTACAAGAAATACAGTGATCAGACATCACAAAAGACTGAGATGGAACAACTTCAACTAATACATTTCGGATCAAAAAATTCATTTTACGTAAATGAACATGTCCCATTCGTCTATGCCATGAAATCGAATCTTTTTCAGTAGCCTTAGAAAAGAAACAAGTAAGTTGAGAAAATGAAGTGGCAGATGACATATCCAGTTGATATGTATTATTTTGTCTTGGAGCACTCACTACAATCCAATCGTCAGGTATCATCTCACCAGGCTTCAAGATGTAACAAGAATTGTTATCAAAGATGACAGAATAATCTTTATCACATACTTGTGAAACACTTAACAAATTGTTCTTAAGTTGTTCCACAAAGCTGACATGTTCAAAACTTTTTCTGTAATTTGATAACGCTCCCTCTTTTGTAATATATCCACGAGTGTTTCCAGCAAACTTAACAAAACCACCATTAGTGCGCTTGATATTCGTCAAAAGATCCAAATTTCCAGTCATGTGCCTAGAATAACCACTATCAATATACCATTTAGTCATTGAAGTACTTGATAATGAGTCCTACATACATAAAACAAAATCAATTAGAGACTGGAATCCATATCTTTGTCATGTGACTTTTAACATGGATGGAAGAAACAACTTGAGTTTCACCAAGAGACACTTTTGCCGTAACAGTTTATATTCGATTAGGAATAGGTTTGTAAGGAATAGTCTCATTTTGATGATATACAATTTGTTTAGCTGATTTAATGATTTTCTTTGGAACAAATTTTGATTTAACACAAGTCATCAGTTTTGGATTTTCAAAAGTGGATTTGACATTTTATTTACCAAATTTCTTTTCCACAAGTGGAAAAGAATGAACAGACTTTACTGGTTTTTAATGATATTTTGAGGCTGAGCTATGTGCAGTGAATGCTGTTGTGATGAAATCAATTAGATTAATCAGCTTAGTACGCATTTTCTTCCTACTCCTCTTGGAAAGAACAATGTGTGACTGACTATCCTCCTTTGGTAGACTTAGTTTCTAAATTTTATACTTTGAACTAGACCCTTGTGAAAGTGAAGCTACAGATCCATTGCTACCAGACTTCTTAGACTCAACAGATTTACCACTATGTATATCCTAATTTACACATGGTAATGCTTGTGAAGAAGAAGTTTGTGTTGAAGACATTGCACTCTTATTTTTGATGAAAACAACATTTGATTGACATAATAACTTGTCAAGATCCTTTTGATCAGTTTGTCTTTTAACAAAGTTATGCTTTCCTTTTGTTACCCAATCCTTTTCACATATCCGATTTGGTTTTTGAAAAATCATTGAATTAGGTTTCTTAAAAACTTTATCAATCAAAGCTGGATTAATCAAACTTAAAGGATGGACATCATCACAAAAGATTTAATGTTTCCCTTTAAGAGTATAATAGATTATGTTGTTTGGTTCAACAAAAAGACATCTGTCTCTAGGAATATCAGATTACTTCTTAACATTTTCATCATTAATGTCTACATCTTCAATTATGAAAAATGCAGAAGTATTGTTATTATCAAACAAATTTGATACATCAGATTTCTGTTTAACATCAAATTTTAAACCAGACACATCTCTATGATCTTGTTCATCACCATCACAAACTTCTTTCTTGATCCCTGAATCCTCTATCCTTGTTCCTGCATATTTAATACAGACAAAACTAGACAAGTTAGTTAAATCATTTGAAAACATGTCTAAATTCTTAGGGGTTTTAGCAACATATGGAATAACATTTGGCTCTTCATGAAGCGACCCATAAAGATGGTTAATAGGAGGAGGACCATTCATATAACCAATCCCATAAGTACCTGGATTGCTTACATGATTAGCCACAGTGTTATCAAAAATCATTTGAGCATTAGACAAACACTCAATCGATTTACATTTCTTTGTTCTATCTTTCAATTCATCAATCATGTGATTGATAATTTCCTGTTTATCTACCAATTGCAAAGTCAATGTTTTAATATCAGCACTATATCCCTCAAGATTATTTGTATATTTTACTTCATTAGTGACATATTTTTCAACATTATCTTCAAAACATGTGACATCAGCAATCAATGATTGATTGTGCCTAGCCACCATATCAAGTTTGCCTGAGTAAGCACAACATTTTAAACAAGTTGGTTTAAGATTAAGATTTCTTCCTGATTATAATTCAACCTCTTTTGAACTTGTCTGAGCCATGAATGCAACATGAGATTCATCATTTACTTGAACCTTCTTAGCATAATATTGCCAATCAGTACCACACTCATCTTCAACAAGTAAAGCTTTATCTTTAGCTACAGGAGTTGCCTTTGAACTTGTAGTAGTTGCAGATGAAGAAGTAGCAGGAGCCCCTCTTCGAGGATCAAACTTGTCAGATTTAGAACCAGTTTCAAACCTTGAATTGTTTCTTATTCCCATCTCACATTCTCTGGAAAAATGTCCTAAATTCCCACAATTGTAACATTTTACCTTATGTTTTGAAAAAGAAAGTTTCTTCTTTGAATTTCAAGAAATTTCAGTTGTTCCAGTCCTTTGAAGAAATCTCCTTGCCCTTCTGGTTAACATGGCCATCTGCCATTGAATATCCATTTCTTTCAAGTCATCTTGTGATGCCCCGATCCCGGGCACCTAACAGAGGTTGGTTTTCATAATAAACTCATAGCTCTTAAACCAAAAACTTTTATAAACATGCAGCGGAATTTAAAACATCGATTTTAGTATACAATGTATACTTAAATAAATTGTATCAAAACAACTGTGATTGCCAAACCATCAGACTTCCATTCCCGAGCCTCGAGCTTCATGCATTCTCTTACCTTAGCTTCAAGCTGACTTACATGCTAAAATGTCAGCCTACGCTGGTGAGTTCTAGTTTTCATAACATCATAAATGTTTTATTGAGTTAAAACATTATTTAACATAATACATCATAACGTTCACATAACCCAAACATAAACATCATAAACATCATGAACATCATCATCATACATCCACGGTCATTAACATGAATAGTGGGCTTATGCCGGCACAAGGCTCCATGTTTATAGTCCGATCGACTCTTACCATGTTTATAGCTCGATCGACTCCATGTTTATAGCCCGATCGGATCCATGTTTATTGTCTGATCGACTCTCATGTTTATAGTCCGGTCGACTCCATGTTTATAGCCCGATCGGATCCATTTTATCGTCTGATCGAATCTCAAGTTTATTGTCCGGTCGACTCCGTGTTTATAGCCCGATCTGATCTCATGTCAAACTTACCCAGTACAAGTACTGGAGCATCAGTCATACTTTTCCAGTACAAATACAGGAACATCATTCATATACATGTTATGCTAGCATCGTATCATCATAACTCTCGTAACAACAATATCTCATAACATCAAGTACTACCATAGTATTCATCATCATTTCCTCATCATCATAACATCATATCATGGCATGTTAGCGCTTTATCTTAACAATATCCTAATCACATAGGAATTAATCATATCATATTCATATCATGCAAGCCTATTAATATCATAGCATCATTACATCATATCCTAACAAATTAGGATTTCATTTTAGCATATCATCCTTTAACCATACATAGCATATCATAGCATATCATCATAGCTTGTTATCATGCATTCATCATACTTTCATCCTAGCAGTCTAGGATCTCATCACGTCATATCATTTTATAACTATCACTATAGTTATCATCATAGTAGCATGTTTTCACATAGGCATCATCATATCTCATTAAAATGCATTCATTCTACTTAGCACACTTTCATGCATACATCATCATGACTCATTAACATTCATTCATCATCATAACATAGCTACATATCATCATAACATATTAACAACATGTATGTCAGCCCAAAACACAAGTACACAAAAAGTTTGAAATAGGGCATCTAGAACTCACCTGACAGTAGCTCCTTATATTCTTGACCGAACTCCTTAGCCAAGACTTAAGAACCTACATCATTATATTATATTATCTTATCACATTCCATCCCTAGACTTAGAATTTATTCTAAGTCCTCATAGCCAACTAGTTCCCTCTAATAATCCAAGTTCTCGAAACTATTAGTATTGGAAACCCTTGAAGTTCACAAAGAAATGTCCATTTAACTAGAAATAATCTTCTCACGAAGATTTTAACTAGATACCAAATATGCAAGAAAAACCGACAATCTTTCACTTTACAGCTTTTAAGATTGGTTAAACATTTAGAACATTTAAAACATAATTATTATTCCTATGAACCACTACGTCTAGCAATCCATTTACTAATCAAAAACACAAAGTAATTGATCTAACATGCACCTGTTTTATGAAAGAAATTCATCAAAGAACATGAGGAATAATTGATTACACCATAAATACATCTAAATATTCATACACATCTAAGAATAAAAACCAAATCCTTATGTCATTGAATCATCACAAACATATGGTCCACAATCCACAAAATCAATAAACATGCACAATCATCATAACCTAGGTAGTTCTAAGGGTCTAGCCCACAATCATTTCACAAACAATGAAAGATCCAGTCAAAAACCTAATAGAAAACATCATCAATCAATACAAACAAGAAAGAAACCAAAACCGATTGTTGTACACCCTTTAATTTTCAATCCTAGGGCTTCCAAATGTTGAATCTTGCCTTGGGTTTCCCATGGGTGTCGCGTAGCGAGACGAGCACAAAATTTCTGATTTCTTGTTCTCTCTATTTCCATATTCGTCCTCGCACTACCAGGAGCTGGTTTTTTTCATTCTTGTACCAAATGTGTATGTTTGTGACCTAAAAGCATCAATTTTCAGAATTGTGAAGAACCAGCTAAAAATAATTAAAAACTAAACAATTATGTACAAAAACCAAAGAAAACAGACTAATAAATAGATGTGTTTTCCAACACATCACGTCCCCACACTTAACTATTTTTCGTCCCTGAAAATGACTTATGCAAAATGGAATCATAGTCAAGCAATAAGATCTCAAATCTATTAAGCTTATTATATCAAAATCATATGCTTTGGAAAAGATTGTTGGTATATTTGTCCTTCTAAACCCAAACATTGATCATTTAGTTCCTTAATCATGATCCTATGTGTTCATGTTCTAGCACTCAACTCATGAGACCCACACTTATGTGTGCAATAAGCAAGACTAATGCCTTGGATATCTGAGAGTCTCCAAGCAATAGCACTCTTTTGAACCTTCAACACATCAAGCAAATGACTCTTCTCCTCCTCACTCAACCTACAAGAAATCACAACAGGTAGAGAGGAATCCTCACCTAAAAATGCATACTCCAAATGGGATGGAAAAACCTTAAGCTCTAAAGAAGGTGGTGACTCTACTGATGGTTTCCTACTATCCTCTCTCAAGTCATCAAGCTCTAAAACCACAACAATCATAGAAACACTCTCCTCAATTATCTCTACCACCTCCTCACTACTCTCAACTACCAAATCAGCCCCACATACGTACTCAGGACACCTATCTACGTGTGACATGAATGAATTTATGAAGTAGACAGAATTGCAAGGATCACTAAAATCATCTTGATCACCCGGATGTCTCATAGACTTCACAACCTCGAATATGACAGTCTCATCACCCCCTCTAAGAGTGAGCTTACCATCAAAAACATCAATGATGGCCTTAGCAGTCCATAAGAAAGGGCGACCTAAAACGATAGGAACAGTCTCATCGGCCTCCATATGAAGAATCACAAAATCAACGGGGAACACGAATTTATCAACCTTCATTAGAAAGTTCTCAACAATCCCCCGTGGACATTTGACCGTCTGGTCAGCAAGAGAAAAGGTCATGAACGTCGGAAGTAGGTCACCAAGGGCTAGCTTCTCATATAAAGAATAGGGCATCAAATTGATGCTAGCACCTGAATCTGACAACGCGTGTCTCTGAGTGTCACTACCAAAATGGCATGGGATTGTGAAAATACCCAGGTCTGTCAATTTCTCTGGTAGTTTGTTCAGAATCACCGCAGAATACCCTCCACTCAATGGAACATTAGAAAGTTCCCCTAAACGATCCTTCTGCTTGAACAAATCCTTCAAGGATTTGGCATACTTAGGCATATGCTGAAGGGCCTAAATAAAAGGAAGATTGATCTTCAACTGTTTGAACATGTCAAGAAAATGATCACACTCCTTAGCATGCTTCTAATGAGCTAATCGAGCAGGGTATGGAAGACGTGAATGATCGATCTTAGGATCAGGCCTAACCTCAAACTGTCTCTTCTCAATCGGCTCCTCCACAGGAGATTCACTGTTCGGTGCTGTACTTGCTGGGCTTGGCCTCATGTGCACCACTCCAGGAGTATCCATCTCTATTTCCTCATCCACCGGTTCCTCTTCAACCAACTCAACCGGTGGAACAACTCTCTCACCTCCCTTACCACTCCGAGTGGTGACGACTTTGACATGAGCATTTGGATTAGGCTGAGTACTATTGTAAACTGGCCTTGGGGCCTCTAACCCAAATGCTTAGCATTGTCACCAACAGATATCTGAAGATCAAGGAAAGTAGATTGTTGGTTTTTTAAAAGGATGTCATGCTCAGCAACTCCTCTATCCTACCCTTGTTACCACTACCACCACTACTACTACCCCCTCCCGATGTGTGACTCGGATTACTAACAGATGAGTGACCCTACCCCTGGTTATGAGTTAACCCAGATTGGAGACCAGGGGGATGACCGAAAGAACGCCAATTGAAGTTTGGGTGGTTTTTCCAATTTTGGTTCTAAGAGTTGTTGAAAGGGTTAGTGTTACCCCGACCTTGATCCTCAGCTAATCAATTTGCTCCTGATTGACCACTAAACACTCAGATGTAGCCTGACCACCCTTACAAATCTCACACCTATCCACCTTCATCTTCAACTCCATCACATCTCTCGAAGAGGCCTCGAGAGCAGCTGCCACACTAGTGTCCACATTGATGTGGTTAACTCCCCTCACTGAAGAGGAAGAACTAGTAATAGGAATGGAATTCCTATTAGCAGACCACTGCTCATACTCAGCCTGAGCAAAACTCTCAAAACATATCATTACACTCAGCCACATCCCTCTTACCCATGAGGTGGCCCCAAGCAGATGTATCAAAACGTGCACGAGTCTCATAAGTAAGCCCATTGTAGAATTTATCTACAAGAGCCCAATCAGAAAGACCATGATGGGAGCATCTGCTAAGCACATTTTGGAATCTCTCCCAAGCAAGGTAGTATGGCTCATCAGGTGCCATACAGAAGGAATGGATCTCATCACGAAGGCGGGCTGCCTTGGCAGGTGGACAGTACTTCTTAAGGAACACATCCCTAAGACTGCCCCATGTCATGAATAATCCAGGTGAGTGCGAGTCAAGCCAAGTGGCGGCTCTACCCGCAAGTGAAAACGGAAATAGTTGCAGAAATATCGCATCCTCAGTGGCACCTTGAAGATTGAAAGTACTACAAATACGAGTGAGGCAAGCTATGTGTGCCGGAACATCCTCATCATCACGACCATTAAACTGAGAATTGTTAATGGCACTCATTAGGTATGAGGGTATCAGCCATGAATTTTCATTCGTGATGTTTGGCACAATGATGGATTATTAAGTCCCGAGAAACCCTTGGTGGATTGATGGTGAACGGTGCGACGGTTTGCCATAGGTGGGTTTAAAGGAAGATGAGGGCTAGAATGGGTAGAAGAACTAGATGATGATGATGATGGTGTGGATTCAGAAAGATCAGCGGAAATGGGAGTAGAAGCACTTACCTCGCTAGTAGAACCTTCTTAAAACTGCCATGAATCACTCCATGATAGTAATGAAAGCACAGGTGGCAGTCCTTGTGAGCAGAAGTGTGGCATGCACTACCAAACCTACAAATAAATAAAAAATAACTAAAAATAAATTAATCAAAACAAAATAAAATAAACCTGAAAATAAACTAAACAAAATTATGCACACATAAGAAAAGAGAACCAGTAAGCACAATCGACTAAGAAGTTCCCGGCAACGGCGCCAAAAACTTGACGTGCACAAAGTAGTTAAATTAAAATTAACAAAATCAAAACTAAGCTTAGCACTAAGTAATACTCTAGACTCTCTAAAACTAAAATGCTGACAGGCAAGTGAACCTATCGAAACTAGTAAAGTAAAAACAAATCCGGATATCAAACCCACAGACTTGTATAGAAAATACTAACTAGACTCAATGACTTATCTATACAACTTTGTTTAGTTAAAAATTATAATTTGAAAGGGGGGTTTGGCTGAATAATTAAAATTATACTAAAAGAAATAAATGACCTAAAATGACTCAAGACTAAGTAGCAAAATTTAACCAAGAAGTGATGATGAAGAAGTTACTACCTAGGGTTGAATCCTATACATGCTGTAACACCCCGACCGACGGCGGAATCATCGGGATGCCACGAGGGATGTGTAGATTGTTCAAAAGCTCGTGGGCATCTAAATCAAATCATCATATATCATTTAATCAACCAAAATAATTACACAAAAATCATGTTCATCATGAATCAAGTACATTAGTTACACAAAAGAATTAGTTAAACTAACTAAACTCTAATCGCCAGAAATTTAGTTAATTAACTAAGTCCAAGGTCCTATATGATGATGTCCAAAATAGAAGAGATCCTCTCTTCATTCCTACTTGTCTCCATCACCTGAAACATGTAAGAAATCAAGTGTCAACTACAAAAGTAGTTGGTGAGTAATCATAAGTTTTTATATTTAAAAATGTTTTAGTAAAATGAGTTTGAAAGTTTATGCTTAAAATGGTTTTATAAAATGCTTTGTTTAAAACGAGTATAAAACTTATGATCTTCTTGAGAAAATCCATATGAATACCTGTATGAGATAATCCAACACACATCCATCAATTCAACAGCCAAACACATACACAATCACATAACCACATAACCAAATCAATCATAGCCAATCACAAATAATCATAATCAAATATAGATAATCAATCCACAAACTAATCAACCAATCTCATCAACCATATTCTCAAATAATGTTCGTGACTATACATGATCATTATGTAATTAACATAAGTTAAATACATGATTCATGGAGTGGTAGCTAACCACGTGACAATACATGAATCCAAAGCAATTAACCGAAGTCAAAAGCAATGATTCACGGATGTGGAACTCATCCACGTGACAATACATGAAGTCAAAGCAATTAACCGAAGTCAAAGGCAATGATTCACGGATGTGGAAATCATCCACGTGACAATACATGTAATCTTTGTTATTGACCGAAATCAATAACAATATTTACACGGATGAATAATAATGACAATCAGTGATAATTCATAATATGAATATCATAATGATAAACAGGTATTATCCTTGTGTTATCAAAATAATATTTAAACTGGTATACATGTTTCACCTCCGAGTTTTTAAAACTAAAACAGTTTAAAGAAAGGGAGGTTATGAGAACTCACCTAAAGTCCTTAGTATAAATGTTCTTGTATTGTGCGCGCTCGCGTAAGTAACTCAAGTCAACTCAACAATCTGTGTTCATCATATGATCGTGTTCATAAGTTTAAGTATGACATTGTCATCAGATGCTTAAACTTATTTAGTTTTTAACTCCCAAGTATTCGTTAATTTAATTAACTCGATCTAAGTGAACATATTACACTTAAGATTTTATTTTCTATTATTACATATGGATAGTTCAACCTTTTTATAAATGTTGACTATCTTATATTTACGATAGTCTTTCAAATCAATATGTCAAGGTTATATAATTTGTGAGGCTTTATCCTTATAACTTAGGTATATTCCTTCTTAGTGCATGCATGTATAATCATTCCCCTTCCCTCATGATTAGAATTGTAATTAAAACTTTAGCTTAAGTTTAATACACAAATCTTGGGAAAATGTTCAATATTATGTTTTAAAAGGGTAACAACTATGTTCTCCTTATAAAATGTTTCAAGCCATGTGGATTCATAACCAAATTTCTATTCTTATTATAAAAGGTGATGGCTTTAACTCATTACGCATGCATGGCTATATAAATGCGTGTATATATATATGTTATTGCTTCCTATTGCCTCCAATCCTCTTAGATTATTAGGTGTTAGTTTGATTACCCACAGGGGCAGCGAACCTATAGAGGTTAGGGCTGAAGGTTCGGCTTCCACCATATAGGGTTCGTGGCCCATGGTTCGGCCATGATGAGAGCTCGGTGACCAACAGGCTCGGCCAATCTCAAAGGAAGAGGGTTCGTGAGCTCCTATAAGTTCGGCTAATTCATCCTAAGGGTTCGTCGAGTGTAGGTTGGTCATGAAAGGTTCGTGAATCGTATGGGTTTCGTCCAACTTAGAGGGTTAGCTCCATATTAGGTTCGCCGGCTAGAGTTAGGGTTCGCCACCTCAAAAGGTTCGGCTAACCCCACGAATCCAGTGCTGGTTCGGGGATCCCATGCAGGTTCGCCCAATAGAGCTCGGCTGTACAAGGTTCGTTAATCAGAGGAAAAGGTTCGGTATCCCTAGGGTTCGCCACCCTAGGGTTCGGCCCCCAAAGGAAACAGGTTCGCGAGCCCACAGGGTTCACCCCTACCTGCTGTCGTGAGTCCAGATCCATCAACCTCGAGTTCCTGCATTTTCATGACCATCTATGGCTTCTCTACTGCTACTACTACACCAATTAACACATTTAAAGGTCCTAAAATCTGTTTAGTAGAATGGTGGCCAAGATCTACAAGTTTTCTAATCAAAACCGAAATATAAACTCAGATTTACCTCTGTTCTTCGTTCAAATGTAAGGTTTCTTCGTATCCTCTTGTTCCCCTCGATCACACGAACTCGTGGGCGCCGAGATCTCCCGATTTCGTCAAGAAACGAGCCCGAAATGCTAGAGAGAAGTTAGAGAGAGAAAGTGAGCTCGTTTTTGGAGCTTAGAGAGAGAAAGAAAGAATTAAGAAATGAGAAAGATGAAGCTATGCTTCTTCCTTATATCGCGATCCATTTCCCCGTGCTCGGTCTCGTTTTTAACGCGATAAAATACAATAAATGGTCGGTTTTTAACGAAAACATATTTAACACGTAAAATATTAAAATAAATAGGTTTCGTATTAAATAGAATAGTTTTAAATAAATTGTTTCGTAAAACGATCCGTTTCATTTACGTTAATTTAATTGTTTAAATTATCCGGTTATTCGGAAATAAATTTTTAGTTGTGATTCCTAATAAACGTTTTAAATTTTCATTTATCAATTTAATATCGTTTGATATTATTTAATATCTCGTCGAAACGCGTTACTCGCGTACGTATTATAAAGATCGTCACCTTTGCGAATCCGACGCTCGTATCGTATTTCGATTTGATTTATTATTTATGGAATATCGTTTTAGAACATTATTCTTAATAATCATATTCGTGTGAATCGTCACCCACGCGAATACATTATTAAGTTAATGTTTCTGAATCAATACTCGCGTTTAATTAATGTTCGTAACCTCACATCGCGTAATTAATTCCCATTATTTAATAACTTTAATATTATCATTTCCCCAAACCAGAACCCACTAAACCCTAGTCACTGAAACATCCATAATAAACCGAAATATGCATATATATAGGGCATATGTAAGGGTCAGTCGCAACTGCCCTAGCCACCGTCCCACCGCTATTTCGATAAACCATGACCATGGGTCCTTGACTACGTTTAGTAACCAGACTCAAACAAACTCCCAATTCCATCTCAATCCATTCTCAGACCAATAATCCATCATTATCAGTGATAAGTAACCGCGATAAACACTACGGGTCTGTTTAGTTGAATTACAACTAAACTTCCCGTGGTTTACGCGTATAATAAATTATAATCATGTATACCAGTAACAGTGATAATATCAGTAATGTCAATCAATAATTTCATAATCATTCATAATAAATAAATCTCCAGTCGTAACAGTACAATCGTACGGATGTACGGACGTACGGACAACTGAAAGTACAGTGATGTTACAGTCTCCCCTAGTTAAAGGAATTTCGTCCCGAAATTGAACTTGGAGTGACCGTAGTAAATAAATGTGGGTACTTAAGCTTCATCTGATCTTCCCGCTC
The DNA here is from genome assembly GCA_009363875.1 of Mikania micrantha. Taxonomy (NCBI): domain Eukaryota; kingdom Viridiplantae; phylum Streptophyta; class Magnoliopsida; order Asterales; family Asteraceae; genus Mikania; species Mikania micrantha. The sequence goes on from CM018693.1 coordinate 90,899,479, forward strand.
CCATGTGAATTCTGGACCCCGCTTCGATTCCCAACGTACTTTGACAATTGGAATTCTACTGCGTTTGAGCTGTTTAACCTCACGATCCATTATCTCCACTGGTTTTTCAACGAAGTGCATGGTATCATCGATACGAATGTCATCGAGTGGTACCTGAAGATCTTGATCAGCTAAGCACTTTCTTAGATTGGACACGTGAAACGTCGGATGCACATTACTAAGTTCAGGAGGAAGTTCCAATTTGTAAGCAACCTTCCCGATCCGTTCAAGGATCTTAAAAGGGCCAACATAACGTGGAGCAAGCTTCCCCTTTTTTTCCGAATCGAACAACGCCCTTCCAAGGCGACACTTTAAGCAATACCATATCTCCCACTTCAAACTCTAAAGGTTTTCTTCGTTTGTCCGCGTAACTCTTCTGTCTGCTGCGAGCAGCTAACAGATTGTCGCGGATCTGGCGGATCTTGTCAGTCGTTTCCTGAATAATCTCTGGGCCAGTAATCTGCGAATCGCCGACTTCGGTCCAACAAATAGGTGATCGACATTTCCTGCCATAAAGAGCTTCAAACGGTGCCATACCAATGCTCGCGTGATAACTGTTGTTATACGAGAATTCAACCAATGGTAGATGGCTATCCCAATTGCCACCGAAATCGATGACACAAGCTCTCAACATGTCTTCCAATGTCTGAATCGTTCGCTCCGTTTGACCATCCGTTTGAGGATGATAAGCAGTGCTAAGATCCAGTCTTGTTCCAAAAGCTTCATGTAGTGATTCCCAAAATCGCGCCGTGAAACGAGCATCACGGTCCGATATTATGCTTAAGGGAATACCATGTCGGCTAACGATCTCATCAATGTAAATACGAGCTAACTTCCGCACAGGGTAAGTTTCGCGTATCGGTAAGAAATGGGCCGACTTAGTCAATCTATCAACAATAACCCAAATGCTATCTTTACTGTTTGCAGTTCGTGGGAGTTTAGTAATGAAATCCATGGAAATATTCTCCCACTTCCACATCGGTATCTCTGGTTGTAATAACAATCCCGAAGGTCGCTGATGTTCGGCCTTGACTTTGGCACAGTTAAGGCACTTAGACACATATTCAGCAATATCCTTCTTCATTCCAGGCCACCAGTACAAGCCCCTAAGGTCTTGATACATCTTGTCAGAACCTGGATGGATCGAGTAACGAGACTTATGAGCTTCATTCATAATCACCATCCTGAGATCACCCCTGTTCGGTATCCACAACCGATTCAAATAATACATCAAACCATCATCCTTAGTTTCCAATAAAATTTCAGCCCCACAAGACATCTCATTTTTCAAGTCATCTTGAGCTAATGAGTGTTGTTGGGCTGTGAGAACATCATTTCGGAGACTATTGTGCACTCGGACACTACGGATCTGAACTTGACTTTTGCGACTAAGCGCATCTGCTACTACATTCGCTTTACCAGGATGATAGCGAGTTTCACAGTCATAATCATTCAACAGTTCAACCCATCTCCGTTGTCTCATATTGAGTTCTTTCTGATTGAGAATATGTTGCAAGCTTTTATGATCAGTGAACACTACACACTTAGTGCCATAAAGATAGTGTCTCCATATCTTCAAAGCAAACACGACTGCACCAAGTTCCAAGTCGTGTGTGGTGTAGTTCTTTTCGTGAATCTTCAATTGTCTTGATGCATAAGCCACAACCTTTCCCCGTTGCATGAGAACACAACCGAGACCTAAGTTGGATGCATCACAATAAACCACAAAATCATCATTTCCATCAAGCAGTGTCAAGACAGGAGCATCACAAAGTTTCTGCTTCAAGGTCTGAAATGCCTCTTCTTGCTTTGGTCCCCACTCATATGGCCTATTCTTCTGAGTCAAAGCAGTGAGAGGGACAGCAATCCTGGAGAAGTTCGATATGAACCGCCGATAATAACCGGCAAGTCCAAGAAACGATCGAATCTCCGTCGGTGTCTTCGGTGTACTCCAATTCTTCACAGCATCAATCTTTGCAGGATCTACGTGTACACCATACTCGTTGACTATGTGCCCCAAGAATTGAACTTCCTTAAGCCAGAATTCACATTTAGAGAATTTGGCATACAGTCGCTCCTCTCTTAGGATCTCCAAAACCAACTTAAGGTGTTTCTCGTGTTCTTCCTTAGTCTTTGAGTAAATCAAAATATCATCAATGAATACAATCACAAATTTATCCAAGTATGGCCTGCAAACACGGTTCATGAGATCCATGAAAACCGCAGGTGCATTGGTAAGACCGAAAGGCATTACCAGAAATTCATAGTGGCCATATCTTGTTCTAAAAGCTGTCTTGGGAATATCATCATCATGTACGCGAAGCTGATGATACCCAGACCTAAGATCGATCTTTGAAAACCATGCCGAGCCTTGTAGCTGATCGAAGAGATCATCGATGCGCGGCAGTGGATATCGATTCTTGATTGTGAGTTTGTTCAACTCGCGGTAGTCGATGCACATTCGGAATGACCCGTCCTTCTTCTTGACAAACAGGACCGGTGCACCCCATGGCGAATGGCTCGGGCGAATGAATCCTTTATCGGTAAGTTCTTGCAACTGGCTTGCCAATTCTTGCAACTCCGAAGGCGCAAGTCTATAAGGAGCTTTGGCGACTGGGTTCGCACCAGGAACTAAGTCAATTCGGAACTCAACTTGACGTTCTGGTGGAAGACCCGGCAAATCATCTGGAAATACTTCTGGAAAATCTCGTATCACTGGAACATCTTCAATCTTCTTTCCTTTCTCTTTCTTCTCCACAATGTGAGCTAGAAATGCTATACATTTCTTTCTAAGGTACTTGTGTGCTTTAGTGCAAGACATTAACTTAAGACCTTTACTAGCAGTTTCTCCAAATATTCTCAAAGTTTCACCCGAAGATAAGGGAATACGAATATACTTTTCATGGCATACAATCTCCGCTTTGTGGGTGGCTAACCAATCCATGCCTATGATAACATCAAAGCTACCAAGATGCATAGGTATAAGATCAATTGGGAAAACGTGATCATTTAAGTTCACCGTACATCCAACGATAATAGTGTCAATATCAATAGTGTTTCCGTCAGCCACTTCCACATTGAACGGTTTATCTAAATATGTACGTGTTCTACCAAGCAAGCATTCAAAATCATATGAAACGAAACTCCTATCAGCACCAGAATCAAATAAGACAGATGCATAAGAGTTGTTGATCAGAAATGTACCGTTGACCACATCCTGGTTGGCTTGAGCAGCTGGAGCATTCAGTTGGAAAGCCCGGCCTCTTGCCACCCTCTGATTGTTCCCGATCAACTTTGGGCATTGATTCCTGAAGTGACCCACTTCACCACACTCATAACAGGCTCTTGCCTGTGCCTGAGGTACCTGGCGAACGGGTACAGCTGGTATAGGTTGTGCATGAGGAGCTGGCAGTGCAAGCGGTGCATGTTGCAGCCTTTGTGCTTGCGGTGCACTCCGACAAACATTAGCAAAGTGACCAAACTTGCCGCAGTTGTTGCAGACGCGACATGGCAAATTTGGTACGTGATGATATCTGCAGGTATTACACTGAGGAGTGTTCCCAATGAAATTCCTGGCAGTTGAATTGTTTGATGATTGCTGCGCAGACTTAGCAGCAGGAGCAGTGACCATGAAGTTCCTGGTCTTTCTCTTTTTGTTGCTGCTTTTGGATGAACTAGCAGCTTCAGACTTGACTTCAGTTTTGACTTCCTTTGCAGCAGTCTTGGTGTCAGTCTTCTTGTATCCTTTCCTAGTAAGCGTTCCATTCTTCACATGGTTATCAGTAAGAGTTGCAGATAGACGGATAGCAGCTTCAAGTGTTTTAGGATTACTCCCGTAAACCGTATCCTGAATCTGTACCGGCAGTCCGCCGATATATTTCTCAATCGCCCTATCCAAGGGTGTCACCATATGAGGCACTAGTAGACTATACTCATGGAATTGAGTATTGTAGAGGACATTCTCCCCGCTGTCCTGCTTGAGTTCCCAGAACTCAGTCTCCAGTTTCCTCATCTCACTGCGAGGACAGAATTCAGTGGTCATCAAGTTCTTGACCTCAGTCCACGTCAGTGCAAGTGCAGCACCCACTCCCCTAGTTCGCTTTTCCCCATTCCACCATGTTAGTGCTCTCTTTTGGAAAACACTAGTGGCATAGCGAACTTTCAAGTTCTCGGGACATTCGCTGTTGATGAAGGTGTTCTCCATACTCTCGAACCACTGCAGCAGACCAGTGGCCGATTCAGCACCCGTGAATTTCAGAGGATTGCAGGAATTGAAGTGTTTGAATGTGCAAGTTGGAGGGTTTGCACCACCTCTGTTCTGGTTGATATTCTGGTTAGCCTGAGTCAATTGGCTCACCAATCCAGAAATAAGTGTGGCTAACTCTTGTATGCCGGAGTTGGCATTACCGTTGTTAGCATCCCCACTGTTTGAGTCATCTTCGTTGTGACGGCGAGGCGGCATGTTTCTGAGAAATTAGAAACATGTTACTACCGTTTACAACGTAAGTCATACAAACAATGGTCAATTGAGTTTATTTTAAACAGTTAGGATTACATATAGGAACTATATTTATTTCCTATCTGTTATTTAAACTCATAATGTCTATAGATTTGCCTAGTATTATTCTAAGTGTCCTAGTTGGTCATAACTAGTGTTAGCTAACTATTCCTAGGTCCTATACATTCCTCACTCTATACTAACACCGACAACCTCCCAATGCAATGCAACAAGCTTATATATAGGGCATATGCAGAGGTAGATCGCAATCTCCCCTACACCGTCCCACCACCGTTCCATTGCACCACGATTATGCCCTTGCTAGTGTGTAGAGTGTGTCATGTATTTCACCATAATCTCACTTCACAAACCTTATCCTAAATAGGATAATTTTGAGTGAAGTGATCACTAGTGTCCTTGAACAATTAGGTTTGCCTAATGTCTAAGTTCACCTGACATGTAGGCTTGCCTATTTCTAAGTTCACCTAATGTCTAAGTTCACCTGACATTAAGTTTCCCCCAATTGTATAAGTTCACTAAAATCCATATCAATCCCAATGTAGATAATCATCATTAAGGGTTCATATCATCACGAAGTGCTCTTATTGTCACTAAGTGTTCATATCCTCCCTATAGTTTATTCTCATCAAGTGTCCATACCATCACTAAGTGTTAGTATCATCACTATGCGTTTATATTATCATCAAGTGTCTATATCATCACCCAAGTCCATATTCCATCACTAATCGCTCATATCGTTCATTAATCCTATGCACCCTACGTGTCCAATCCGTATGTTTTTATAAGGGAATTTATAAGTGTTTATCAAGTGTGATCATCCAAAGTGTCAATCCAAACCAACCTTAACCAACAGACCATCAACATCCATCTCACAATAATTCCTAGTAATATCCTAAGTTCCTGACACTGACAGACCCCCAATATACTACAAATGGTATATGTATAGGGCATATGTAGGGGTCAGTCGCAACTGCCCCAGCCACCGTCCCACCACCTTTGTAGTATACCACGAGTGTGTCCTTGTCTGGAGTTTATAGATAAAACAAATAATTCCTAAAGCAGATAATTCCTAAGCATTTAATTTCTTAAGCAGGTAATTTTCCAAACGGGTAGTTCCCACATTCTTCAATACTGACATCCACCCAATGTACCGTAAATGGTATATATATAGGGCATATGTAAGGGTCAGTCGCAACTGCCCTAGCCAACGTCCCACCACCTTTACGATACACCACGTGCATGTCCTTATCGAATCATTAGGGCACACGTAAGCAAGAAATTAATAAGCAGCATATATATCAGATGTATAACAGGAGTTCAGTTAACATGTAATAAACACATAAGCATGAAATCCTGAATATACTAACTAGTGTATGAAATTAATTCATACTAGGGTATCCTACGGTTATAGACTAGGTCAACCATTTCTGATAACCTAATTCCCTATAACCCAGGCTCTGATACCAATCTGTAACACCCCGACCGACGGCGGAATCATCGGGATGCCACGAGGGATGTGTAGATTGTTCAAAAGCTCGTGGGCATCTAAATCAAATCATCATATATCATTTAATCAACCAAAATAATTACACAAAAATCATGTTCATCATGAATCAAGTACATTAGTTACACAAAAGAATTAGTTAAACTAACTAAACTCTAATCGCCAGAAATTTAGTTAATTAACTAAGTCCAAGGTCCTATATGATGATGTCCAAAATAGAAGAGATCCTCTCTTCATTCCTACTTGTCTCCATCACCTGAAACATGTAAGAAATCAAGTGTCAACTACAAAAGTAGTTGGTGAGTAATCATAAGTTTTTATATTTAAAAATGTTTTAGTAAAATGAGTTTGAAAGTTTATGCTTAAAATGGTTTTATAAAATGCTTTGTTTAAAACGAGTATAAAACTTATGATCTTCTTGAGAAAATCCATATGAATACCTGTATGAGATAATCCAACACACATCCATCAATTCAACAGCCAAACACATACACAATCACATAACCACATAACCAAATCAATCATAGCCAATCACAAATAATCATAATCAAATATAGATAATCAATCCACAAACTAATCAACCAATCTCATCAACCATATTCTCAAATAATGTTCGTGACTATACATGATCATTATGTAATTAACATAAGTTAAATACATGATTCATGGAGTGGTAGCTAACCACGTGACAATACATGAATCCAAAGCAATTAACCGAAGTCAAAAGCAATGATTCACGGATGTGGAACTCATCCACGTGACAATACATGAAGTCAAAGCAATTAACCGAAGTCAAAGGCAATGATTCACGGATGTGGAAATCATCCACGTGACAATACATGTAATCTTTGTTATTGACCGAAATCAATAACAATATTTACACGGATGAATAATAATGACAATCAGTGATAATTCATAAAATGAATATCATAATGATAAACAGGTATTATCCTTGTGTTATCAAAATAATATTTAAACTGGTATACATGTTTCACCTCCGAGTTTTTAAAACTAAAACAGTTTAAAGAAAGGGAGGTTATGAGAACTCACCTGAAGTCCTTAGTATAAATGTTCTTGTATTGTGCGCGCTCGCGTAAGTAACTCAAGTCAACTCAACAATCTGTGTTCATCATATGATCGTGTTCATAAGTTTAAGTATGACATTGTCATCAGATGCTTAAACTTATTTAGTTTTTAACTCCCAAGTATTCGTTAATTTAATTAACTCGATCTAAGTGAACATATTACACTTAAGATTTTATTTTCTATTATTACATATGGATAGTTCAACCTTTTTATAAATGTTGACTATCTTATATTTACGATAGTCTTTCAAATCAATATGTCAAGGTTATATAATTTGTGAGGCTTTATCCTTATAACTTAGGTATATTCCTTCTTAGTGCATGCATGTATAATCATTCCCCTTCCCTCATGATTAGAATTGTAATTAAAACTTTAGCTTAAGTTTAATACACAAATCTTGGGAAAATGTTCAATATTATGTTTTAAAAGGGTAACAACTATGTTCTCCTTATAAAATGTTTCAAGCCATGTGGATTCATAACCAAATTTCTATTCTTATTATAAAAGGTGATGGCTTTAACTCATTACGCATGCATGGCTATATAAATGCGTGTATATATATATGTTCTTGCTTCCTATTGCCTCCAATCCTCTTAGATTATTAGGTGTTAGTTTGATTACCCACAGGGGCAGCGAACCTATAGAGGTTAGGGCCGAAGGTTCGGCTTCCACCATATAGGGTTCGTGGCCCATGGTTCGGCCATGATGAGAGCTCGGTGACCAACAGGCTCGGCCAGTCTCAAAGGAAGAGGGTTCGTGAGCTCCTATAAGTTGGCTAATTCATCCTAAGGGTTCGTTGAGTGTAGGTTGGTCATGAAAGGTTCGTGAATCGTATGGGTTTCGTCCAACTTAGAGGGTTAGCTCCATATTAGGTTCGCCGGCTAGAGTTAGGGTTCGCCACCTCAAAAGGTTCGGCTAACCCCACGAATCCAGTGCTGGTTCGGGGATCCCATGCAGGTTCGCCCAATAGAGCTCGGCTGTACAAGGTTCGTTAATCAGAGGAAAAGGTTCGGTATTCCTAGGGTTCGCCACCCTAGGGTTCGGCCCCCAAAGGAAACAGGTTCGCGAGCCCACAGGGTTCGCCCCTACCTGCTGTCGTGAGTCCAGATCCATCAACCTCGAGTTCCTGCATTTTCATGACCATCTATGGCTTCTCTACTGCTACTACTACACCGATTAACACATTTAAAGGTCCTAAAATCGGTTTAGTAGAATGGTGGCCAAGATCTACAAGTTTTCTAATCAAAACCGAAATATAAACTCAGATTTACCTCTATTCTTCGTTCAAATGTAAGGTTTCTTTGTATCCTCTTGTTCCCCTCGATCACACGAACTCGTGGGCGCCGAGATCTCCCGATTTCGTCAAGAAACGAGCCCGAAATGCTAGAGAGAAGTTAGAGAGAGAAAGTGAGCTCGTTTTTGGAGCTTAGAGAGAGAAAGAAAGAATTAAGAAATGAGAAAGATGAAGCTATGCTTCTTCCTTATATCGCGATCCATTTCCCCGTGCTCGGTCTCGTTTTTAACGCGATAAAATACAATAAATGGTCGGTTTTTAACGAAAACATATTTAACACGTAAAACATTAAAATAAATAGGTTTCGTATTAAATAGAATAGTTTTAAATAAATTGTTTCGTAAAACGATCCGTTTCATTTACGTTAATTTAATTGTTTAAATTATCCGGTTATTCGGAAATAAATTTTTAGTTGTGATTCCTAATAAACGTTTTAAATTTTCATTTATCAATTTAATATCGTTTGATATTATTTAATATCTCGTCGAAACGCGTTACTCGCGTACGTATTCATAAAGATCGTCACCTTTGCGAATCCGACGCTCGTATCGTATTTCGATTTGATTTATTATTTATGGAATATCGTTTTAGAACATTATTCTTAATAATCATATTCGTGTGAATCGTCACCCACGCGAATACATTATTAAGTTAATGTTTCTGAATCAATACTCGCGTTTAATTAATGTTCGTAACCTCACATCGCGTAATTAATTCCCATTATTTAATAACTTTAATATTATCATTTCCCCAAACAAGAACCCACTAAACCCTAGTCACTGACACATCCATAATAAACCGAAATATGCATATATATAGGGCATATGTAAGGGTCAGTCGCAACTGCCCTAGCCACCGTCCCACCGCTATTTCGATAAACCATGACCATGGGTCCTTGACTACGTTTAGTAACCAGACTCAAACAAACTCCCAATTCCATCTCAATCCATTCTCAGACCAATAATCCATCATTATCAGTGATAAGTAACCGCGATAAACACTACGGGTATGTTTAGTTGAATTACAACTAAACTTCCCGTGGTTTACGCGTATAATAAATTATAATCATGTATACCAGTAACAGTGATAATATCAGTAATGTCAATCAATAATTTCATAATCATTCATAATAAATAAATCTCCAGTCGTAACAGTACAATCGTACGGATGTACGGACGTACGGACAACTGAAAGTACAGTGATGTTACACTTAACACCTCTTAAATTACTCATGCAAATGTTGTGAAACCTGAATATTGGAATACTAACTTATCAGCAACCTAGAGCATCTTCGACCCTTCTCAAAGATGTTAACCACGATACCTAGAAGTTGTTAAACTACCGGTTTTATGAGTTTCTTTCACAAGTAACCCAATCCTATCAATGACGTATTCTAAAGACAATCTACCTCACAGAAACGATAGTCTCAGACACGCTAAGGTGGAAGGGATAACAAGGAATCTCAACTTGGATTCGGTAAACAAAGAAATGTCCAATTAACTAGAAATAATCTTCTCACAAAGATTTTAACTATAAACCAAACATCCTAGACAAACCGACAATATTTCACTTTAAAGCTTTTAAGATTGGTTAAACATTTAGAACATTTAAAACACAACCATTATTCCTATGATCCACTACATCGAGCAATCCATTTACTTATCAAAAACACAAAGTAATTGATCTAACATGCACCTATTTTTGAAAGACATTCATCAAAGCACATGAGCAATAATTGATTACACCATAAACACATCTAAATATTCATACACATCCAAGAATAAAAACCAAATCTTTATGTCATTGAATCATCACAAACATATGTTCTACAATCAACAAAGTCAATGTTAAACATGCATAATCATCATAACCTAGGTAGTTCTATGGGTCTAGCCCACATTCATTTCTCAAACAATGAAAGCTGCAGTCAAAAACCTAATAGAAAACATAATCATTCAATAAAAACAAGAAACAAGTGATTTTCAATCATAGGGCTTCCAAATGTTGAATCTTGCCTTCCTTGTCTTCCAAGCACTCCTGGTCGCCTCTTTTTTTCGTCTCAGATCGTGTGTTACCCTAATAATCTGTCACACCCCGGGCCGGCGGGAACGGATCGTGCTTTCCCGTCGGGCGGAAGGTTCCCGGGGCGCGATATCTTGAATGGTAATCAAATGATCAGATTGTTTACATAGCACATGATAATATAATTGAGAAATACTAACACATCCATGATATAGAATTACAAGATTAAATTACAATGTATCGTTCATAATTTATTCGAGTAAATCTATCAAAAGAATCAATATAGCTATATCTTGTATATGTACAAGATATACAAAAGATGATTCATTGTTCTTGTCACCAAAGGCATGCAACACAAAATAAAGCTAGGTCTTCTAAATGTCCACTAGCTTAATCCTTTTATGTATGTATCTACACCTGTTCATCACCTGATAAAACATGTATTTAATCAAAGTCAACACCAGGTTGGTGAGTTCATAAGTAAGTTAATTGAAAACTTGATTCAATCACATGCACAATCATAATATGTATTTTGTTACTTGTATGTCGTTTGTTCACTTGTTCACCAAAATGGCTTCTCAATAGTTATATTTACAAGTAATATTTTATCCTAGTAGTAATGCTTATATATAGGGCATATGTAAGGGAACTAAACCCTAGCCAACATCCCACCGCATCACTACTAGAACTCCACACAACTTGCAATACAACTACTGATTTCCATTCCCGAATCCACTTGTCCATATCATTCTTGAATCACCTGTGATAACTTGTATAGAATAATATAATGATGTAATTGTAGTTATCGAACCGGAGTTTAGATAACCATTATATGTTAAGGATATTAGATTTATCAAATCTGTTCCTTGTATTATTCTATTTGTGTGGGGTTAACTGTTGTTACACTTTTAAATATTAAGAGTGTTAGTTAACCACTTGCAATTTATTCTTGAACTATAGTGCATAGAGCCTAAAAGGAATCCACTGAAATCCTCACGTAATCAGATTTCAATGCATCCGATTTACCTCTACCACCTTGTATGTCTAGTGTCCTCAACGAAATCTATTACTAGTAGTGTAACATGAGAGAAGATCACTTTCTCAACCTACTAGTCAATAGAATTTCCGCTGGATTAATTACTTATCACTGCAGATTAATATCACCATGTGTCGCTTTCCAGAACCTGACTTGAGGTAACCCTGTCACCTGTCATACGTTACCGACCAATGAATCAATACGATCAACATACTAGCCCTACAAGCTAGAGGTTTGTCAAACCTATGGTACCACTATGCTATCGTCGGTTTAGTCACGTCAAACTAACTGGTGAGTGAAATTACAAGGGTCTTACATGATCAACTTGTACAATTTGGCACATGATTGAAGTGATATAATACGACAGGTCAATACTAACTAATTGTAATTGTGTTCATCTGTGTTATTGTTCTCATTGTCATATGTTCTCCATGTTATTAACAAAGTTAAATAAGAACTTGTCTTATTACATTATGCTAATTATCTGAGTGAATGATGTCGTTATCATGAAGTTACGTTATCATGATTATCATTCTATGTTCAATGTTCTCTTGTAATATGTGTTGAGTTGTAAAGCTAAGTGTTAAAAGGATTTATCTTATTACACTTACTTAACTCTTGTGTCGAATATGTTTACAAAGATATGTAATATCTTTATAACATTCATGTGTTTGCCTGTAATTGTTCCATTGTTTGTTTATGTGAGAATAATTGAGGGTTATAAGATAAATTCTTATAACTATATTATTCTAATGTGTTGATGGATTTATAAGATATGTTATCTTATTCATCTGAATATCCCTGTCATGTTTTGATCATACAAGCATGCATACAATGATAAACGATAATAAACTATTAAGTATTATCTAAATCAAAGTATAAATAACATGTTAAGTAAAACTTTTAAATAAATAAAAGTAAACATGTTTCTCAGCCCCGAGAGTTTAAAATTTGTTAAGATTAAAGTAAAAGGGGCATATGAACTCACCTTGTAGTAGTTGTAGTTGACTTAGCCTAAATAAGAATGCAGGCGCTCTTTCTTGCACTTTGTTGTTGTTTTCACGATCCTGTATTGATTCACATTGTTTGTAACTTGTAAGTATAAGTTGTAGAGATTTATGTGTGTGTATGTGTTAGCCTTAGAGTTGGCTAACACTCGTGGGTCTCGGTAGTCGTTCGGCCCTTGTTTCAAGTGTCATAGATTATTTTAACTAGGTGTCTTTACGTTGTGTGTATAGCCTTAGTTCCCCTTTGAGATTGATAAACCGTGTCATAATCTGTAAATCATGTGTTTGATATGAGGTTTAGTAAATAACCCAAGAATAAACTTAGAGCTATGGTTTAAAGCTCCACACATTATTCTTGTTATGTTTAAAACAATTGCTACATAGTAACCAAATAACCAAACATCAACCCTTTTAAGCTTTATGTTTTAAGTTTATAAAACTTATTATATTAAACCCACCACCTTTGTATTAATCTCATACATTATGTCCCATGTTTAAGGATGTGGTTCTCTTGCATATTTTTAAGTTGGTTACATGATGTTATTTTGTATCTCATACCAAATGGGCCGAAGTGAGGGTTTTGGGCCGCCTGAACAGCGTGGGCTGCCTAGATGGCCATGGGCCGAATCAGTGGACCTATGCTGAATGTATGGGCCAACTCAATGATGTTGGGCCAAATAACTGGGCCGAACAAACCATGGGCCAACTGAATGGGCTGATTACATTCTCCATGGGCCATATGAATGCTATTGGGACGAAGAGCTTTCTGGGCCATAACAACTTATCGTGGGCCAAGGGTGGGGCTGGACAGTGGCTGCTTGTAGGGGGTCGGATGAGTGACTTGACCACAAGGGCTATTCCGACTGAAATTGGCAGAAGGGCTGGTCACAGTCCGAATGAAGACTGCATGGGCGGATGACCCTCAGGCCGAATGAGTCTTGGGGTCGAATGGCTTGTATGGCCGAATGAAGGAGCATGGCAGTATGAAGTGACTGGGACCGAATGAATAGATTCGGCCGAATGGGTGTGGTCCGGCGAATGAAAGTGGTTGAATGGGTAACCCCATTCGGTCATGGCTAAGCCGAATGAGTCCTAACCGACCGAAGGAGACCTGCTCCTGTGACTTAATCCGAATGAGTTGGTTGACCGAGAGGATGAAGATGGCGAAGGGTTGACAGCCGGCGAATGAGGCCATTCGGCCTTAGGCCCTGGTCCTCATTCGGCCGCAACAGGTCGTGCCCCAGCTTGTCTCCATTTCAAAGCTCGGTTGTGGTTTCGAAGATAGTGGATGCTAGGGTTGGTTCTAGTGGTCGTGGGTTGCAAGGTTTGAAGGTGGTGAACCGGTTTTGAGTGAGGTTCGAACAAGAGGGTAGAAAACCCTAATTTCATGATTCTTTGCAGCTTATTACCTCATATTCCAGTGGGTATCTCTCTAGATCAGTTGTACTTTCGTGTAGAGGAGATCGAGATCTTCGTTTAGGTTCAAGAATGAGACGATTTGGTGAAGAAATGACTAAGATATGAAGGTTTGAAGCTTCAAAAATGGTGGTGGGGCTTGAAACCGGGATTAGGGTTGGGTGTGAGGAAGAAGAAGTGAGAAATGAACAAAAAGGAGCTCATTCAAGGTATTTAAACCTCGAGTGAGTTCGGGTTCGTTTTTGTTGCTCGGTTCGCGTTTTCGTTACGTTTCCGGAACGTAACACGCGTTTTTACGGTTTTAAATAAAGATGGTTTCTTTATTTAATTTTGATGAGTTTCAAAATTGTAAAACATTAAATTATTTTATTTCCTAAAATTATTGCCGTTCGTGTCGTTTTCGTTTTCGTTTCGTCAGAACGCGTCACCTTCGCGCGTCTTCGTTCGAATCGTCACCCGAACGAACACGACGACGATTTTGCTTTCTGACTTTTGTTTTCTACTTTTCAGTCATTATTTCAGAATTCCAAACTCACAGATATGTTTGTGTGAATCGTCACCCACGCAAACACGCTGTCAGTTCGTTATTCTGACATAACACTGCAAATTATGTTTGAATTGTTTTTCGTCACTGTCGGACTCAACTAAACATCCTGTTATCATATTGTTTTCACATTGAATTGTTGGCCATCTGATTCCTGTCATCTATGGATATCAGATCGCAACCGATTTGTTTCTGTCATTCGCTTGAACATCGTTGTTTCTCATGATTAGTTGTGTTAACTGTACCTAGGTTTTCACTTAAATACACACAACTAAGGTTTAAAGTGAGTGTTGTACTTACAGTATTTAAGTTTACATGAAAATACATATAACTGTTTCTTGTATTTAGAATTCTGATAATACAAATACTGGTTACACACATGTATTTACACATAGTTACTGCAGATAGTACACATACCGTACGGACTTGCCGGCCGGTCAGGTACTAGTTGTCACAGTCTCCCCTTGTTAAAGAAATTTCGTCCCGAAATTTAAGCATAAAAGTCGGGCTTTACTTCTCGAACAGGTGGGGATACTTTGTCTTCATGTAATCCTCGCGCTCCCAGGTAAATTCTGGTCCACGCTTGGAGTTCCATCGAACCTTTACAATAGGGATACGGCTTCGTTTCAGTTTCTTAACTTCACGTTCCATAATCTCTACAGGCTCTTCGATGAAATGTAATTGCTCGTCAACTTGTATTTCCTCTAATGGTATGATCAATGATTCGTCTACTAAGCACCTCCTGAGATTTGATACATGAAACACATCGTGTACCCCGCTGAGTTCATCAGGGAGTCTGAGTCTGTATGCCACAGGACCTATACGTTGAGTAATCTCAAACGGTCCGACATACCTAGGTGATAGCTTGCCCATAGCCCCAAAACGAACTACGCCTTTCCATGGGGACATTTTCAACATGACTCGGTCACCCACATCGAATCCAAAGGCTTGCGCCGTTTGTCTGCGTAGCTCTTTTGGCGGCTACGTGTTGCTTGTAATCGTTGTTGTATCTGGGCAATCTTATCAGTAGTTTCCTGAATAAGTTCAGGCCCAGTAATTTTGTTTTCTCCCACTTCGGTCCAACAATTGGAGACCGAAATTTTCTACCATAGAGTGCTTCAAACAGAGCACATCCAATGCTGCTGTGGTAGCTATTGTTGTAGGAGAACTCAATGAGAGGTAAGTGTGTGTCCCAACTTCCACCGAAGTCTAGGATGCATGTTCTCAACAAATCCTCTAGGGTTTGAATGGTGCGCTCGCTTTGTCCATCCGTTTGTGGATGATAAGCAGTGGTCAAGTTAACACTTGTCCATAAGGATTGTTGCAATGATTGCCAGAACCGCGAAGTAAATCGACTGTCCCGGTCTGAAATAATAGATAACGGCACCCCGTGCCTCACTATTATTTCATCAATGTGTAGCCTTGCTAGTTTCTCCATCTTGTATGTTTTTCTGATCGGTAAGAAGTGAGCGGACTTGGTCAATCTATCAATGACGACCCAAATCGAATCGTGTCCGCTGGAAGTGCGGGGTAGCTTGGAAATGAAATCCATAGCTATTTGTTCCCACTTCCATTGTGGAATCTCTGGTTGTTCCAGCAAACCCAAAGGTTTCTGGTGTTCTGCTCTGACTTTGGCACATGTGATACATTTGCCAACACAAGTGGCAATGTATTTCTTCATACCCGGCCACCAATAAAATGACCTAAGGTCTTGGTACATCTTATCGGCACCAGGATGAACTGAGTAACGTGACTTGTGTGCCTCGTCCCGAATGAGTGTTCAAAGTTCATTAACTGCTGGAATCCAAACACGATCAAGGTAATAGATAACTCCATCTTGTTTGGTCTTGAAATGTTTCTCGGCTCCACAATCGAGCTTGCGTTTCAGATTGTCTCGTGTTACTGCTTCTTGTTGTGCTTGTAAAATGCGATCTCTCAGACTTGTTTGCACAGTCATTCCCATTGCGTGAGCACGCAAGGGTTTGACTCTTTCCTTCCGACTCAAAGCATCTGCAACAACATTTGCTTTGCCCAGATGGTATTTGATCACACAATCGTAATCATTCAGGAGCTCAACCCAACGTCTCTGTCTCATGTTAAGCTCTTTCTGATCAAATATGTGTTGTAAGCTCTTGTGATCTGTGAAGATAGTGCACTTGGTACCATAAAGGTAGTGTCTCCAAATCTTTAAAGCAAAGACAACAGCTCCCAGTTTGAGATCGTGTGTTGTGTAATTCTTCTCATGTATCTTGAGCTGTCGTGAGGCATAAGTAATGACTTTGTCTCGTTGCATCAAAACACATCCGAGTCCCTGATGGGAAGCATCACAATAAACTACAAAGTCATCATTGCCTTCTGGGAGTGTTAAGATTGGAGCATTGCACAATCTTTGTTTCAGTGTCTGGAATGCCTCCTCTTGTTTATGAGTCCACACAAAAGGTTCAGATTTCTATTTGAGTTTGGTGACAGGCAAGGCTATCTTAGAGAAATTCGAGATGAATCTCCTATAATAACCTGCCAATCCCAAGAATGATCGAATATCTGTCGGTGTTGTAGGCACATCCCAGTTCTTGATTGCTTCAATCTCGGCTGGATCCACGTGAATACCATCACTGGTAATCACGTGACCCAAGAACTGAACTTCTTTTAACCAAAATTCACACTTGGAGAATTTGGCATAGAGTCGTTCCTTCTTCAGGAGTTCAAAGACTGTCTTGAATTGTTGTTCATGTTCCTTCTCGTTCTTTGAATAAATCAGTATATCATCGATGAAAACGATAACAAACTGATCTAAGTACGAATTACACACCCGGTTCATTAAATCCATGAACACAGCCGGTGCGTTCGTCAATCCAAATGGCATCACCATGAACTCGTAGTGACCATATCGGGTACGAAAGGCCGTCTTTGGTATGTCTTCCACTTGTATCCGGAGCTGGTGATAACCTGAACGCAGGTCTATCTTTGAGAAGTATTGAGCTCCTTGTAACTGATCAAACAAATCATCAATCCTCGGTAACGGGTACCGATTCTTGATGGTGAGTTTGTTAAGCTCTCTGTAATCTATGCACATCCTGAACGATCCATCCTTCTTCTTCACAAAAAGAACAGGAGCTCCCCACGGGGAAAAGCTCGGTCGGATGAATCCTTTGTCAAGTAGTTCTTGTAGTTGGTTGGACAACTCCTGCATTTCTGATGGTGCGAGTCTGTAAGGAGACTTAGCTACAGGAGTGGCTCCCGGAATCAAATCGATTCGAAACTGCACCGATCTTTCGGGTGGCAGTCCCGGTAAATCATCCAGAAACACGTCCGCATAGTCTTTCACAATTGGTACATCTTGAATCTTGATTTCCTTCTTGTCTTTCTCGATCACGTGAGCTAAAAATGCAACGCATTGTTTTCTAAGGTACTTGCGAGCCTTCATGCATGATATTATCCCGACACTGCATTTCGCTTGGTCCCCACGAATCTCCAATATCTCATTGTTCCCTACCGGAATGCGTAGTAATTTATCAGAACAGATGAACTCAACTCGGTTAAGAGATAACCAATCCATTCCGATGATGATGTCGAAACTGCCCAGCTCCATATGTATAAAGTCGATGGAAAATGTGTGATCACCAAGTGTTAGTGGGCAATTCCTAATTAATGTGTCAACTGTAATCTGTTTGCCATTTCCTATCTCAATAGTGTAAGGGGAGTCTAACGATTCCTCAACATAATTAAGATGGCATGCAAAGTCAGATGAGATAAAACTCTGATCCACACCAGTGTCAAATAATATTGACGCATAGAAGTAAGATAAGAGAAATGTACCCGTGATCACGTTCGGGTCCTGTCGAGTAGCAGCTGCTCCAATCTGGAAGGCTCGTCCTCTTGGTGCTTGAGCCTTTTGTTGATTTTTCTTGGGACACTCTCGAGAAAAGTGTCCAGGCTCGCCACAGTTGTAGCAACACCTGTGATCAGCAGCAGCAGTGGTAGCTGCATTGTTGTTTCTGTTTGGAGCTCCCATGCTCCTGCAGCGGTTTGCCCAGTGACCAAACTTTCCACATTTGGTGCATTGCATGCACTGAGTGTTTGGTGCGTGATGATACTGGCAAGTGTTGCACAAAGGTGCAGTGCCAGTGTAGGGCTTTTTGACTTGAAGTGGTGTTGGTTGATTGAGCATTGGGGCTTGAGTGGTGGCAGCAAAGTTTCTAGCCACCTTTTGTTTCTTAGCCGAGCGTTTGTTCGGCTTCTTGGAAGTTCCAGCTTTGGCTGATTCAGCCTCTTTCTTGATTGCCCCAGAGGCAACCATCACGTCTGTCATTGTTGATGACAGAGTAACCGCCATTTCCATGGTAGTGGGGTGAGCAGCAAGGATAAAACCTTGCATACATGCCGGTAATCCCTCGATATACCGTTCAATCCTCTTTTCCAATATGGGCACTATATCGGGTGCCAAAGCTGCCAGCTCGTGAAATCTGGTGGTGTAGGCCAGATGCCCAGCACCAATCATAACAAGATTGAGTAATTCCATCTCAACCTTTTTGATTTCATTTCTTGGGCAAAACTCTGCCCGTAGTAATGCCTTGAAATCACTCCACGTCATTGACAGGGCCTCATCCCTGCCTCTGGTATTAACCTGAGTGTTCCACCAAGTTAACGCTCGTTTGTGGAACGACCCCGCAGCATACTTTACCCTATACTGTTCCGGGCAATTGCTGATCTCCAGTGTTGTCTCCATCTTCTCGATCCATTGGATCAATCCGACTGCTCCTTCGCTGCCACTAAAACTCGGTGGCTTACATCCCACAAAATTTTTGCAGGAGTAGTCTTGGTTCTGTCAGGTGTTGCCGCTGCCTTCTCCAGACGAGTTGGCAACGTTGTTGCTGTTGTTGGTGTTGATCCGATTCATCATCTCGGGAATCACATCCCTCAGTTGGCTAGTCAGAAGAGTGGCCAATGCCACAGTAGCAGGGTCCAACTGATAAACCGGTGGCGGCGGAGGTGGAGGTGGAGGCGGTGGTGTAGGAGAGTCAGTAGGTGAAGGTGTAGATGAGTGCGTAGCCAAGTCTTGTGGTGGTGGTGGCAGTATAGTGGGTGGTTGTCTTCTCGGCGGCATTCTGATCATAACCAAAAAGAAATCGATTAGTGCGGTGATCAGACGCAGAAGACATATGCAAATAGAATCGTATATCACATGATTTCTATATGAGGGTCCCTAGGTTATAGTATAGGCCAAACCGTTTAAGTAATATGACCTATATTTCTCTATAACCATGGCTCTGATACCAATCTGTCACACCCCGGGCTGGCGGGAACGGATCGTGCTTTCCCGTCGGGCGGAAGGTTCCCGGGGCGCGATATCTTTAATGATAATCAAATGATCAGATTGTTTACATAGCACATGATAATATAATTGAGAAATACTAACACATCCATGATATAGAATTACAAGATTAAATTACAATGTATCGTTCATAATTTAATCGAGTAAATCAATCAAAAGAATCAATATAGCTATATCTTGTATATGTACAAGATATACAAAAGATGATTCATTGTTCTTGTCACCAAAGGCATGCAACACAAAATAAAGCTAGGTCTTCTAAAAGTCCACTAGCTTAATCCTTGTATGTATGTATCTACACCTGTTCATCACCTGAGAAAACATGTATTTAATCATAGTCAACACTAGGTTGATGAGTTCATAAGTAAGTTAATTCAAAACCTCGATTCAATCACATGCACAATCATAATATGTATTTTGTTACTTGTATGTCGTTTGTTCACTTGTTCACCCAAATGGCTTCTCAATAGTTATATTTACAAGTAATATTTCATCCTAGTAGTGATGCTTATATATAGGGCATATGTAAGGGAACTAAGCCCTAGCCATCATCCCACCACATCACTACTAGAACTCCACACAACTTGCAATACAACTACTGATTTCCATTCCCAAATCCACTTGTCCATATCGTTCTTGAATCACCTGTGATAACTTGTATAGAATAATATAATGATGTAATTGTAGTTATCGAACCGGAGTTTAGATAACCATTATATGTTAAGGATATTAGATTTATCAAATACGTTCCTTGTATTATTCTATATGTGTGGGGTTAACTATTGTTACACTTTTAAATATTAGGAGTGTTAGTTAACCACTTGCAATTTGTTCTTGAACTATAGTGCATAGAGCCTAAAAGGAATCCATTGAAATCCTCACGTAATCAGATTTCAATGCATCCGATTTACCTCTACCACCTTGTATGTCTAGTGTCCTCAACGAAATCTTTTACTAGTAGTGTAACATGAGAGAAGATCACTTTCTCAACCTACCAGTCAATAGAATTTCCGCTGGATTATATACTTATCACTGCAGATTAATATCACCATGTGTTGCTTTCCAGAACCTGACTTGAGGTAACCTTGTCACCGGTCATACGTTACCGGCCAATGAATCAATACGATCAACATACTAGCCCTACAAGCTAGAGGTTTGTCAAACCTATGGTACCACTTTGCTATCGTCGGTTTAGTCACGTCAAACTAACTGGTCAGCAAAACTAAAAGGGTCTTACATGATCAACTTGTACAATTTGGCACATGATTGAAGTGATATAATACGACAGGTCAATAGTAACTAATTGTAATTGTGTTCATCTGTGTTATTGTTCTCATTGTCATATGTTCTCCGTGTTATTAACAAAGTTAAATAAGAACTTGTCTTATTACATTATGTTAATTATCTGAGTGAATGATGTTGTTATCATGAAGTTACGTTATCATGATTATCATTCTATGTTCATTGTTCTCTTGTAATATGTGTTGAGTTGTAAAGCTAAGTGTTAAAAGGATTTATCCTATTACACTTACTTAACTCTTGTGTCGAATATTTTTACAAAGATATGTAATATCTTTATAACATTCATGTGTTTGCCTGTAATTGTTCCATTGTTTGTTTATGTGAGAATAATTGAGGGTTATAAGATAAATTCTTATACCTATATTATTCTAATGTGTTGATGCATTTATAAGATATGTTATCTTATTCATCTGAATATCCCTGTCATGTTTTGATCATACAAGCATGCATACAATGATAAACGATAATAAACAATTAAGTATTATCTAAATCAAAGTATAAATAACATGTTAAGTAAAACTTTTAAATAAATAAAAGTAAACATGTTTCTCAGCCCCGAGAGTTTAAAATTTGTTAAGATTAAAGTAAAAGGGGCATATGAACTCACCTTGTAACATCAGTGCCGGAACCGCCACGGGAACAGTGATCTCTACAGTACATGAACAGTAAAACAGGTATGAATCATACACATTTCAGTAATTTTCGTATTCATATCATTTATCATTATCATGGTGAGTTGTCATAGAACAGTTTCAGACACATTTAACAGAAAACACAGTTCAGAACAATGGTTCTTGAGTCAGAAAATTATCTGGCAATACAGAACCATCATGTGATTATTTGTTAGGATTTATTATGTATGAACGTATGTGAGACTTTATAGAACAAACACACGAATATCGTTATGTGAATGCTAAATTGACGGGTTATTCGTATAGGTGACGATCTGTACGAATATATCTGAAAGTTTAACGTTCTGAAGGATATTCTATAATTAGAAAACAAGATTGAAAAGTATAGTTATCGTCGTGTTTGTACAGGTGACGATTCGAACGAATACGCGCGACAACCGTACATTTCGATTTAAACAGTAAATTAATATTTTAAATTTAATAAATAGAAGATATTAGTTAATTTATTAGGAATCACAACCTTGTATAATTAAAAGATTTCTAATTTTATAATTGTTTCGTTTAGTTGCGAAAGCTACACGAACCGGTATTTTACGCGAAACCGTACGAGACCGATCCACCGGGTAAATGAAACAATTAATATGGTGAGTAAATGCACCACCAACCATCATCAACCCCATCCTCTCTCTCATAAATCGTTTTCCACTCTCTCTCTAAAACGAGTTCTCCACCTTCTCTCTAGAATATTCCATTCGTTTCAAGCCGGAAGTTAGCATATTTGGTGTCACAACGTTCATCTCGCTACGTGGATCACTGAAGTACAACTTATTTCAAGTTTCCATTCACGAAATCTAAGGTAAAAGATCATTATATTTTCGGTTTTAGGGTATTCACGAGCTCGTTTAGTTGTAGTTATGATAATAGCTTTTAAACACTTATAAACGATGAGATGGGCACTAGTAAACAAGTAGGGATGTATAGAAATTGTGTTATAACAGATCAAAGTCGATGGGGACATGAGAATTACAGGTTCGTGGAAAAAGAAGGTTGGCCGAACCTTCATCAGTAGTCGGCTGAACCAAAGGTTTCTTGGCCGAACCTTTTTCCCTGCAACGAACCCTTTGCCTCCTGCAACGAACCCTGTAGCAGCATGCAGTCGAACCTGTTATCTCTGACCACCCTGCAACGAACCTGCTAGGGTGGCGAATCCCTGGCCGAACCTTAAGTGGTCACGAACCCAGAATAGGAACGAACCTTCGATTAATGAACTAGAAAGCAACGAACCTTAGCATCCAAGTCCTACAATTCCGAACCTTAGACAAGTGTCACGAACCAAGGGACTCACGAACCTTTGCATGACGAACCCTAGCTGAAACTTATAAGGGAGCCGAACCCTATCCTTCACAGATGCAGCCGAACCTAAGGGTTAGGGCAATAGGTTCGCTGCCCTAACCGGGAACCGAAATCTAGGTTTGTTTAATTCGACAAATGTGAGGTCTATCATTCCTAAAACTAGTGTGAGGAACATTATACATGATTAGTTGATCAATAATCTAAGCTTTCTCATGAGAAGTTATCATATGTGTTGCATGCATGGGTTTATATAATTATGTGTGTATGCATGGTTGTACTTGGACAAATCATGTATACATGGGTGAGTACATGAATAGGAAGGAAGCCCTAGTCATGCATGCATATATATATAACTAAATATTGAACATATAAGATCGTTTAATAAATAAACTAAAGTGATCATAAGTCCATAAAAATCAAGAACTCGAAGTTGGATGATCAATTGGAAATCAAAGGTTGTCATTTGGGCTTAAATGGGCCCAATGGGGCTTAATTAAGCCTATCATGTAGTAAATAATTTAGTAAACTCAAGTTATGAGACGTTGATAAAATCTCATTTATTTATAACTTATTAAACTTCATTAAATGATTTTGACTTAATATTGATTTAATTGGAAGTTGAATTGTAATGTTTTGGATTAAATATTTATTGAATTGATTGAATTGGGACTTTGTTATAAATAGACAACTTATTTGTCTGGATTTAAAAAGAAAAATAAAGGAAACTCTGCCGAAATTTTCTAAAATTTAAAAGTAATGTATAGTAACTCAACATGGGATTGAGATCTAAAAAGGGTAACTAAGATAGGTTAGATCTTAGATGCACCTAGTATAAAGACACTTAGTTGCACACACAACAAGACCAAACCGTAGGCACAACGACTATTACGCGTACTTATTATATTCGAATTCTTATAAAGTAACTCAGGAACCGAAGATACGTAGCTTACAAACAAGAGTGCGCATTCTGTGATAGTACATTAGACATCAACACAGGTGAGTTCATTGCCCCTTTTCTAACATTTTGTTTTAAAACGCGGGGCTGAGAAGCATGAGTAAACGGTTTATTTAAATTGTTTACTTAAAAGCTTTTAAAATTATATGTTTTACATATATATAAATGCTATCCTAGACTATGTCTAGGAAGATTTTATGCAGGTTTACTAACCGATTTATTTATATATTAAGTGAATAATCGAGTTAAACTAAACTTTTCAATAAGTCAAAACATTTCCAAGGAATCAATTCAAACATTTTGACAAATCAAGTGGGTGAATTCAAGGAATCAAATCAAACATTTTGACAAATCAAGTGGGTGAATTCAAGGAATCAAATCAAACATTTTGACAAAACAAATGGGTGAATTCAAGGAATCAAATCAAACATTTTGACAAAACAAGTGTGGGACTTCAAAGAAATCAAACGAAATCATCTTTGCAAAGTTAACATTCGATGTTCAATAAACCAAGTATTTGATGAACAACGAACCAAGAGTACATTCGATCACCGAATCTAGTATTCCATGATCAACATATCAAGTACTTCTTGTGACAGAATCAGACGAATCATTAAATCATTTTTAAGGGATAGTATGGGAAATATCAGAGATAACATATGCCAACACATTGAATCCAGAAATCCTATATTTCAAGAAGTCCTAGCTAGACTGATTGACTTGTAGGTCATATGTTTGAGGATATTTACAGAATTCCCTAACTACTAAGTACCTAGATTGACAGACTAGTCTACTCAAGTATGACCACAGGCCCCAATCATTAGGACTTAGATTTTATTAAATGTTTATTTATTTATTTAATTAAGCATTTATAACTGTTTATACAATTACTAGGGTTGATCACATTGTGTGATGAACTTATGAAATCAACATGGATTTCAAATGATTGTAATTACAGGGACAACAAACAGAAGAACTTATGGGTTGTGTTAAGGGTAAAAATGCTTAATTGTCATTAACAGCAGTGTCATATGCATATTAGTATGTGGTGGGATGTTGGCTAGGGCTTGTCCCTTACATATGCCCTATATATAAGCATACCGATGTGGATATTACATGTGGTGTTAATGAGGTTAGGGTCTTTACCAAGGGAGGTTTTCAAATCATTTTCAACTACTAAAACTATATGAACTCACCAACCATGTGTTGATTTTATTTTTGCATGACTTCTCAGGTGACGAACAGGTCAACTAGGAAGCTTATGCTTTTGGACTAGGACTTCAGATAGAAGACTTAGTATTTTTGGACCTGCATGTTTTTGGAACATCATTACACAATAATTTTGTATATCTTGTGCAGTTACGAGATAGCTATTTTATGATGTTCATGATTGGATTTACATTGTTAAATTATGAACGATAAGGATGTAATTTAACTTTGTAATTCTAATCAATTTAGCATTTCTATTTTATATCATGTGCAATGTAAACAATCTGATCACTTTCGATTATCATTCTCGATATCGCGCCCCGGGAACCTTCCGCCCGTCGGGGAAACCCGATCCTACCCCGCCGGCTCGGGGTGTGACAGATTGGTATCAGAGCCATGGTTGTAGAGAAATATAGGTCACTTATTTAAATGGTTTGGCCTAGACTATAACCTAGGGACCCTACATGTAGAGAAAATAGGACTTAAGACTTATTTGCATATTGTCTTCTGTATTCGATCATTGCACTAACCGATAACTTTATTGGTTATGATCAAAATGCCTCCGCGAAGACCACCTCCCTTGATACAGCTACAACCTCGAGACATGGCTCCACATTCCTCCACACCGTCTCCGAATGACTCTCCACCACCACCTCCTCCACCTCCTCCTCCCCCTCCTCCATTGATTACTCAAGCATCTGGTTCAGGCACAACACCGACTATGGACCCTGCTACTATCGCTCTGGTGACGTTACTGAGTAGCCAGATGACGAATCAGATGAAAGAAGCTATACCGGAGATGTTCCTTCGTCTTCGTAATGAGATCCTCAATACTGGCAACACATCAGGGGAAGCCAGTGGAAACACTGGAGATTCATCTCACTACTCCTACAAGTCCTTTGTAGGATGTAAACCACCCAGCTTTAGTGGGTCTGAAGGCGCCGTTGGATTAATCCAATGGATTGAGAAGATTGAGGCAACATTGGATCTTTGCAGCTGCCCCGAACACCACAAGGTCCGTTACTCAGCGAGAACATTCAACAAACGGGCTCTGACCTGGTGGAATGGTCAGATCAACGCCCGAGGAAGAGAGGAAGCTATGGCAATGTCATGGGAAGACTTCAAAGCACTGCTGCGAACAGAATTTTGTCCCAAGAATGAGCTGCAGAAGTTGGAGGTTGAACTATCCAACCATGTGATGAAGGGGGCTGATCACATGGGGTACACTACTCGTTACCACGAGTTAGTTGCTTTGGTACCAGATATGGTACCAACTCTGGAGAAAAGGATAGACCGTTATGTGGGTGGACTTCCCGCCTGCATTCAGGGCATGGTTGTTTCAGCCAACCCTACTACTGTTGAATCTGCAGAGAGACTGTCTGGGAAACTCACTGACCTCATGGTAGCCTCTGGAGCTCTAAAGAAGGAGGCTGAACCCAGTAAGAACAAAGCTGAATCTTCAAAGAAACCCTCCCATCATCAGAAGAAGAAACAGAAGACCATCGAGAACTACGCGGTGGCCACACCTCTGCAACAAATAGCAGCAACACCACAAAACCCCAACCGCAAACCCTAAACTGGCACATATCCTCTGTGTGCCAAGTGTCAGTATCACCACACTGCTGACACTCCCTGCAAACATTGCACGGGATGTGGACGGAAGGGTCATTGGGTCCAGTACTGCCGGATGACACCTGACCAAGCAGTCAACAATGCTGCTTTGGCTCTCCCTCCACCAGCTAATCGGAACAATGGTGGGTGCTATAACAGTGGCGAACAAGGCCACTTTGCGAAGAACTGCCCGAAGAAGGCACAACCAGCAGTTCAAGCACCACGTGGACGAGCTTTCGCTATCGGAGCACCAGCTGCACGCCAGGACCCAAATGTGGTCACTGGTACGTTTCTCTTACATGACTTTTATGCATCTGTTCTATTTGATACCGGTGCGGATCAGAGTTTTATCTCTACCGATTTTGCATGCCAACTAGATTCAATAGAGAAACAGTTAGACTCCCCTTACATTATAGAAGTAGCTAATGGGAAACAGATTACAGTTAGTACAGTTTATAGAAATTGCCCATTGACACTTAATGGTCATACATTTGCCATCGAATTGATACCGATGGAGTTGGGTAGTTTCGACATCATTGTTGGAATGGATTGGCTTTCCTCTAACCGAGTGGAAGTCATCTGTTCTGAGAAGCTGCTTCGAATTCCATTGCCGAGTGATCGTGTATTGGAAGTTAGAGGGGATCAAGCAAAGCGAAGTGTCAAAATCGTTTCTTGCATAAAGGCGCGTAAGTGTCTACAGAAGCAGTGCATAGCTTTTCTGGCTCATGTGGTGGAAAAAGAGAAAGACAAGAAGAAGATTCAAGAGGTACCGGTAGTAAAAGAATATCCTGAAGTGTTTCCTGAAGATCTACCAGGTTTGCCACCTGTGCGACCAGTAGAGTTTCGTATTGACTTAATTCCTGGAGCAACTCCTGTTGCTAAATCTCCTTACAGGTTAGCACCTTCAGAGATGCAGGAATTGTCTAATCAATTACAGGAGCTACTTGACAAGGGTTTCATCAGACCGAGCTACTCACCTTGGGGAGCTCCGGTCTTGTTCGTGAAAAAGAAAGACGGGTCGTTCAGAATGTGCATAGATTACAGAGAGATGAACAAACTAACCATCAAGAATCGGTATCCATTGCCGAGGATTGATGATTTATTTGACCAACTGCAAGGAGCTCAATACTTCTCAAAGATTGACTTGCGGTCTGGATATCATCAGCTGAGAGTTCAAGATGAAGACATACCGAAAACGGCCTTCCGAACAAGGTATGGGCATTATGAATTTATGGTGATGCCCTTCGGATTGACAAATGCACCAGCGGTTTTCATGGATCTCATGAACCGAGTGTGCAAGCCGTACTTGGATCAGTTTGTCATTGTCTTTATTGATGACATACTGATTTATTCCAAGACCAAAACAGAACATGAGCAACACCTTAGAAAGATCTTGGAGCTGTTGAAAGAAGAGAAACTCTATGCCAAATTCTCCAAATGTGAGTTTTGGCTAAGAGAAGTTCAATTTCTGGGTCATGTGGTCAACAGCGAGGGAATTCATGTAGACCCTGCCAAGATCGAGGCGATAAAGAATTGGGACTCTCCAAAGACACCGACGGAGATACGGTGTTTTCTGGGATTGGCGGATTATTATAGAAGGTTTATCTCAAACTTTTCTAAAATAGCTTTGCCTCTCACTAAGCTAACTCAGAAGAGTGAACCGTTTGTTTGGGAGCAGAAACAAGAGGATGCTTTTCAGACCTTGAAACAGAAATTATGTGATGCTCCAATTCTATCTCTCCCAGAAGGCTGTGATGATTTTGTTGTATACTGTGATGCTTCCCATCAGGGACTTGGTTGTGTGTTAATGCAACGGGACAAAGTCATAGCCTATGCATCAAGACAGTTAAAGATTCATGAGAAGAATTACACTACTCATGATCTTGAACTAGGAGCTGTAATCTTCGCGTTGAAGATTTGGAGACATTACTTATATGGCACCAAGTGTACCATATTCACTGATCACAAAAGTCTGCAGCACATCTTTGATCAGAAGGATCTCAACATGCGACAACGCCGTTGGGTTGAACTTCTGAATGATTATGATTGTGTGATCAAATACCATCCGGGAAAGGCAAACGTTGTAGCTGATGCCTTGAGCCGGAAGGAACAGGTCAAACCCCTACGTGTTAGAGCAATGGGGATAACCGTGCAGACCAGTTTAAGTGACAAGATTATTCAAGCACAACAAGAAGCACTTAACCGAGGTAATCTGAAGAGGGAACTTGATTGCGGAGCAGAGAAACAGTTCGACACGAAGCCTGATGGAATGATCTACTATCGGGAACGTATATGGATCCCGGCGATAGATGAATTGAGAAAACTTATCTTCGATGAGGCACACAAGACTAAATACTCTGTTCATCCAGGTGCTGATAAGATGTACCAAGACTTGCGTGGATTTTATTGGTGGCCTGGAATGAAGAAAGACATAGCCGAATACGTCGGTCAATGTCTAATGTGTGCGAAGGTAAAGGCGGAACACCAGAGACCGTCTGGTTTACTGGAACAGCCTGAGATTCCGCTCTGGAAATGGGAACAAATAGCTATGGATTTCATTACCAAGCTACCCCGCACTTCTAGTGGTCATGATACAATTTGGGTGATCATTGATCATTTAACAAAATCTGCTCATTTCTTGCCTATGCGTGAGACCTTCACAATGGATAAACTGGCAAGGTTGTACATCAATGAGATAGTGGTACGCCACGGTGTGCCATTGTCTATTATTTCTGATAGAGACAGCAGATTTACATCAAGGTTCTGGCAATCATTGCAGAAATCTCTAGGGACACAGTTAAATCTGAGTACAGCTTACCACCCACAAACGGATGGTCAAAGCGAACGTACTATTCAAACCCTAGAGGACATGTTAAGAACCTGTGTATTGGACTTTGGTGGGAACTGGGACTTCCATTTGCCACTGATTGAGTTCTCCTACAATAACAGTTACCACTGCAGTATAGGATGTGCACCATTCGAGGCTCTTTATGGCCGGAAATGTCGATCACCGATCTGTTGGACTGAAATTGGAGACAACCGAACAACTGGACCAGAACTTATCCAAGAAACCACTGACAAGATAGCTCAGATTCAAAGAAGACTACAAGCAACAAGGAGCAGACAAAAGAGCTACGCCGACAAACGGCGCAAGCCGTTGGAATTCCAAGTGGGAGATCGTGTAATGTTGAAGGTATCCCCATGGAAAGGCGTTGTACGCTTTGGAAAGAAAGGCAAATTAGCACCACGATACGTGGGACCGTTCGAGATCATCGAACGTATAGGTCCTGTAGCCTATCGACTGAGGTTACCAGATGAACTCAGTGGTGTGCATGATGTGTTTCACGTTTCAAACTAAAGAAATGCCTTGCTGACGAGTCTCTCGTCATTCCAATCGAAGAGATTCAAGTCGATGAACAGTTACATTTCATTGAAGAACCCTTAGAGATTATGGATCGCAAGGTTAAACAACTGAGGCGAAGCCGTATTCCTATTATAAAGGTTCGATGGAATTCAAGACGCGGGCCCGAGTTCACTTGGGAACGTGAAGATCACATGAAGTTAAAGAATCCCCAACTGTTTGAAGAGGAAGCTGTATCTGATAATAACTCTTAAATTTCGGGACGAAATTTCTCTAACAAGGGGAGACTGTAACATCAGTGCCGGAACCGCCACGGGAACAGTGATCTCTACAGTACATGAACAGTAAAACAGGTATGAATCATACACATTTCAGTAATTTTCATATTCATATCATTTATCATTATCATGGTGAGTTGTCATAGAACAGTTTCAGACACATTTAACAGAAAACACAGTTCAGAACAATGGTTCTTGAGTCAGAAAATTATCTGGCAATACAGAACCATCATGTGATTATTTGTTAGGATTTATTATGTATGAACGTATGTGAGACTTTATAGAACAAACACACGAATATCGTTATGTGAATGCTAAATTGACGGGTTATTCGTATAGGTGACGATCTGTACGAATATATCTACAAGTTTAACGTTCTGAAGGATATTCTATAATTAGAAAACAAGATTGAAAAGTATAGTTATCGTCGTGTTTGTACGGGTGACGATTCGAACGAATACGCGCGACAACCGTACATTTCGATTTAAACAGTAAATTAATATTTTAAATTTAATAAATAGAAGATATTAGTTAATTTATTAGGAATCACAACCTTGTATAATTAAAAGATTTCTAATTTTATAATTGTTTCGTTTAGTTGCGAAAGCTACGCGAACCGGTATTTTACGCGAAACCGAACGAGACCGATCCACCGGGTAAATGAAACAATTAATATGGTGAGTAAATGCACCACCAACCATCATCAACCCCATCCTCTCTCTCATAAATCGTTTTCCACTCTCTCTCTAAAACGAGTTCTCCACCTTCTCTCTAGAATATTCCATTCGTTTCAAGCCGGAAGTTAGCATATTTGGTGTCACAACGTTCATCTCGCTACGTGGATCACTGAAGTACAACTTATTTCAAGTTTCCATTCACGAAATCTAAGGTAAAAGATCATTATATTTTCGGTTTTAGGGTATTCACGAGCTCGTTTAGTTGTAGTTATGATAATAGCTTTTAAACACTTATAAACGATGAGATGGGCACTAGTAAACAAGTAGGGATGTATAGAAATTGTGTTATAACAGATCAAAGTCGATGGGGACATGAGAATTACAGGTTCATGGAAAAAGAAGGTTGGCCGAACCTTCATCAGTAGTCGGCTGAACCAAAGGTTTCTTGGCCGAACCTTTTTCCCTGCAACGAACCCTTTGCCTCCTGCAACGAACCCTGTAGCAGCATGCAGTCGAACCTGTTATCTCTGACCACCCTGCAACGAACCTGCTAGGGTGGCGAATCCCTGGCCGAACCTTAAGTGGTCACGAACCCAGAATAGGAACGAACCTTCGATTAATGAACTAGAAAGCAACGAACCTTAGCATCCAAGTCCTACAATTCCGAACCTTAGACAAGTGTCACGAACCAAGGGACTCACGAACGTTTGCATGACGAACCCTAGCTGAAACCTATAAGGGAGCCGAACCCTATCCTTCACAGATGCAGCCGAACCTAAGGGTTAGGGCAATAGGTTCGCTGCCCAAACTAGGAACCGAAATCTAGGTT
Organism: Mikania micrantha; assembly: GCA_009363875.1. NCBI lineage: Eukaryota > Viridiplantae > Streptophyta > Magnoliopsida > Asterales > Asteraceae > Mikania > Mikania micrantha. The sequence goes on from CM018693.1 coordinate 90,931,485, forward strand.
TGTTTAATTCGACAAATATGAGGTCTATCATTCCTAAAACTAGTGTGAGGAACATTATACATGATTAGTTGATCAATAATCTAAGCTTTCTCATGAGAAGTTATCATATGTGTTGCATGCATGGGTTTATATAATTATGTGTGTATGCATGGTTGTACTTGGACAAATCATGTATACATGGGTGAGTACATGAATAGGAAGGAAGCCCTAGTCATGCATGCATATATATATAACTAAATATTGAATATATAAGATCGTTTAATAAATAAATTAAAGTGATCATAAGTCCATAAAAATCAAGAACTCGAAGTTGGAAATCAAAGGTTGTCATTTGGGCTTAAATGGGCCCAATGGGGCTTAATTAAGCCTATCATGTAGTAAATAATTTAGTAAACTCAAGTTATGAGACGTTGATAAAATGTCACACCCCTGCGCCGCGTGCGGAATCCACGGCGCGGTGACGTATGAACAGTTGAATCATGCACAAGTATTGAATAAGAACAACCACAACGGATTACTATGTTTCATAATGTTAAGACAATTGTTTAGTTACAGACTGCTATCTACCAAAAGAAAGACAACTACAGACCCAAAATATAGTTACAAAATAATACTTCAAACAAGACAATTAAACAATCAGGATTTAGTGTGTTTCTAATCCATCCTAGCATGTTTCTTCATCTTGTTCTATCTTAGAATGGTCTCCTTAGTTGTCCCTGAGAATGTCTTAAACCTGATTACCTGAAACACGTGAAAAGTGACTGTCAACTACAGACGTAGTTGGTGAGAACAATAGGTTTAACGTTTGTAACATGAATATATGACATAAGGCATAGGTAAGTTAAAGCAACATAAGATTCACACGGATGAGCTGCAACCCAAACTAACATCAAGTAAGAAAATGAGTGTAAACAGTCCAATCACTGTTCACACGAAAGCCAACATATAATATCAAGTCCCAAACCACGTTTGGAGTTAGATTATGTATAGAAATTTTGAAAACCATAATGACACCAGACCTGCAGTTAGCTTTTAAAACAAATTTAAAAGCTAACTCCATCCTGGATAAGAACCAATGTGTCCACTTTCCCTTGTTGTGATCACCCAGTACTAACGCTAATGAATATGATACTTGATGCTTTTACAAGTTTGTTTACAACAATAGAGACCATGTTTCTGAATCTTACTTTAACCAAATGTGTTAATGCCTTATTTGATAACATGAATAGAAAACCTAGATTTAATTCCACGAATTAAATCCTTTGTTTTGAATACCATGAAATGAATCTGTTGATTTGAATACCATGAAATGAACCACTTGATTTGAATACCATGAAATGAACCACTTGATTTGAATACCATGATGTGAACCACTTGATTTGAATACCATGAAATGAACCACTTGATTTGAATACCATGATGTGAACCACTTGATTTGAATACCATGAAATAGTGACCTTGTGTAACAACGAGGTTCGTAACAAAAGAGTTTATAAAATCATTTATTTAAAAGTGTTTATCCTTCATAAATACATTTGGGTAAATCTGTTACAAAACGGTTCAAAGATCCTTTATAAAACCTTTTTAGTGAAAAGAGTTTAATAACTGATAATCCCTTTTAAAACAGTTGATGAATCCCTAGGATTCGTAAAATGAACCCATAATGTTTATAAGAATACACACACCTTGTGTAATGAAATATGATTGTAAACGATTGGTTTGATCACGTGTTCCACCCCAAAACAGTTATAAAACAGTAAAAGAGGGGCTAAAGTTCTCACCTGTCTGAAGTAGACTCTGAACTAAAACAGATAGCAAGTAGCAAACAGGACTCCTAATTGATTCCTATAACATTGTAATCATACATAAGATATAGGATTTATAGTTGTATAGACTCGTATTCATTGTTTGACTTGCATTCTCATGCTTTGATTGTTGTGAAAACTTGAAAGTTATGATTTGAATCATTTGATTGATCATGGGTCCAAGAAACGAATATGAAATGTTCCATTGTGCATAAATCTTATGCATAAAATGATAATTGTTTGAGAAGTTGATAACCATAGATTAACATGTATTGTGATAAGATGTTCAATTGTTTTCAAGTCTTGTGATTGTGAATTGATTCTTCATGATTATTGTTAAGTCACAACTTAACCCATTTATAATCAATTCACAATTGTCATAATCGAGGCCTCATATTGGGCCTTAAGCCCATGAAACCATGATGGTCCTTAAACCGAGTCCATAGGCCTCTTAGGTTAACAAGGGGCCAATTGTATGTGAGGTTGGGCCAATTAGGATAATAGTGAGCCTAATGGGCTTGGATTAGGCGTAAAGAATTTAATTGGGCCGAATACTAATGAAATTTGGCCTTGTAAAACCGGATTGGGCCTAGTTGAGCTTTGGCTGCCAACATAGGCAGCGAACCCTTTCCTTTTTCCTTCTAAGGTTCGTCTTGCATGGCTAAGGGTTCGTCCAAGATAAGATTGGTTCGTGAAAAGCAAGGGTTCGTTCATGATGAGAGGTCCAAGGTTCGGTCAACAATTCGACGAACCATGCAGAGTTAGCCTTCCATGGTTCGGCATAAGAGGGTTCGTGGCATCTAGAGTTCGTGGCTTGAACGAAAGTCTCATGTAGGTTCATTGGCCTATACATGGTTCGGCAGCATCACCCAGGGTTCGGTGACACCACGGTTCGGCTGAGAGGGTCTAGGGTTCGTGCATGGCAACTAGGGTTCGTGGTGGTTCGTCTGCATGGGTTCGCTACATGCTATAATAGGGTTCGTGACTCTGATGATGGTTCGGTTGATATCAACTGGTTCGCAAAGGGTTCGACTGAGAAACCCTAATAGATTCGGCTGCTGAACCATGGACATACAGGGTCGTTAAGGTTCGCCCTTAGCTCAAGGGTTCGTGGTGGTTCGTGAAGCACCTCAGGGTTCGGCCAGGTGCAGTTGAGGGTTCGTTGGACGCCAAAAGGTTCGGTGAAGGCTCGTGGGGATGCCTAGGGTTCGGCTGGTTGCTGAAGAGGGTTCGACAGCCCCCCTTTTCCAACGAACCTGTAACAACTTCGCATCCCACTTGAGCTATGGCCGTCCCTGATGAAGTCTCCACATCCTCGATGCACAAGCACCACATTTCGAAGGTCTAGGGTTGATCTACGTGAGCTTTTATTACCGGTTATATGAGTTGGTCGAACAACAAAACGAAAACCCTATTTTCGTGATGATTCAAGCTTCAATACCTCGTTTTTGGCTTGATGAATCTGCGAAACTCTTGTACTTTCGTGTAGAGAATGTTGAGAGCTACGCGTGGACACCAAGAACACCAAAATCCATTGAAAAACGAAGAAGATACGCGCGCGTTTGAAGTTCGGTTTTCTAGAGAGAGGATAGGTTCGCGAATTTTAGAGAGAGAAGTGGTGGTTGGCTGAAATAAATGAGAGAAATGGTCTTGTTCAAGGCTTTTATAGCCCGTGTGGTATTCGGGTCCGTTTCGGTCGCTCGGTTCGCGTTTCCGGAACGTAACGCGTATTTTACGCGGTTTTAAATAAAAAGAGTTGTTAAACTCAAATAAATGATGAGTTTCAAAATTGTAAAAATATAAAATAATTAATTTAATTATTTTTACTCTTCGTGTGTTGACAGATCGTTGAACACTCACAATTACGTGTATACCCGTAATCGCGTATGTTTTTCGATCGTATTAATTATTTAAAGTCGTTTAATCATAATTATAAGTTCAACATTCGTATCATCATGGATCGTCACCCATAACTATACCCAGTCTCGCTTACGTATTACGATTCTTGTTGAATTAATTGTCATAATATTCGTCTTAACACTACGCACCAACACTATCCTGTTATACCGAACGCAGTATATATATAGGGCTCACTCTCGCTGCCCACCACTGTTTCGATATAACACAATACTGTTCTTGCCTAGTGAACCCGACTGTAAATAAATAATACATACTTGTTAAATAATAAAGATTCTAACACACAAGCACATAATGGACACATGAATCACATTGATTTACTGGACATTGACACACACTGTTCTAACACTGTTTACGACTACCATGACTAAATGCACAAATGTTACAGTCTCCCCTAGTTAAGGGAATTTCGTCCCGAAATTAACTAGCCAAAGATACTGTAAAAAGATGAGGGTACTTAAGCTTCATCTGGTCTTCACGTTCCCAGGTGAACTCAGCACCGCGTTTGCCCTCCCATCGTACCTTTACGATCGGGATACGGCTGCGTTTAAGTTTCTTGACCCCATGATCCATGATCTCAACTGGACGTTCTATGAATTGCATGTTATTCTGAATCTGAATGTCTTCCAGTGGAATCTGAACATCATGATCTGCCAAGCATTTCTTAAGATTCGATACATGAAAAGTATCGTGAACATTGCTTAGCTCCACTGGAAGTTTGAGTTTGTAGGCTACGGGACCAATCCGTTCCAGGATCTCAAAAGGTCCAACGTACCTTGGTGCAAGTTTCCCTTTCTTCCCGAATCGGACAACGCCTTTCCAGGGAGAAACCTTGAGTAAGACTCGGTCACCGACTTGAAACTCAAGCGGTTTCCGACGTCAATCAGCATAACTCTTTTGCCGATCTCGTGCGGCCTTAAGCCGTGATTGAATGATTGTGATTTTGTCTGATGTTTCCTGAATGAGTTCTGGTCCTACGACCTGTGAGTCACCAATCTCGGTCCAACAGACCGGTGATCGGCACTTTCTACCATATAGAGCTTCGAATGGCGCACATTGAATGCTCGTATGATAGCTATTGTTATATGAAAACTCAATGAGTGGGAGATGAGTGTCCCAACTTCCACCGAAGTCAATGACACAAGAACGAAGCATGTCCTCAAGTGTTTGGATAGTCCTTTCGCTTTGACCATCGGTTTGGGGATGATACGCCGTGCTAAGATTTACACGCGTTCCCAAAGCCTTTTGCAATGATTGCCAAAACCGAGAAGTGAAACGACTATCACGATCAGATATGATTGATGTTGGAGTACCATGACGTGGAATGATTTCGTTGATGTACAATGTGGATAACTTCTCCATCTTGTAATCCTCTCGGATCGGGAGAAAATGAGCAGATTTGGTGAGTCGATCAACGATCACCCAAATCGAATCGAAACCTCGTGGAGTTCTCGGCAACTTTGTTATGAAATCCATGGAAATTTGCTCCCATTTCCATTGAGGAATTTCAGGTTGCTGCAGAAGTCCCGAAGGCTTTTGATGTTCTGCTTTGACTTTTGAACATTTAAGACACTTTCCCACGTACAGTGCTATGTCTTTCTTCATTCCCGGCCACCAGTAAGATGTCCTCAAGTCCTGATACATCTTATCGGCTCCAGGATGAACTGAGTATCGCGACTTATGAGCCTCATCACAGATGAGTGTGCGCAATTCTTCAGACTTTGGAATCCAGATGCGGCCGTTGAGATATAACACCCCATCAGCTCGAGGTTCTAGTTTCTTCTCAATGCCACAATCCAAGTCTGTCTTGAGTTGATTGTCTGTTATTACTTGTTGTTGTGCAATGCGAATCAAGTCTTTCAAGTTTGGCTGTGTGTTGATCTCCATGGCTCTTACACGAATTGGTTTGACTGGTTCCTTGCGACTAAGAGCATCCGCCACCACATTGGCTTTACCCGGATGGTAACGAATCTCGCAGTCGTAGTCAGTTAGAAGCTCAACCCAACGCCGTTGTCTCATGTTGAGTTCTTTCTGATTGAGAATGTGTTGCAGGCTCTTGTGGTCTGTATAGATAACACATTTAGTACCATACAGGTAGTGTCTCCAAATCTTCAATGCAAAGACCACAGCCCCTAACTCAAGGTCATGAGTAGTGTAATTCTTCTCGTGAACCTTGAGTTGTCTTGAAGCATACGCAATGACCTTGTCCCGTTGCATAAGTACACAACCGAGACCAAGGTTTGAAGCATCACAGTAGACAATGAAATCATCACTGCCTTCTGGAAGACTAAGGATAGGGGAGTTGCATAACTTCTGTTTAAGAAGTTGAAATGCATCTTCCTGTTTCTGTCCCCATATAAACACTTGACTTTTTTGAGTTAGTGTGGTAAGTGGCAAGGCTATCTTAGAGAAGTTTGCAATGAATCTTCTGTAATACCCTGCCAAACCCAGAAATGAACGAATCTCTGTTGGAGTAGATGGGGTAGTCCAGTTCTTAATCGCCTCAATCTTCGCCGGATCTACATGTATCCCATCTTTGTTTATGACATGTCCTAAGAAGTGAACCTCCTTTAGCCAAAATTCACACTTTGAGAATTTAGCATAAAGTTGTTCCTCTCTTAGTAGTTCCAAGACTTTCTTCAAATGATCCTCATGTTCTTGTTCTGACTTGGAATAAATCAGTATATCATCAATAAAGACGATAACAAACTGATCCAAGTAAGGTCTACAGACTCGATTCATCAAGTCCATGAACACTGCGGGTGCATTGGTCAGCCCAAATGGCATAACCACAAACTCATAGTGTCCATATCGAGTCCTAAATGTCGTCTTTGGTATATCCTCATCATTTACTCTTAACTGATGATACCCGGATCGCAAATCAATCTTAGAGAAGCAGGTTGCTCCTTGTAATTGATCAAACAGATCATCGATCCTGGGCAAAAGATATCTATTCTTGATTGTCAACTTGTTCAGCTCACGATAGTCGATGCACATACGAAATGAAGCGTCTTTCTTTTTGACAAAGAGAACCGGAGCTCCCCATGGAGAGAAACTCGGTCTTATGAAACCTTTGTCTAAAAGTTCTTGAAGCTGACTAGACAGTTCTTGCATCTCAGACGGTGCTAATCGATACGGTGACTTCGCCACTGGGTTTGCTCCAGGGACGAGATCAATTCTAAACTCCACTTGTCGGACTGGTGGTAGTCCGGGCAAGTCTTCTGGAAATACGTCTGGATAATCTCTGATAACTGGAACATCTCCAACTGCTTTCTTTTCAGGTTTCTTTTCTACCACGTGAGCCAGGAAAGCATAATACTTCTTCTTCAAGTACTTCCTCGCCTTGATGCACGATACAATCTTCAATCCGCGGCATGGTTTCTCGCCGTAGACTATCATCGTTTCGCCGGACGGTAAAGGAATTCGAATAAGTTTCTCAGAGCATACGATTTCAGCATTGTTTTTGGATAACCAATTCATTCCTATCACAACTTCGAAACTTCCAAGTGTCATAGGAATAAGATCGATGAGGAAGGAATGATCGTTTAATCTTAATTCACAACCATGGATTATGGAATCTACAACTATAGTCTTACCATTTGCTACTTCTACAGTATAGGGAGCAGTAAGTATAGACAGTTGCATATTAAGCAAAGAAGCAGTACGAGCAGAGATAAAACTTTTATCATCACCAGTATCAAATATGATAGAAACGTAGTGATCATTGATAAGAAATGTACCCGTGATGACTGCCGGATCCTCACGTGCCTCAGCAGTTCCAATAACAAAAGCACGAGCAGCAGCAGTATTGTTGTTGAGTTTTGGACACTGGTTTCTGAAGTGTCCCTCTGCTCCACAATTATAACAGGCTCTTCCACCTGTAGCAGTAGTGGTTGTGGTAGCAGTTGTTGCAGCAGCAAGATGAGCAGATCGGCATGTAGCCGCCAAGTGTCCCATACGCCCACATTTGAGACACTTTCTGCATGGAGTGTTGGGTAGATGATGATACTGGCATTTGGTGCAAAGTGGAAACGGGCCAGTGTAAGGCTTTCTGGCATTAGCAGGTTGTGGCATAGCAGTGATAGGTGTGGCATGAGTAGGTGCAGCCGCAGTCAACGCTGCAAAGTTCTTAATTGTCTTTTGCTTCTTCTTCTTGTGATGGTGCTGTTCAGGCTTCTTGCCTTCCTCAATCTGTGCTCTCTTGAATCCCTTTCGGGTGAGCACTCCAGACTTCACATACTCCTCAGTAAGAGTAGCACCAAGTTGGATGGCTGCCTCCAAAGTAGTAGGGTTATTACCCATGACAGTTCCCCTGACTACTAAGGGTAGGCCTTCAATGTACTTCTCTATCCTGCGAGATAGAGGAGTAACCAAATGGGGTACCAGAATGCACAACTCATGGAATCGAGTTGTATACTTGGCGTTTTCACCACTGTCTTGCACCAGATTCCACATCTCTACCTCCAGTTTCTTTAGTTCATGACGTGGACAAAACTTTTCCACAAGCAGATTCTTGAAACCGTTCCACGGTATAGCTAAAGCGACTTCGCGTCCTCTGGTGTTCTTTTCAGAATTCCACCAAGTGAGTGCGCCCTTATGAAAAGCGCTTGAGGCCATCTTGACCTTCAGATTCTCAGGGCATCCAGTGAAGTCGAGAATGTCCTCAATGCTCTCTAACCACTGTAGTAGCCCAGTAGCTCCTTCTGTACCAGCGTACTTAGGAGGCTTAGCATCATTGAACTGCTTGAAAGTGAAGTTAGCAGTTCCAGTAGTTGTAGCATTTGAGTTATGTGCTGAATCACTAGTACTTCCCCGAAGATTCTGGGTAATATCAGTGACCATACCAGGGATTACATCCCGCATATGAACAGCGATAGCTCGAGCAATCTTGTTGATCTCATCGTCGTTGCCACTTGTTGAACCCCCTCCGTTAGGATCACGTCGGGGAGGCATTCTACGAATAGAAGCCACAAGCGGGTCAGTAATGAGGAAGGATACGATTGAATTTTCAAGATAAGGTCAGTAATATATCCATACTACTAGTATTATCATTCAATTGTAATATGATCCAGTACACGTATAAGTTATCAACTTATTTGCATACTTATCATGTGAATATGTACGATGTCCCATGATCTCTCCACCAAACCTACACACTGACACTTTCCCGATATACCGAAAATAGCTTATATATAGGGCTCACTCTCGCTGCCCACCACCGTTTCGATATACCACGATCATGCCCTTGCTAGCATTTGGCAACACGTTTGTACTGATTTGCAAGTGTGTACCATTGATTAAGGATCCCATGATCTTTGATCAACTTGAACTATGGTTGATTCCATGATTGAACTATGATTATGTTATGCGTGCACCTACTAACAGTTGTTAACATGTAGAACTAAATCATACGTGTGTTCTACACTTTCCTGTTAACCTATGTCAGTAAGTACTAATGATGTAATCACTTAAGAATTTCACTTAAGGTTTACATTTAAAGAATGTTCACAACTTGATTGATTCACCATAATGTTTGGTTCATCCAAGTTTGAATTGTACTATGATTGGATTCACCAATGATTGTTTCCCAAATGTTTGTATCCCATGTGTTTGACTAACGTTCAATGATTCCAGTTGATCCCGAGTCCTCACTCCAAATACGAACGCTGGATTCCCCCTAACATACTGAAATAAGCTTATATATAGGGTAAGCTCTCACCGACCCACCACTTACCTCAGCACGTCAGCGTTAATCCGTCGTTCATATTTGAGGCTAAGATTCCAACTGTTGCTTGATTATGATTGTTTCATGATTACCACTTGTTCTCAGAATATGTTTATGATTATGTAAACCATGGTTCTTAATTTGCTTGAAATTAAAACCTTAGGTTTTAGCATGTGTGTCCTAGGTTAATTAACCTAGGTTCTCAATACCTACTGTATCGAGTATAATGATCTCCTGTGAGAACTTCAACTAAAGAATACTGTTACACAGATTCTAAGTTATAAAGTTCCTATGATAATGAACACCTGATAATGATAACAATGATAACAATGACAAGGATTTCAAATCAAGATTCTAAATTAATAGTTCTTGACCTTTGAATTCCTATAATGAGCATGACAAGGATTTCAAATCAAGACTCTAAATTAATAGATCTTGACATTTGAATTCCTATAATGAATATGACAAGGATTTCAAATCAAGACTCTAAATTAATAGATCTTGACATTTGAATTCCTATAATGAATATGACAAGGATTTCAAATCAAGATTCTAAATTAATAGATCTTGACCTTTGAATTCCTATAATGGATATGACAAGGACTTTAGATCAAAGATACCAATCTTTGCCTCTAAATCCTATACTGAATATGATAAGGACTTTAGATCAAAGATACCAATCTTTGCCTCTAAATCCTATAATGAATATGACAAGAAATTCATATCAAAGATACTGAAAATACAGATCTTTGCCTCCGAATTTCTATAATGATCTCTGTGTGAGAATTTCAGATCAAGGATACTAAGAATACAGATCCTTGCCCCTGAAATTCTTAAATGCATATGTGTGAGAATTTAATTCGGTTTCTAAAATTATAGAATTCCGATTCAAATTCTTTGACTCGATATCTAATCTTAGAAAAATGTCCCTAAGGTCTTTCAAGCTTAATGCAGATTTAATGCTCACTTAAGTTACTTAGATCCTAAGTATCCTCAAGCCTATAGCACTTAGTCCTATTGGGTAGCTTAGGTTATATTCTAGGTCATTAAACATTGGGTTTTTCATAGTTCTCTACAACCTTGGCTCTGATACCAACCTGTCACACCCCTGCGCCGCGTGCGGAATCCACGGCGCGGTGACGTATGAACAGTTGAATCATGCACAAGTATTGAATAAGAACAACCACAACGGATTACTATGTTTCATAATGTTAAGACAATTGTTTAGTTACAGACTGCTATCTACCAAAAGAAAGACAACTACAGACCCAAAATATAGTTACAAAATAAGACTTCAAACAAGACAATTAAACAATCAGGATTTAGTGTGTTTCTAATCCATCCTAGCATGTTTCTTCATCTTGTTCTATCTTAGAATGGTCTCCTTAGTTGTCCCTGAGAATGTCTTAAACCTGATTACCTGAAACACGTGAAAAGTAACTGTCAACTACAGACGTAGTTGGTGAGAACAATAGGTTTAACGTTTGTAACATGAATATATGACATAAGGCATAGGTAAGTTAAAGCAACATAAGATTCACACGGATGAGCTGCAACCCAAACTAACATCAAGTAAGAAAATGAGTGTAAACAGTCCAATCACTGTTCACACGAAAGCCAACATATAATATCAAGTCCCAAACCACGTTTGGAGTTAGATTATGTATAGCAATTTTGAAAACCATAATGACACCAGACCTGCAGTTAGCTTTTAAAACAAATTTAAAAGCTAACTCCATCCTGGATAAGAACCAATGTGTCCGCTTTCCCTTGTTGTGATCACCCAGTACTAACGCTAATGAATATGATACTTGATGCTTTTACAAGTTTGTTTACAACAATAGACACCATGTTTCTGAACCTTACTTTAACCAAATGTGTTAATGCCTTATTTGATAACATGAATTGAAAACCTAGATTTAATTCCACGAATTAAATCCTTTGTTTTGAATACCATGAAATGAATCTGTTGATTTGAATACCATGAAATGAACCACTTGATTTGAATACCATGAAATGAACCACTTGATTCGAATACCATGATGTGAACCACTTGATTTGAATACCATGAAATGAACCACTTGATTTGAATACCATGATGTGAACCACTTGATTTGAATACCATGAAATGAACCACTTGATTTGAATACCATGATGTGAACCACTTGATTTGAATACCATGAAATAGTGACCTTGTGTAATAACGAGGTTCGTAACAAAAGAGTTTATTAAATCATTTATTTAAAAGTGTTTATCCTTCATAAATACATTTGGGTAAATCTGTTACAAAACGGTTCAAAGATCCTTTATAAAACCTTTTTAGTGAAAAGAGTTTAATAACTGATAATCCCTTTTAAAACAGTTGATGAATCCCTAGGATTCGTAAAATGAACCCATAATGTTTATAAGAATACACACACCTTGTGTAATGAAATATGATTGTAAACGATTGGTTTGATCACGTGTTCCACCCCAAAACAGTTATAAAACAGTAAAAGAGGGGCTAAAGTTCTCACCTGTCTGCAGTAGACTCTGAACTAAAACAGATAGCAAGTAGCAAACACGACTCCTAATTGATTCCTATAACATTGTAATCATACATAAGATATAGGATTTATAGTTGTATAGACTCGTATTCATTGTTTGACTTGCATTCTCATGCTTTGATTGTTGTGAAAACTTGAAAGTTATGATTTGAATCATTTGATTGATCATGGGTCCAAGAAACGAATATGAAATGTTCCATTGTGCATAAATCTTATGCATAAAATGATAATTGTTTGAGAAGTTGATAACCATAGATTAACATGTATTGTGATAAGATGTTCAATTGTTTTCAAGTCTTGTGATTGTGAATTGATTCTTCATGATTATTGTTAAGTCACAACTTAACCCATTTATAATCAATTCACAATTGTCATAATCGAGGCCTCATATTGGGCCTTAAGCCCATGAAACCATGATGGTCCTTAAACCGAGTCCATAGGCCTCTTAGGTTAACAAGGGGCCAATTGTATGTGAGGTTGGGCCAATTAGGATAATAGTGAGCCTAATGGGCTTGGATTAGGCCTAAAGAATTTAATTGGGCCGAATACTAATGAAATTTGGCCTTGTAAAACCGGATTGGGCCGAGTTGAGCTTTGGCTGCCAACATAGGCAGCGAACCCTTTCCTTTTTCCTTCTAAGGTTCGTCTTGCATGGCTAAGGGTTCGTCCAAGATAAGATTGGTTCGTGAAAAGCAAGGGTTCGTTCATGATGAGAGGTCCAAGGTTCGGTCAACAATTCGACGAACCATGCAGAGTTAGCCTTCCATGGTTCGGCATAAGAGGGTTCGTGCCATCTAGAGTTCGTGGCTTGAACGAAAGTCTCATGTAGGTTCGTTGGCCTATACATGGTTCGGCAGCATCACCCAGGGTTCGGTGACACCACGGTTCGGCTGAGAGGGTCTAGGGTTCGTGCATGGCAACTAGGGTTCGTGGTGGTTCGTCTGCATGGGTTCGCTACATGCCATAATAGGGTTCGTGACTCTGATGATGGTTCGGTTGATATCAACTGGTTCGCAAAGGGTTCGACTGAGAAACCCTAATAGATTCGGCTGCTGAACCATGGACATACAGGGTCGTTAAGGTTCGCCCTTAGCTCAAGGGTTCGTGGTGGTTCGTGAAGCACCTCAGGGTTCGGCCAGGTGCAGTTGAGGGTTCGTTGGACGCCAAAAGGTTAGGTGAAGGCTCGTGGGGATGCCTAGGGTTCGGCTGGTTGCTGAAGAGGGTTCGACAGCCCCCTTTTTCCAACGAACCTGTAACAACTTCGCATCCCACTTGAGCTATGGCCGTCCCTGATGAAGTCTCCACATCCTCGATGCACAAGCACCACATTTCGAAGGTCTAGGGTTGATCTACGTGAGCTTTTATTACCGGTTATATGAGTTGGTCGAACAACAAAACGAAAACCCTATTTTCGTGATGATTCAAGCTTCAATACCTCGTTTTTGGTTGGATGAATCTGCGAAACTCATGTACTTTCGTGTAGAGAATGTTGAGAGCTACGCGTGGACACCAAGAACACCAAAATCCATTGAAAATCGAAGAAGATACGCGCGTTTGAAGTTCGGTTTTCTAGAGAGAGGATAGGTTCGCGAATTTTAGAGAGAGAAGTGGTGGTTGGCTGAAATAAATGAGAGAAATGGTCTTGTTCAAGGCTTTTATAGCCCGTGTGGTATTCGGGTCCGTTTCGGTCGCTCGGTTAGCGTTTCCGGAACGTAACGCGTATTTTACGCGGTTTTAAATAAAAAGAGTTGTTAAACTCAAATAAATGATGAGTTTCAAAATTGTAAAAATATAAAATAATTAATTTAATTATTTTTACTCTTCGTGTGTTGACAGATCGTTGAACACTCACAATTACGTGTATACCCGTAATCGCGTATGTTTTTCGATCGTATTAATTATTTAAAGTCGTTTAATCATAATTATAAGTTCAACATTCGTATCATTATGGATCGTCACCCATAACTATGCCCAGTCTCGCTTACGTATTACGATTCTTGTTGAATTAATTGTCATAATATTCGTCTTAACACTACGCACCAACACTATCCTGTTATACCGAACGCATTATATATATAGGGCTCACTCTCGCTGCCCACCACTGTTTCAATATAACACAATATTGTTCTTGCCTAGTGAACCCGACTGTAAATAAATAATACATACTTGTTAAATAATAAAGATTCTAACACACAAGCACATAATGGACACATGAATCACATTGATTTACTGGACATTGACACACACTGTTCTAACACTGTTTACGACTACCATGACTAAATGCACAAATGTTACATAAAATCTCATTTATTTATAACTTATTAAACTTCATTAAATGATTTTGACTTAATATTGATTTAGTTGGAAGTTGAATTGTAATGTTTTGGTTTAAATATTTATTGAATTGATTGAATTGGGACTTTGTTATAAATAGACAACTTATTTGTCTGGATTTAAAACGAAAAATAAAGGAAACTCTGCCGAAATTTTCTAAAATTTAAAAGTAATGTATAGTAACTCAACATGGGATTGAGATCTAAAAAGGGTAACTAAGATAGGTTAGATCTTAGATGCACCTAGTATAAAGACACTTAGTTGCACACACAACAAGACCAAACCGTAGGCACAACGACTATTACGCGTACTGTAACATCAGTGCCGGAACCGTCGCCGGAACAGTGATCTTAAACAGTATCAAGAACAGTAAACAGGTATGAATCATACACATTTTAGTAATTTTCATATTCATATCATTTATCATTATCATGGTGAGTTGTCATAGAACAAATTCAGAAACATTTAACAGAAACACAGTTCAGAACAATGGTTCTTGAGTCGGATAATTATCTGGCAATACAGAACCATCATGTGATTATTTGCTTAGGAATTATTATGTATAAACGTATGTGAGGCTTTAAAGAACAAAAAACACGAATATTGTTACGTGAATGCTAAATTGACGGGTTATTCGTATAGGTGACGATCTGTACGAATATATCTGTAAGTTTAACGTTCTGAATGATATTCTAAAATTAGAAAACAAGATTGAAAAGTATAGTTATCGTCGTGTTCGTACGGGTGACGATTCGAACGAATACGCGCGACGACTGTACATTTCGATTTAAACAGTTTATTTATATTTTAAATTTAATAAATAAGAAGATATTAGTTAATTTATTAGGAATCACAACCTTGAATAATTAAATGAATTCTAATTTTATAATCGTGCCGTTTTTGTCGCGAAAACTACGCGAACCCGCACTTTAGCGAAACCGATCGAGACCGATTAACCGGGTGTAATGGAATCACTTATTATGGCATTAAATTGCCATAACTATCATCACCAACCCTCTCTCTCTCTTGAATTCGTTATACTCTCTCTCTCTCTATAGTTCCCACACAAGAAATCATCATCTCTCTAGAAGATCTCATCAATTTCAAGCCGGATCTGAGCATAGTTGGTGTCATTACGATCCACTCACCTTATAGATCATAGAAGTACAAGAAAAACAAGAGTTCCACCGTGGTATTCGAGGTAAACATCCACTCTAAATTCGGTTTTCATAAGGTTTTCACGAGTTCATGTGGGTTTGCTATTATGATCGATATTTTCACTAGTAAAACACATAGATACACGCAAAGTCATATCAGGGATACATAGGAAACTCATTTGCAACAGGTTAAGCTTGATCCTAGCTGATGGTGATGCAGGTTTGTGAAACCTAATCGGCCGAACCCTGTAAATCCTTAGCCGAACCTTTACTCTGAAGCTCAAGTACCACGAACCTATGAGCATCGCCTGCAACGAACCTGTTCTCTGCTGCAACGAACCTGGGTCAGACCTGCAACGAACCCTGCAAGTTCTGGCACACGAACCCTGCACCACCTAACCACCGAACCCTGGCTATGCAAAGTGTAGAACCCACGAACCTCGGACATCACCTAGGAGATTCACGAACCTTTATGAGGAGAACCCAGTGACGTGCGAATCTATAACCAAAAAGAGGTGAACCTAGACTTGACTTTAGGATTAACGAACCTTAGACCAAACGCATGCATGTGGCCGAACCCTTAGGGTTTGCTGGAAATGATGCATGGTCCGAACCTTCTTGCCCCTCCCTTAGCCGAACCTTGAGGGTTCGTGGGATTCCAAGTGTTAGCCGAACCCTACCTAGAACTCATAGGTTCGCTGATTAGGGACTCGTGGGATTCGGTTGAGAATAGAAGGACATAAGGAGCATGCATGCATAAAATATACCATGTGTGTGCATGAGAATAATATTGAATATCAAATCTTGTGTAAAACTTGTGATATTAGGAATTAGAGCACAAAGGACTAATAACAAAGGGTTAAAGATTTAGTGATGAGTTAGGTTATTAACATTTGCATTATGGAATGTTTATAAATGATACTTCACTTAGATGTGTAATTATCTACATGAGATCATTTAAGGACTCAATTCTTGATCAAATATGAAGCAATGATATTCAATTGAAACCAAAGTTTCTTATTGGGCCTAAGTGGGCCCAATAGGGCTTAATTAAGCCCAACATACATTAAGGGTTACTTAAACTCAAGTAATGAAATTTAATAAGAGAAACATATTTATAACTTGTTATATTTTATTAAATGATCTTGACTTAATAATTGAATTAAAATAAGGTTAATTGTAATGTTTTGATTTAAATTGTTGGGATTTTGTTGTAAAATAGACAATATAGTTGTCTGGATTTGAACAGAAAACAAAGGAAACTCTGCCGAAATTTTCAAAAATTTAAAAGTAAGTATTGTAACTCAACATGGGATTGGGATCTAAAAGGGTAACTAGGATTGACTAGATCTTAGATACACCTAGTACTAAGACACTTAGTTGCACACACAACAATACTCAAAGTCTTAGGCACAACGACTACTATGCGTACTTATTATATTCGGATTCTATTAAAATAACTCAGGAACTGAAGAAACTTAGCTTACATACAGGAGCGCGCATTTTGTGTTAGATCAAATTACATAGCAACACAGGTGAGTTCATTGCCCCTTTTCTAACATTTTTGTTTTAAAACGCGGGGCTGAGAAGCATGCGTAAACTGTTTATTTAAATTGTTTACTTAAATGCTTTTAAATTTACATGTTTTACATATATATAAATGTTATCCTAGACCATGTCTAGGAAGATTTTATGCAGGTTTACTAACCGATTTACTTATAAATTAAGTGAGTAATCGAGTTAAGCTAAACATTTCAACAAATCAAAACATTTCAAACAAATCAAACGAGACATTTTGACAAAACAAGGGTGTGAGTTCAAGGAATCAAATCAAACATTTTGACAAATCAAGTGGATGAATTCAGGGAATCAAATCAAACTTTTTGACAAAACCAGTGTGGGACATCAAGACATTAACAAAACAATCTTTGCAAAGACAACATTCAATGTTCTACAAACCAAGTGTTTGTTGAATAACGAATCAAGTGTACAATCGATCAATGAATCTTGTATTCTATGATCAACACATCAAGTACATCTTGTGACATAATCAGACGAATCATTAAATCATTTTTAAGGGATAGTATTGGAAATATCAGAGATAACATATGCCAACACATTGAATCCAGAAATCCTATATTTCAAGAAGTCCTAGCTAGACTGATTGACTTGTAGGTCTTATGTTTGAGGATATTTACAGAATTCCCTAACTACTAAGTACCTAGATTGACAGACTAGTCTACTCGAGTATGACCAAAGGCCCCAATCATAAGGACTTAGATTTTATTAAATGTTTACTTACTTGTTTAATTAAGCATTTATAACTGTTTATACAATTGTGTGGTTGATCATATTGTGTGATGAACTTGTGAAATCAACATGGATTTCAAATGATTGTAATGACAGGGACAACAAACAGAAGAACTTATGGGATTGTGTTAAGGGTAAAAATGCTTAATTGTCATTAACAGCAGTGTCATATGCATATTAGTATGTGGTGGGATGTTGGCTAGGGCTTGTCCCTTACATATGCCCTATATATAAGCATACCGATGTGGATATTACATGTGGTGTTAATGAGGTTAGGGTCTTTACCAAAGGAGGTTTTCAAATCATTTTCAACTACTAAAACTATATGAACTCACCAACCATGTGTTGATTTTATTTTTGCATGACTTCTCAGGTGACGAACAGGTCAACTAGGAAGCTTATGCTTTTGGGCTAGGACTTCATATAGAAGACTAGTATTTTGGACCTGCATACTTTTGAAGACATCATTATACAATTTATTTTGTATATCTTGTGTAAATACAAGATATTCATTTTATGATGTTTACAATAGATTTACATTGTTAAATTATAAACGTTACTGATGTAATTTAACTTAATAATTCTATTTTACTTAGCATTTCTCATTTATATCATGTGTAATGTAAACAATCTGATCACTTTCGATTATCATTCTCGATATCGCGCCCGGGGAACCTTCCGCCCGTCGGGGAAACCCGATCCTACCCCGCCGGCTCGGGGTGTGACAGATTGGTGTCAGAGCCATGGTTATAGAGAAATATAGGTCACTTATTTAAATGGTTTGGCCTAGACTATAACCTAGGGACCCTGCATGTAGAGAGCATAGGAATTAAGACTTATTTGCATATTGTCTTCTGTATTCGATCATTGCGCTAACCGATAATTTTATTGGTTATGATCAGAATGCCTCCGCGAAGACAACCTCCTTTGATACAGCTACCACCACAAGACTTGGCTCCACATTCCTCCACACCGTCACCAAACGATTCACCACCACCACCTCCTCCACCTCCTCCTCCCCCTCCTCCATTGATTACTCAAGCATCTGGTTCGGGCACAGCACCGACCATGGATCCCGCTACTATCGCTCTGGTGACGTTACTGAGTAGCCGGATGACGAATCAGATGAAAGAAGCAATACCGGAGATGTTCCTTCGTCTTCGTAATGAAGTCCTCAACACTGGCAACACATCAGGAGAAGCCAGTGGAAATACTGGAGATTCATCTCATTACTCCTACAAGTCCTTTGTAGGATGTAAACCACCCAGTTTTAGTGGGTCCGAAGGCGCCGTTGGATTAATCCAATGGATTGAGAAGATTGAGGCAACATTGGATCTTTGCAGCTGCCCCGAACACCACAAGGTCCGTTACTCAGCGGGAACATTCAACAAACGGGTTCTGACCTGGTGGAATGGTCAGATCAACGCCCGAGGAAGAGAGGAAGCTATGGCAATGTCATGGGAAGACTTCAAGACACTGCTGCGAACAGAATTCTGTCCCAAGAATGAACTGCCGAAGTTGGAGGTTGAACTATCCAACCATGTGATGAAGGGGGCTGATCACATGGGGTACACTACTCGTTACCACGAGTTAGTTGCTTTGGTACCAGATATGGTACCAACTCTGGAGAAAAGGATAGACCGTTATGTGGGTGGACTTCCCGCCTGCATTCAGGGCATGGTTGTTTCAGCCAACCCTACTACTGTTGAATCTGCAGTGAGACTGTCTGGGAAACTCACTGACCTCATGGTAGCCTCTGGAGTTCTAAAGAAGGAGGCTGAACCCAGTAAGAACAAAGCTGAGTCTTCCAAGAAACCCCACCACCATCAAAAGAAGAAACAGAAGACCATCAAGAACTACACGGTGGCCACACCTCTGCAACAAATAGCAGCAACACCACAAAACCCCAACCTCAAACCCTACACTGGCACATATCCTCTGTGTGCCAAGTGTCAGTATCACCACACTGCTGACACTCCCTGCAAACATTGCATGGGATGTGGACGGAAGGGCCGTTGGGTCCTGTACTGCCGGATGACACCTAACCAAGCAGTCAACAATGCTGCTCTGGCTCTCCCTCCACCAACAAATCATAACAATGGTGGATGCTATAATTGTGGCGAACAAGGCCACTTCGCGAAGAACTTCCCGAAGAAAGCACAACCAGCAGTTCAAGCACCACGTGGACGAGCTTTCGCTATCGGAGCACCAGCTGCACGCCAGGACCCAAATGTGGTCACTGGTACGTTTCTTTTACATGACTTTTATGCATCTGTCTTATTTGATACTGGTGCGGATCAGAGTTTTATCTCTACCAATTTTGCATGCCAACTAGATTCAGTAGAGGAACAGTTAGACTCCCCTTACGTTATAGAAGTAGCTAACGGGAAACAGATTACAGTTAGTACAGTTTATAGAAATTGCCCATTGACACTTAATGGTCATACATTTGCCATCGATTTGATACCGATGGAGTTGGGTAGTTTCGACATCATTGTTGGAATGGATTGGCTTTCCTCTAACCGAGTGGAAGTCATCTGTTCTGAGAAGCTGCTTCGAATTCCATTGCCGAGTGATCGCGTATTGGAAGTTAGAGGGGATCAAGCAAAGCGAAGTGTCAAAATCATTTCTTGCATAAAGGCGTGTAAGTGTCTACAGAAGTAGTGCATAGCTTTCCTGGCTCATGTGGTGGAAAAAGAGAAAGACAAGAAGAATATTCAAGAGGTACCGGTAGTGAAAGAATATCCTGAAGTATTCCCCGAAGACCTACCTGGTTTGCCACCTGCGCGACCGGTGGAATTTCGTATTGACTTAATTCCTGGAGCAACTCCTGTTGCTAAATCTCCTTACAGGTTAGCACCTTCAGAGATGCAGGAATTGTCTAATCAGTTACAGGAGCTAATTGACAAGGGTTTCATCAGACCGAGCTACTCACCTTGGGGAGCTCCGGTCTTGTTCGTGAAAAAGAAAGACGGGTCGTTCAGAATGTGCATAGATTACCGTGAACTGAACAAACTAACCATCAAGAATCGGTATCCATTACCGAGGATTGATGATTTGTTTGACCAACTGCAAGGAGCTCAATACTTCTCCAAGATTGACTTGCGGTCCGGATATCATCAGTTGAGAGTTCAAGATGAAGACATACCGAAAACGGCCTTCCGAACAAGATACGGGCATTATGAATTTATGGTGATGCCCTTCGGATTGACAAATGCACCAGCGGTTTTCATGGATCTCATGAACCGAGTGTGCAAGCCGTACCTGGATCAGTTTGTCATTGTTTTTATTGATGACATACTGATTTATTCCAAGACCAAAACAGAACATGAGCAACACCTTAGAAAGATCTTGGAGCTGTTGAAAGAAGAGAAACTCTATGCCAAATTCTCCAAATGTGAGTTTTGGCTAAGAGAAGTTAAATTTCTGGGTCATGTGGTCAACAGCGAGGGAATTCATGTAGACCCTGCCAAGATTGAAGCGATAAAGAATTGGGACACTCCGAAGACACCGACGGAGATACGGTCTTTTCTGGGATTGGCGGGTTATTACAGAAGGTTTATCTCAAACTTTTCTAAGATAGCTTTGCCTCTCACTAAGCTAACCCAGAAGAGCGAACAGTTTGTCTGGGAGCAGAAACAAGAAGATGCTTTTCAGACCTTGAAACAGAAACTATGTGATGCTCCAATTCTATCTCTCCCAGAGGGCTGTGATGACTTTGTTGTGTACTGTGATGCTTCCCATCAGGGACTCGGTTGTGTGTTAATGCAACGGGACAAAGTTATAGCCTATGCATCAAGACAGTTAAAGGTTCATGAGAAGAACTACACCACTCATGATCTTGAACTGGGAGCAGTAATCTTCGCCTTGAAGATTTGGAGACATTACTTATATGGCACCAAGTGTACCATATTCACTGATCACAAAAGTCTACAGGACATCTTTGATCAGAAGGAGCTCAACATACGACAGCGCCGTTGGGTTGAACTTCTGAATGACTACGATTGTGTGATCAAGTACCATCCGGGAAAGGCGAACGTTGTAGCTGACGCCTTGAGCCGGAAGGAACGAGTCAAACCCCTACGTGTTAGAGCGATGGGGATAACCGTGCAGACCAGTTTAAGTGACAAGATTATTCAAGCGCAACAAGAAGCACTTGACCGAGATAATCTGAAGAAAGAACTTGATTGCGGAGCAGAGAAACAGTTTGACACGAAGTCTGACGGAATGATCTACTACTGGGAACGTGTATGGATACCGGCGGTAGATGAATTGAGGAAACTTATCTTCGATGAAGCACACAAGACTAAATACTCTGTTCATCCAGGTGCTGATAAGATGTACCAAGACTTGCGTGGATTTTATTGGTGGCCTGGAATGAAGAAGGACATAGCCGAATACGTCGGTCAACGTCTAACATGTGCGAAGGTAAAGGCGGAACACCAAAGACCGTCCGGTCTATTGGAGCAGCCTGAGATTCCACTCTGGAAGTGGGAACAAATAGCTATGGATTTCATCACCAAGCTACCCCGCACTTCCAGTGGTCATGATACAATTTGGGTGATCATTGATCGTTTAACCAAATCTGCTCATTTCTTGCCCATGCGTGAGAACTTCACCATGGATAAACTGGCAAGGTTGTACATCAATGAGATAGTGGTACGCCACGGTGTGCCATTGTCTATTATTTCTGATAGAGACAGCAGATTTACATCAAGGTTCTGGCAATCATTGCAGAAATCTCTAGGGACACAGTTAAATCTGAGTACAACTTACCACCCACAAACGGATGGTCAAAGCGAACGTACTATTCAAACCCTAGAGGACATGTTAAGAACCTGTGTATTGGACTTTGGTGGGAACTGGGACTTCCATTTGCCACTGATTGAGTTCTCCTACAATAACAGTTACCACAGCAGTATAGGATGTGCACCATTTGAGGCTCTTTATGGCCGGAAATGTCGATCACCGATCTGTTGGACTGAAATTGGAGACAACCGAATAACTGGACCAGAACTTATCCAAGAAACCACCGACAAGATAGCTCAGATCCAAAGAAGACTACAAGCAACAAGGAGCAGACAAAAGAGCTACGCCGACAAACGGCGCAAGCCGTTGGAATTCCAAGTGGGAGATCGTGTAATGTTAAAGGTATCCCCATGGAAAGGCGTGGTACGCTTTGGAAAGAAAGGCAAATTAGCACCACGATACGTGGGACCGTTCGAGATCATCGAACGTATAGGTCCTGTAGCTTATCGACTGAAATTACCAGATGAACTCAGTGGTGTGCATGACGTGTTTCACGTCTCAAACCTAAAGAAATGCCTTGCTGACGAGTCTCTCGTCATTCCAATCGAAGAGATTCAAGTCGACGAACAGTTACATTTCATTGAAGAACCTTTGGAGATTATGGATCGCAAGGTTAAACAACTGAGGCGAAGTCGTATCCCGATTGTGAAGGTTCGATGGAATTCAAGACGTGGACCCGAGTTTACTTGGGAACGCGAAGATCACATGAAGTCAAAGTATCCCCAGCTGTTTGAAGAGGAAGCTGTACCCGATAACAACTCTTAAATTTCGGGACGAAATTTCTCTAACAAGGGGAGACTGTCACATCAGTGCCGGAACCGTCGCCGGAACAGTGATCTTAAACAGTATCAAGAACAGTAAACAGGTATGAATCATACACATTTCAGTAATTTTCATATTCATATCATTTATCATTATCATGGTGAGTTATCATAGAACAAATTCAGAAACATTTAACAGAAACACAGTTCAGAACAATGGTTCTTGAGTCGGATAATTATCTGGCAATACAGAACCATCATGTGATTATTTGCTTAGGAATTATTATGTATAAACGTATGTGAGGCTTTAAAGAACAAAACACACGAATATTGTTACGTGAATGCTAAATTGACGGGTTATTCGTATAGGTGACGATCTGTACGAATATATCTGTAAGTTTAACGTTCTGAATGATATTCTAAAATTAGAAAACAAGATTGAAAAGTATAGTTATCGTCGTGTTCGTACGGGTGACGATTCGAACGAATACGCGCGACGACTGTACATTTCGATTTAAACAGTTTATTTATATTTTAAATTTAATAAATAAGAAAATATTAGTTAATTTATTAGGAATCACAACCTTGAATTATTAAATGAATTCTAATTTTATAATCGTGCCGTTTTTGTCGCGAAAACTACGCGAACCCGCACTTCACGCGAAACCGATCGAGACCGATTAACCGGGTGTAATGGAATCACTTATTATGGCATTAAATTGCCATAACTATCATCACCAACCCTCTATCTCTCTTGAATTCGTTATACTCTCTCTCTCTCTCTATAGTTCCCACACAAGAAATCATCATCTCTCTAGAAGATCTCATCAATTTCAAGCCGGATCTGAGCATAGTTGGTGTCATTACGATCCTCTCACCTTATAGATCATAGAAGTACAAGAAAAACAAGAGTTCAACCATGGTATTCGAGGTAAACATCCACTCTAAATTCGGTTTTCATAGGGTTTTCACGAGTTCATGTGGGTTTGCTATTATGATCCATATTTTCACTAGTAAAACACATAGATACACGCAAAGTCATATCAGGGATACATAGGAAACTCATTTGCAACAGGTTAAGCTTGATCCTAGCTGATGGTGATGCAGGTTCGTGAAACCTAATCGGCCGAACCCTGTAAATCCTTAGCCGAACCTTTACTCTGAAGCTCAAGTACCACGAACCTATGAGCATCGCCTGCAACGAACCTGTTCTCTGCTGCAACGAACCTGGGTCAGACCTGCAACGAACCCTGCAAGTTCTGGCACACGAACCCTGCACCACCTAACCACCGAACCCTGGCTATGCAAAGTGTAGAACCCACGAACCTCGGACATCACCTAGGAGATTCACGAACCTTTATGAGGAGAACCCAGTGACGTGCGAATCTATAACCAAAAAGAGGTGAACCTAGACTTGACTTTAGGATTAACGAACCTTAGACCAAACGCATGCATGTGGCCGAACCCTTAGGGTTTGCTGGAAATGATGCATGGTCCGAACCTTCTTGCCCCTCCCTTAGCCGAACCTTGAGGGTTCCTGGGATTCCAAGTGTTAGCCGAACCCTACCTAGAACTCATAGGTTCGCTGATAAGGGACTCGTGGGATTCGGTTCTTGAAAAAATATAAGGACATACGGAGCATGCATGCATAAAATATACCATGTGTGTGCATGGGAATAATATTGAATATCAAATCTTGTGTAAAACTTGTGATATTAGGAATTAGAGCACAAAGGACTAATAACAAAGGGTTAAAGATTTAGTGATGAGTTAGGTTATTAACATTTGCATTATGGAATGTTTATAAATGATACTTCACTTAGATGTGTAATTATCTACATGAGATCATTTAAGGACTCAATTCTTGATCAAATATGAAGCAATGATATTCAATTGAAACCAAAGTTTCTTATTGGGCCTAAGTGGGCCCAATAGGGCTTAATTAAGCCCAACATACATTAAGGGTTACTTAAACTCAAGTAATGAAATTTAATAAGAGAAACATATTTATAACTTGTTATATTTTATTAAATGATCTTGACTTAATAATTGAATTTAAATAAGGTTAATTGTAATGTTTTGATTTAAATTGTTGGGATTTTGTTGTAAAATAGACAATATAGTTGTCTGGATTTGAACAGAAAACAAAGGAAACTCTGCCGAAATTTTCAAAAATTTAAAAGTAAGTATTGTAACTCAACATGGGATTGGGATCTAAAAGGGTAACTAGGATTGACTAGATCTTAGATACACCTAGTACTAAGACACTTAGTTGCACACACAACAATAATCAAAGTCTTAGGCACAACGACTACTATGCGTACTTATTATATTCGGATTCTATTAAAATAACTCAGGAACTGAAGAAACTTAGCTTACATACAGGAGCGCGCATTTTGTGTTAGATCAAATTACATAGCAACACAGGTGAGTTCATTGCCCCTTTTCTAACATTTTTGTTTTAAAACACGGGGCTGAGAAGCATGCGTAAACTGTTTATTTAAATTGTTTACTTAAATGCTTTTAAATTTACATGTTGTACATATATATAAATGTTATCCTAGACCATGTCTAGGAAGATTTTATGCAGGTTTACTAACCGATTTACTTATAAATTAAGTGAGTAATCGAGTTAAACTAAACATTTCAACAAATCAAAACATTTCAAACAAATCAAACGAGACATTTTGACAAAACAAGGGTGTGAGTTCAAGGAATCAAATGAAACATTTTGACAAATCAAGTGGATGAATTCAGGGAATCAAATCAAACTTTTTCACAAAACCAGTGTGGGACATCGAGACATTAACAAAACAATCTTTGCAAAGACAACATTCAATGTTCTACAAACCAAGTGTTTGTTGAATAACGAATCAAGTGTACAATCGATCAATGAATCTTGTATTCTATGATCAACACATCAAGTACATCTTGTGACATAATCAGACGAATCATTAAATCATTTTTAAGGGATAGTATGGGAAATATCACAGATAACATATGCCAACACATTGAATCCAGAAATCCTATATTTCAAGAAGTCCTAGCTAGACTGATTGACTTGTAGGTCTTATGTTTGAGGATATTTACAGAATTCCCTAACTACTAAGTACCTAGATTGACAGACTAGTCTACTCGAGTATGACCAAAGGCCCCAATCATAAGGACTTAGATTTTATTAAATGTTTACTTACTTGTTTAATTAAGCATTTATAACTGTTTATACAATTGTGTGGTTGATCACATTGTGTGATGAACTTGTGAAATCAACATGGATTTCAAATGATTGTAATGACAGGGACAACAAACAGAAGAACTTATGGGATTGTGTTAAGGGTAAAAATGCTTAATTGTCATTAACAGCAGTGTCATATGCATATTAGTATGTGGTGGGAAGTTGGCTAGGGCTTGTCCCTTACATATGCCCTATATATAAGCATACCGATGTGGATATTACATGTGGTGTTAATGAGGTTAGGGTCTTTACCAAAGGAGGTTTTCAAATCATTTTCAACTACTAAAACTATATGAACTCACCAACCATGTGTTGATTTTATTTTTTCATGACTTCTCAGGTGACGAACAGGTCAACTAGGAAGCTTATGCTTTTGGGCTAGGACTTCATATAGAAGACTAGTATTTTGGACCTGCATACTTTTGAAGACATCATTATACAATTTATTTTGTATATCTTGTGTAAATACAAGATATTCATTTTATGATGTTTACAATAGATTTACATTGTTAAATTATAAACGTTACTGATGTAATTTAACTTTGTAATTCTATTTTACTTAGCATTTCTCATTTATATCATGTGCAATGTAAACAATCTGATCACTTTCGATTATCATTCTCGATATCGCGCCCCGGGAACCTTCCGCCCGTCGGGGAAACCCGATCCTACCCCGCCGGCTCGGGGTGTCACACGTACTTATTATATTCGAATTCTTATAAAATAACTCAGGAACCGAAGATACGTAGCTTACAAACAAGAGTGCGCATTCTGTGATAGTACATTAGACATCAACACAGGTGAGTTCATTGCCCCTTTTCTAACATTTTGTTTTAAAACGCGGGGCTGAGAAGCATGAGTAAACGGTTTATTTAAATTGTTTACTTAAAAGCTTTTAAAATTATATGTTTTACATATATATAAATGCTATCCTAGACTATGTCTAGGAAGATTTTATGCAGGTTTACTAACCGATTTATTTATATATTAAGTGAATAATCGAGTTAAACTAAACTTTTCAATAAGTCAAAACATTTCCAAGGAATCAATTCAAACATTTTGACAAATCAAGTGGGTGAATTCAAGGAATCAAATCAAACATTTTGACAAATGAAGTGGGTGAATTCAAGTAATCAAATCAAACATTTTGACAAAACAAATGGGTGAATTCAAGGAATCAAATCAAACATTTTGACAAAACAAGAGTGAGACTTCAAAGAAATCAAACGAAATCATCTTTGCAAAGTTAACATTCGATGTTCAATAAACCAAGTGTTTGATGAAAAACGAACCAAGAGTACATTCGATCATCGAATCTAGTATTCCATGATCAACATATCAAGTACTTTTTGTGACAGAATCAGACGAATCATTAAATCATTTTTAAGGGATAGTATGGGAAATATCAGAGATAACATATGCCAACACATTGAATCCAGAAATCCTATATTTCAAGAAGTCCTAGCTAGACTGATTGACTTGTAGGTCATATGTTTTAGGATATTTACAGAATTCCCTAACTACTAAGTACCTAGATTGACAGACTAGTCTACTCGAGTATGACCACAGGCCCCAATCATTAGGACTTAGATTTTATTAAATGTTTATTTATTTATTTAATTAAGCATTTATAACTGTTTATACAATTACTAGGGTTGATCACATTGTGTGATGAACTTATGAAATCAACATGGATTTCAAATGATTGTAATTACAGGGACAACAAACAGAAGAACTTATGGGTTGTGTTAAGGGTAAAAATGCTTAATTGTCATTAACAGCAGTGTCATATGCATATTAGTATGTGGTGGGATGTTGGCTAGGGCTTGTCCCTTACATATGCCCTATATATAAGCATACCGATGTGGATATTACATGTGGTGTTAATGAGGTTAGGGTCTTTACCAAGGGAGGTTTTCAAATCATTTTCAACTACTAAAACTATATGAACTCACCAACCATGTGTTGATTTTATTTTTGCATGACTTCTCAGGTGACGAACAGGTCAACTAGGAAGCTTATGCTTTTGGACTAGGACTTCAGATAGAAAACTTAGTATTTTTGGACCTGCATGCTTTTGGAACATCATTATACAATAATTTTGTATATCTTGTGCAGTTACGAGATAGCTATTTTATGATGTTCATGATTGGATTTACATTGTTAAATTATGAACGATACGGATGTAATTTAACTTTGTAATTCTAATCAATTTAGCATCTCTCATTTATATCATGTGCAATGTAAACAATCTGATCACTTTCGATTATCATTCTCGATCCTACCCCGCCGGCTCGGGGTGTGACACACCTTGTAGTGGTTGTAGTTGACTTAGCCTAAATAAGAATGCAGGCGCTCTTTCTTGCACTTTGTTGTTGTTTTCACGATCCTGTATTGATTCACGTTGTTTGTAACTTGTAAGTATAAGTTGTAGAGATTTATGTGTGTGTATGTGTTAGCCTTAGAGTTGGCTAACACTTGTGGGTCTCGGTAGTCGTTCTGCCCTTGTTTCAAGTGTCATATATTATTTTAACTAGGTGTCTTTACGTTGTGTGTATAGCCTTAGTTCCCCTTTGAGATTGATAAACCGTGTCATAATGTGTAAATCATGTGTTTGATATGAGGTTTAGTAAATAACCCAAGAATAAACTTAGAGCTATGGTTTAAAGCTCCACACATTATTCTTGTTATGTTTAAAACAATTGCTACATAGTAACCAAATAACCAAACATCAACCCTTTTAAGCTTTATGTTTTAAGTTTATGAAACTTATTATATTAAACCCACCACCTTTGTATTAATCTCATACATTATGTCCCATGTTTAAGCATGTGGTTCTCTTGCATATTTTTAAGTTGGTTACATGATGTTATTTTGTATCTCATATCAAATGGGCCGAAGTGAGGGTTTTGGGCCGCTTGAACAACGTGGGCTGCCTAGATGGCCATGGGCCGAATCAGTGGACCTATGCTAAATGTATGGGAAAACGTAAAGATGTTGGGCCGAAGAACTAGGCCGAACAAACCATGGGCTAACTGAAGTCCTAGTCCAAAAGCATAAGCTTCTTAGTTGACCTATTCATCACCTGAGAAGTCATGCAAAAATAAAGTCAACACATGGTTGGTGAGTTCATATAGTTTAGAATTTGAAAATGATTTGTAAACCTCTTTTGGTAAAAAGCTTAACCTCATTAACTCCACATGTAATATCCGGATCGGTATGCTTATATATAGGGCATATGTAGGGTCGAACTTACCGCCCGCCCAGCCACCGTCCCACCACATACTAATCCGCATATGACACTATTGTTAATGATAATTAATCATTTTTACCTCTATCATTTAACCCATAAGTTCTTCTGTTCTTTGTCCCTGTAATTACAATCATTTGAAATCCTTATTGATTTCATAAGTTCATCACACAATATGATCAACTACAGCAATTGTAGAAACAGTTATAAATGCTTAATTAAATAGATAAATAAACATTTAATAAAATCTAAGTCCTAATGATTGGGCCTTGGTCAACTCGAGTAGACTAGTCTATCAATCAAGGTTCTTAGTAGTTAGGGAATTCTGTAAATATCATCAAATATATGACTTACAAATTAAACGGTCTAGCTAGGACTTCTTGAAATGTAGGATTTCTTGTTTTGTTCTTGATTTGTTGTGTTGGCATATGTTATCTCTGATATTTCCCAGAATTTCCCCTGGAAATGATTTATTGATTCGTCTAGTTTCTTTACAAGATGTACTTGATTCGTTGATCGAATGTACTCTTCATTCGTTGTTCATCGAACACTTGATTCGTCGAACATCGGATATTAGCTTTGCAAAGATAGTTTTGTTTGATTCGTTGAACTCACACTCTTGATTTGTCAAAATAGTTTCGTTTGATTCGTTGAACTCCCACACTTCTTTTGTCAAAATAGTTTTGTTTGATTCGTTTGAACTCACACTTGTTTTGTCAAAATAGCTTCGTTTGATTCGTTTGAAATGTTTAGTTTAACTCAATTATTCACTTATATTATAAGTAAATAAACTTAGTAAAACCTGCATAAAATTTACCTAGACATGATTCTAGGTTAACAATTCACATATAAATATATGTTAAATAAAAGCATTTAAGTAAACAATTTAAATAAAGCAGTTTACGCATGCTTCTCAGCCCCGCGTTTTAAAACAAAACGTTAGAAAAGGGGCAATGAACTCACCTGTGTTGATGTCTAATGTTCTATCACAGAATGCGCACTCTTGTTTGTAGGCTAAGTATCTTCGGTTCCTGAGTTGTTTTAAAGAAATTCGAATACGATAAGTATGTGTGTTAGTCGTCGCGTCTAAGGTTTGGTCTCGGTGTGTGTATCTAAGTGTCCTAATACTAAGTGCTTTTATGGTTTAATCTAATAAATCTAACTCATTTACCCAGTTGTGACCCAATCCCATAAATAAATTTTAGCAACTTACATTTAAATTTTCACAAAATTTGGACAGAGTTTCCTTTGTTTTCTGTTCAAATCCAGACAATCAATATTGTGTATTTTACAACAAATTTCCCAACAAGATAATCAAAATATCCTTTAACTAAACAGTTATAAATAAATTCCATTTAAATTTAACATACTTTGGAACATCATTAAACTTAATTCAACAAAGTTTATAAAACATTTTTCTTTAATTATCATGACAATACTTAATTTATATGACATTTGACATGTGACGGCTTCATTCAACCCGTTGGGCCTACTTAAGCCCAATTAATGATTCTTGGTTCCCCATTGCTTGTTATCCTTCTTGTTTTGATTCCCATGAACTTATAAGGATGTCATATGCTTATTAAACAATCTTATGCATACTAACAACTCATGTTGGTGTGTCATTGTGTGTCAAAAGACTCTTGTCACAATAACCCCTAACTCATGCACACAAATATGCTCATGCGTTGGTTAATTGGCATGAAATTCTATGATTAAATTGTTCATCCTAGAACTTAGGTAATTCCTCATGCACTCACATACACATCCCATTCCATGCACGTGAGAGAGTTAAAGATTTTTATAGTTTGAAGTTTAACTCCTCACAAGGCAGCGAACCTTCTTGCTATTTCCCTAAGGTTCGGCTGAGGTTAAACATGTTCAGCCATGATTGGTTCGTGGTTCTCAAAAAGGTTCGGCTAGAAAACCCTCAGGTTCGTGGCCATCTTATGCAAAGGTTCGGTCCAGCCCTTGTGTTTGGTTCGTGTAGGGTTCGGGAATATAAGTTTGTTGTTTTCTAGGTCATTAACCGAGGGTTCGTCCTTATCTAGGGTTCGTAGCTCCTAATTCCCTATTCTAGGTTCACGTTCATGCGTCTGGTTCGTTCACCTAAGGGTTCGGCTGAATGAACATGGTTCGGCCAACATAAAATAATGGTTCTCTCGACTACTAAGGGTTCGTGAACCAGGGTTCGGTGCAGGTGTAATGCAGGTTCGTTGCAACAATCACCCATGTTGGTGCAGGGTTCGTTGCAGGTCATCAATAGGTTCGTTGCAGGGGTGGTTAGTCACTGAAGGTTCGGCTAATGAAAAGGAAGAAAGGTTCGGCCAACTCCATTTTCATCTACAGGTTCGGCCGATCACTACCCATCACCGTCATCATTTCTCCGATCTCTAACCTGTACAGTTCAGTCTCTAGGGTCTTCTAGTTTGTTAACCACAACTTATCTTAACATTTCTAAGTGTTTAGACCTGATGATCATAGAGATAAACACATGGATCGTGACCTATCATAAAACCGAACTTAAAACTGAAATTTACCTCGAATTCGATGGATGAAAGATCAAACTTCTTGTACTTTGTTGATCTACAGTGCGCGGTGGTTGTTTTGGCACCAACTAGGCTTGAATCCAACAAGAAATGAGTGATGTCTTCTAGAGAGAAGGTGGAGAACACACTTCCTAGAGAGAGAGAGGGTCTTGGACGAAAATGGAGGAGAGAAAGAGAGAGGTGGAGGTTGGTGGAAGGATTTAATGTCTTCATTAATGGTTTCATCAACACCCAGTCGCTCGGTCTCGTTTGGTTTCGCGTAACATGTCTTTTTCCGTTAACGAAACCACGTGATTTATAAAATAGAATTTATAAAATTAATCTAAGTTGTGATTCCTAATAAATTAACTAATTATCTTTTGTTTATCTTAATTTTTTCGAAATTATTTAATTAACTGTTTAAATCGAATCGTACGGTCGCCACGCGTATTCGTTCGAATCGTCACCCGTACGAACATGGCGATAACTATACTTTTCAATATTTTTTTATTCTAATTATTGGGTATTATTCAGAACGTTAAACCTTCAGATATATTCGTACAAATCGTCACCTATACGAATAACCCGTCAATTTAGCATTCACATAATACATCCGTTCTGTTTTGTTCTATAAAGCCTCACATACGTTTATACATATTAACTCTTAACACCTAATCACATGATGGTTCTGTGTTGCCAGCTAATTATCTGACTCAAGAACCATAGTTCTGAAATTTTTTCTGTTAAATGTATCTGAACTTGTTGTCTGATAACACAAAATGATAATGAAAATGAATATAAATAGATAATGCACTGAAATGTATATTGTTCGTACCTGTTTAGTGTTCATGAACTGTTTAAGATCACTGTTCCGGTGATGGTTCCGGCACTAATGTTACAGAACTTAAACTAAAGAATCAAATCCAAGGAAATCTACATTAGTGTGTGTTCAATAAAACTAAGGATCAAATTCGAGAATCTAAAATCAGTGTTGTAGCCATGGAATTCTAAGGATCATAATCAAGGAAATCATATCCGTGTGTGAATCAAAGAACTAATGAAATCATTAACGATGAATTTAAGATGGATGTCAGTTGTATGCAGATCGAGACCACGTGTTAACACACGGAAAGTCCCGTCATAAATAGTAGACTTTTATAGTCAAGCTATATGGGCATAAATCAAACGATCAAACGAATTATAAAGAACAAAGGCGATCAAAATCGAAGGATATCCTAAAGTCGCAACATGTACAGTATGCCTGAGGGTCAAGCTGATTTAGGCACATCATGAAAGTCACGACACATACAGGTAGACTCATTTGGGTCATGCCTGATATGGGCCACGTGTGAGACAGTACAACTTGGACACCACCACCAACTAAGTCTAATTGATTGAGTGAAATAAGTCCCAATCATCATGTCTTATTTGTATTTAAATGATTAATTATTCATTTAATTAAGCATTTAATATTATGTTTCTACAAGTGCTATGGTTGATCATGAATACGTGATGAACTCAAGGAATCAATAGAAATTCTATTTTTTGGGACTACACGAAGTAAGAACTGAAGAACTAATGTGTCAATGGTGTGGGTAAAACGCTTAATAACCATTAACAACGATGTCATATGTGGTTTAGTATGTGGTGGGATGGCGTCTGGGCGTGTTGTAGGCTCAACCCTTTCGTATGCCCTGTATATAAGCATACCGAATTGGATAGGACAGGTGTTATTAATGAGATTAAGGTTGTTACCCAAGAGGTTGCAAAGGTTTTGTGTGCGTGTTTGAAACTCTTAAATAGAATATTTGAAACTATGATTGAAATGGAATTGAAGGGTAGGTAAAACACTTAATAATCATTAACAACAATGTCATATGTGGTTTAGTATGTGGTGGGATGGCGTTTGGGCGGTTTGTAGGCTCGACGCGTTCGTATGCCCTATATATAAGCATACCAAATTGGATAGGACATGTGTTGTTAATGAGATTAAGGTTGTTACCGAAAAGGTTTGCAAAGCTATACGTTTTCTTTGAATACTAAACTATATGAACTCACCAACCATGTGTTGACTTGATCTTTTTGCATGACTTCTCATGTGACGAACAGGTCTAAGTAGAAGTTATTGCTTTTAGACTAGGATACCAATTAGAGGACCTAGCATTTTGGACCTGCCTATTTTTGAACATCATTAACAGATTATTTTGTATATCTTGTGCAGTTACAAGATAGAAGATTTATGATGTTGATAGTAGATTTACATTGTTAAATTATGAACAAAACTGATGTAATTTAACTTTGAAATTCTATTTTCATTTAGCAGTTTCTCAATATATATCATGTGCATTGTAAACAATCTGATCATCCCGATTATCATTTCTGATATCTCGACCCGGGATCTTTCTGCCTGACGGGACACACGATCCGGCCCGCCGTCTCGGGGTGTGACACCTCAGGCGCATAAGGCGAAAGTGAATGCATGGGTGCCTTGCCTTTGTCTCTCCGACTCCTGCCTGGTGATGGTGGTGGCTCTGTGTGAGGGATGTGGGTACGAGTGTGAGATGGTGAAGATGTGGTTTGGGTGGCAACTGATGTAGTGATAGGAGGTGGTGGTGGTGGAACAGGAATTTGGGTGGTGGTTATGGATTTGAAGGGTTGAGTGGGTTTAGTGGGTGGTTTCTGTTTAGGTGGTTGTGGTGGTTTTGGCTGTGTGGGTGGCTTAGGCTGAGTCGGTGGCTTGGGCTAAGTGGGTGGAATAGGACGAATAGGTGGTATAGGCTGAATAGGTGGTAGAATGGACTGTGTATGAGGTGGAGATGATGAAGTTTGAATCTGAGGTGGAGTGGGCAGTATAGGAGATGGAGGAGTCTGAGCAAGAGTAGATGAAGATGATCCAGCTGTCTTCTTCAGCAACCTGGGATCTTTCGGCAGCTTCGCCATCATCCTCAGCCTCTTCTTCTTCTGCGAAGACTCAGGAGTCGGCATGTAATCTGCATGCTGAATGTCTCTCCTTTCGCTTTCCCTTGATGTTGCCGTGAATATCCTGAAAGATCATCTGAGAGAAGTTGCAATCCATGCCCCGTGCCAGTGCAACAAAACAAGAGCTGAAGGTCTGATTCAACAAATCATAGCCTCCCTTCCTTCCAGATAAACACTAGGTCACCACGTGTGCGAGATATCTCCAATACGGGTGTAGAAACTTCTTCTCTGTCGGAGGGTAGACACCCTCATGACCCATCTGATAAACAGTCCTGTGAACCAAGTCATGGTCAAGCTCAACATGATCAGATACCTTATCTCCAAACTGTAGGCATTCCCTCAGAATCTGCTCGATGATAATAACCAGCTGGCCTTGAACCTTGCCAATCAAGGTGACTGTTCCGTTAGCGTCTGTGCGCTCAGTGATAGTGTTCCAGAAGTCCTGGAAAAACTCAGCAAGAATATCTGGATGTTCCGTGATGGCATAGTTCACCGGAGACAAAATAAGTCCATCCACCAAGCTCTTGAACATGGCATGCTTTACTGGTGGGTCTCCGACAAAAGCAGACATGTTGTGGTCAGGGACGAACCTCAAATCAGCCATCTGAAAATAAACAAAGTCAAGTCAGTCAAAATTTAAGTGAAAGTCAGAGGATAATAGTTAACAGTTTCATTTCGAGTTCTAGGAGTTAGACGAAATCATGAAATTGAAAACAGTTCAAGTTTTGGAAGGTTCACTTAGTTTGAGATGTTCTTGAAGTTTAGAATGTAGTCGAAAATAGAGCAGTCTTCGAAATTTGAGTTATATTCGAAATTTTAGGTGTATTCGAAAAATGGGTTCTACTCGAAATTTGAATCGTATTCGAAATTTGGTTACTATTCGAAATTTGAATTGTATTCGAAATTTGTGTTATTCGAAATTCAAAATTTCGAGAACATCAAAAACATCATAACTTCTTCAATTTTGCTCCTTAGAACACCCAATTATACTTGAAATACTCAGAATTTAGAGGCGACCAACATATAAGAAGACCCCCTTTAATTTTGAGGTTTTCGATATGAATTTTTCAAGATTCTCTCTGTGAACTGAACAGAGTACTCGAAATCCCTTTTTGGTCCATAACTTTTGATTCAATGGACAAAACTTGCTCAAAATCTATACCTATGTACGCCTAAGTATGATCTACAATAAAATTTTTCAAACTTTAAAATAAAATAAAATAAAATACAATAAAATAAACTCAGAAGCTTTGGACGAGTTCAAAGTTGAGTCGGATCAATTTCGTGGGATCAAATCTATATCAAAAATTTGACCACCTTAAAATACTTTCTTAGGAAACCCAACTGTCAAATAATTATAGCCCACCAATAATTTCCACTCGTTAATCCGTAATTCAAAAACACGACTTATGAACAAAAGTTTTTCTAATGGTTTTTCTGAAACTACCTTTTGGAAGTTCATGAAACCTATCAATTTTGTGAAATCTTTTGTTTCAAACTTTGATTATGTTTCAACGAGGTTAAAATGTTTTGATAGAGTTTGAGATGAGAAAAGAAAAGAACAGATCCAATAGACTGGAATCAAGAACAAGAAAGGGTTCTATCATCTTTATGCTCATTGACATCTTTTACTTTACGAATCTGCAGGCACATTGGCCTTAACGTCACACATCCAGGTCTTTGCTTACGCAAACCAGAGGATGCTTCAGTAAGTATTTCCCGCTCTTTGTTTGCACAAAACATGGAAAATACCCAAGTTTTTAAAAACAGTTTCAAGTTTATCGAAACACAATCTCGTTTTGACTTAATAATTTATGCAAAAAGTCAAATAGTTGTTACATCTATCTAGTTATCTTATTTTTCTTACTTCTCACTTATTTATATATTAATAATTTTTGAATGATCATGTCCATCTGTTTCATCTTGGAAAAACTTGTTTTAACTTCTTAGTGAATTATAGTTATCTAAAGTTGTTATTCTTTAGAAATTACTTTTAGGTAGTGAATTTCTAAGTCTCAGAAATCATTTCACTTCCTAATTGAACCACTATACTTTAACCATCCAAATCAAAATCTTTTGTATTTTTCTTAAACATTGAAAATGTAAAATCTTTTTGTTGTTTTCTTAAAAATTTACTCCCCCTAAACTTGTAGATCAACTTAGACTGACTCAATAACAAAAAATATTTTTGTTGTTTTTGTGAATTTTGACTCAAAGACCGAAACCTTTTTGTTGTTTTTGTAAATTATCTCCCCCTAAATTTGTGATATAAAAATTAAAGTAAAATAAAACACAAATTTTACAGTATTTACAAAACTGTTTTAATCAAAACTTATTAGTTTAAGAGATGCAAGGAGATGTGTAACATCCCGAAATTTTAATA
This sequence comes from Mikania micrantha, assembly GCA_009363875.1. Taxonomy (NCBI): domain Eukaryota; kingdom Viridiplantae; phylum Streptophyta; class Magnoliopsida; order Asterales; family Asteraceae; genus Mikania; species Mikania micrantha. The sequence goes on from CM018693.1 coordinate 90,969,224, forward strand.
CAAGTTACTTGAACTTACAAATGGGTAACGAATACCAAGCTCGAAGTAAGATAGACGAAAAATAAACAAATTGGGGCTGCGGGTTCGTGTACTCGACATTGGGATTTCGAGCACACTGTACTCGAAGCCTGTATTCGAAAATCCATAATTTCGAGTACAAGACACTTCCTATAAATAGTAGTGCCTTGGGAAATGTGCGAACCTTTAGCTGGAAGCTCATCTGCTCTCGAGTACACGAAGTTTAAGTCCAAGAATTTCAAGAATCAAACTTTGATAGACCAAACGAAGTAGGAAACGCACGGGATTCTACCAGGAGGATCAGCTACCTTCAAGTAAGTGATTCATGTATAGAAAGCTGGATTTTTATACAAAAGTTAGGATGGTTAAACAAAGGGTGAACTTATGCATAAAGCTCACACCTTTATGCATAAAGTTCATAACTTTGAGGTTCCAATACGTTGGTAACAACATAAGGAACCTAGAACTAGCTCCCCAAGGTCTTAGATGAATTTCTAAGATGTTTAAATGACGAAATGATGAGTACACGAAGCTATACACTAAGGGTACTCGAAATCATACTTAGAATTTCATGTACATGAGTATTTCGAGTACATGGGTAATTCGAGTACAGGGCCATTTCGTGTACATGAGTATTTCGAGTACATGGGTATTTCGAATACAAGGATTTCGTGTACATGAGTGGTTCGTGAACTACAAGTGTTCGAATAATATCCAGGTTCGAGAACTTGTAGTTAGGAGGAGTAACTAGTAGGTTATGAGGACTTAGAATATATCCTAAGTCTACGAATGGTATGTGATGAAACGATGTAATGATGTAGGTTCCCAGGTCTTAACTAAGGAGTTCGGTTAAGAAGATAAGGAGTCGTTATCAGGTGAGTTCTAGACGCCCTATTTTATGCTTAATGTTTTGGGCTGACATACATGCTTATTGTTATGTCTATGATGATATGTGCCTATGATGATTATGAATGAATGATGTTATGCCCTGACCATGTATGCATGTTAAAGTGATAGCATGATTATTGCATGAAAGTCTGCTAAGAATGATGAATGCATGTTAGTAAGTTATGATGATAAACTAAATGATAACATGCTATGATGATAAATAGGGATGTATGTTATGATGAAATCCTAGATACGCTATGATGGAAGTATGATGTTATGATGATTACATGCTAGCACAAATGTGTTTATGTTGCGATGATGAATGATATGATGACGTGCGGCTAGCATGACATGTGCATGGTACTAGGATGTTATGATGACATGATACTAGCATACCCGGTATGGGAAATCCTATGTTATTAGGATAATGATACGATGTTATGATGAATGATGATAAGGTGCTAGTGTGCCATGTCATGATGAATGATGGTTGCTCCAGTACTTGTTACTGGGTAAGTATGGTTGCTCCAGTACTTGTTACTGGGTAAGTATGGTTGCTCCAGTATTCGTACTGGGTAAGTATGGTTGCTCCCGTACTCGTTACGGGGTAAGTATGAGGTTGCTCCCGTACTCGTTACGGGGTAAGTATGAGGTTGCTCCCGTACTCGTTACGGGGTAAGTATGACGTTGCTCCCATGTTCATATGGGGTAAGTATGGTTGCTCCAGTTAGTGCTACTGGGTAAGTATGGGTCTGTAGAACGCTTCGGCGGGACAGACCAACGGTTATGGAGCCTTGTGCCGGCATAAGCCCACTGTTCGAATGGTAACAGTGGAATGTATGATGATGATGATGTAAGAATGTTATGTGCTAAGGTTATGGTCTATGAGTATGAGATGATGTATATGTTAAGTATGTTTAATGTTGTTTCATGAAAACTAGAACTCACCAGCGTAAGCTGACTTGATTTAGCATGTATGTCAGGTTGAAGGTATGATAAGAGAAGTCATGGAGCTCGGGCATAGAGTCATACGATCCGGTGGTTTTGGCAATCCGACGTGATTTTGATACAGACATGTTATTGATTTCTGTTTATCAGACTATGTTTACATTTCCGCTGCATGATTATGAAAGTTTTTAGTTTAAGAGCTATGTGTTATGATGAAAACCAACCTCTGTGAGGTGCCCGGTTTCGGGGCCTCACAAGTTGGTATCAGAGCCATAGTTTGAGAGATCTTGGCATCCCAAATGCCAAGACTTAAACTGAGAATGGGATTAATAGATGCGGATTGCCAACCACGGATGACGGATGCCACGAGTTGAATGTTTATGTATGAGTTAAGGGTTAGATGTAATGTTATGAAAGTAGTTAGTGTCATGCACATTGAAGAGATGGGATTGGAAACCTTTAGAGCCTATGAGTTGGGTAAATGGTTAATAACACTTGATCAACGTCGTTAACGATTTACAAAACTTATTCCGTGCTAAACTGATTCCTATGCTGACTCATCAATTGTTGCATTATGTAAAAAGTTAAGATGGCCGGACAAAAGGGTAGACCGCGAAAGAAACCACAGGTAGCTGAAGAACCACATGTCGAAGCTGAAGAACCCGTCAACGAAGACGACCACGAGCACAACGAGCAACCTGAGAATGAAGACGAGTTCACTCTAGAGCCTATCGTGGTGAAGGCTATTTCTGATGAGGTCTGCAAGATCATGGATGAAAAGATGCTAGCAATGATTGCTAAGGCACTGAAGGATGCTCTAAAAGACAAGTCTGAAGGAACTAAAGAAAGCACCAAAGAAGATGAGGTGGTGATCATCGAGACGAAGAGCGGCGACTCTATGACAGGAAAACTGAAGGGCTGTGACTACAAGTCCTTCAAGGGATGTAACCCACCGACCTTTGATGGGAAGAAGGACGCAGTGGCCACCTGCCACTGGATTTCTGCGATGGAGGCTGTTATCTCCATCAGTGAGTGCCGAGTTGACCAAGCTGTCAAGTTTGCAGCTCACTCTTTCGTTGAGGAGGCACTTCACTGGTGGAACACCGTCAAGCAATCCAAGACTACTGAGGATATGGAAAAGATGACTTGGGAGGATCTCAAGGAACTGGTCACTAAGCAGTTCTGTCCCAAGAATGAGTTGGATAAGGTTGAAAGGGAGTTTCTGGTGCTGAAGGCGGAAAGTCTGAACCACAGGCAGTACACCTCACGATTCAATGAGATGGCAAGACTTGTTCCTCACTTGGTTTCTACCGAGGAACGTAGGGTGAAGTTGTACATGGAGGGTTTGCCTCCGAAGGTTCGGATACATGTGAAGGCGAATGCTCCCAAGACTTATGGCTCCACTGTGGAGCTCAGTGGCATAGTTTGGGATGATGTTATGTCAGCCGAGCCAGCCAAAGAAGAAGCAAAGGTGAAAGAGTCCTCCGGGACTAAGAGGGGTCGAACAGACCAACGAAAGTTCTCAAGCAAGAAGGCTAAGCGAGAGGAGATGGGCCGATGCAACAAGTGTGGGAAAAGCCACACGGGACAGTGCCTGGTGGGCACTAATTTATGTTTCAGGTGTGGAAAGACGGGGCACTTTTCTAGCAGTTGCCCGAATGCTACTCGATGCTTCAACTGCAATGGATTAGGACATATGTCCAAGGATTGCAAGCTACCACGGGCCGATGCTTCGGGCTCGGGTAAGAATGAGGAGAAAGGAAAGGAGAAGCAGAAGGCTAAAGCACGAGCCTTTACGATGACGAAGGATGATGCGATTGTGGACCCTGACGTGGTCACAGGTACCTTTTCTATCAACAATATTCCTGCTTCTGTATTGTTTGATTCTGGTGCCAGTATGAGTTTTGTGTCTTCTACTTTCTGTGATGGGTTATCTGGGAGGGTTAAGAAGATAGACTGGGTATTTGATGTAGAGACGGCTATTGGTAAGATGACCAGGGTGACTGAGGCTATTGATGACTGTTATGTTGAGATAGAAGGTCATAGGTTCCCTGTCCGATTGTTTCTTATTACCTTAGGGGGATTCGATGTGGTTTTGGGTATGGACTGGTTAGCCAAATATGAGGCTAACATTGTATGTCGACGAAAGATGATATGTTTACGTGCGATGGATGGGAATTCCGTGACGGTTTATGGTGATAAAGCGATGTATGCGCCAAAGATCATTTCGATGATCAAGGCTGATGTTATGATGCGGCGAGGGTGTGTAGCCTACTTGGCCTACGCGATTGAGGAACGTATGGATATGAGGACGATTGATGATGTTCCCGTGGTGTGTAACTTTCCCGATGTATTCCCTGAGGAATTGCCTGGATTACCACCCGAACGGGAAATTGAGTTCCAGATCGATTTAGTGCCGGGGGCACAACCCGTTGCCAAAGCACCTTACCGTTTAGCTCCAACTGAGATGAAGGAAATGATGACCCAGCTACAAGAACTCCTTGACAAAGGTTTTATACGACCGAGTGTCTCTCCGTGGGGAGCACCGGTGCTGTTCGTTAAGAAGAAAGATGGAAGTATGCGTATGTGTATCGATTACAGGGAACTGAATAAGTTGACCGTAAAGAACAGGTATCCTCTACCTAGAATTGATGACTTGTTCGATCAATTGCAAGGTGCAAGCTGGTTCTCGAAGATAGATCTCCGATCCGGTTACCATCAGTTGAAAGTTCGAGAGCAGGATATTCCAAAGACTGCTTTCCGTACGCGTTATGGACATTACGAGTTTCTCGTTATGTCATTTGGATTGACGAATGCTCCTGCAGCATTTATGGATTTGATGAACAGGGTATGTCGACCGATGCTGGACCGATCGGTGATAGTGTTTATTGACGATATTTTGATTTATTCAAAGAACGAGGGAGACCATGCTTGCCACGTACGTGAGGTATTGGAAATCCTGAGGAAAGAGGAACTTTATGCTAAGTTCTCCAAATGCGCTTTCTGGCTACGAGAGGTACAGTTTCTGGGTCACGTGGTGAACCCAGAAGGCATTATGGTAGATCCAGCTAAAGTTGAAACGATTATGAAATGGAGTCCTCCAAAGTCACCGACAGAAGTACGCAGTTTTCTTGGTTTGGCCGGTTACTATCGGAGATTCATTCAGGACTTCTCCAAGATAGCGACGCCACTGACGAAGCTCACGAAGAAAGACGTAAAGTACGAATGGGGTCCAAACCAAGAACAAGCGTTTTCAGTGCTGAAGGAGAAACTTACCCAAGCTCCTGTTCTAGCACTGCCGGATGGGAATGATGATCTTGTTGTGTATGCCGATGCGTCACGACAAGGGTTGGGATGTGTACTAATGCAAAGGGGAAGGGTGATAGCTTATGCTTCGCGCCAGCTAAAGATTCATGAGGCTAACTACCCGACCCACGATCTTGAACTCGCTGCAGTGGTGTTTGCATTGAAAATATGGAGGCATTATTTGTATGGAGTAAGGAGTACCATCTATACCGACCACAAGAGCTTGAAGTATTTCTTCGAGCAAAAGGATTTGAATATGAGGCAGAGATGATGGCTTGAGCTGTTAAAGGATTATGACTGTGATATTCTATATCACCCGGGAAAGGCCAATGTGGTGGCAGATGCTCTGAGTCGCAAGACTGATCATCCTGCCATACGAGTAAAATCGTATAGTTTGGTGATAACGCCAGACTTTCTGAACGAGCTCAAACAGGCGCAACAGGATGGATTGAAAGAAGAGAATGTGGGTTTTGAACGCGTCTTCGGACAAGTCAAGAACTTGGAAGACAATGACCATGGGATAAAGCTACGATTCGGTCGAATGTGGGTGCCCAGAAATGGGGACATTGGAGCGAGGATTTTAGATGAAGCCCATAAGTCACGTTACTCGGTGCACCCCGGTGCGACGAAGATGTATCAAGATCTTCGACAGGATTATTGGTGGCCGGGCATGAAGTTTAATGTGATGCAGTATGTGAACAGGTGCCTTACTTGTGCGCAAGTGAAGGCTGAACATCAAAAGCCCTACGGATATGTGCAACCTCTAGAGGTACCGGAATGGAAATGGGAACACATCACCATGGATTTCATTACCAAGCTACCAAAGACAGCTAAGCGACATGATACCATTTGGGTGATTGTGGACCGACTGACGAAGAGTGCACACTTTCTTCCTATCAGGGAAACGTATAGGTCCGAAAGGTTGTCTGAGTTGTTCGTGAAAGAGATTGTGACCAGACATGGAGTTCATGTCTCCATTGTGTCAGATCGGGATACGAGGTTTACTTCCAGATTCTGGAAGCAGTTTCATGATGCTATGGGAACGAGGTTAAATATCAGTACCGCCTATCACCCTCAGACTGATGGACAATCAGAAAGGACTATCCAAACGTTGGAGGATATGCTTAGGGCGTGCATTATCGATTTTGGAGGAAGCTGGGATGACCACTTGCCATTGGTGGAGTTCTCATATAACAACAGCTATCACTCTAGTATCGGAATGCCCCCATATGAGGCGTTGTACGGACGACGATGTAGAACCCCGGTATGCTGGGGTGAAGTTGGACAGAAAGAAATGGGAAACAAGGCTGCTGTGATTGATATGGCAGAAAAGCTACGGGTGATAAAAGCACGTATGAAGGCTGCACAAGATCGCCAAAAGTCCTACGCTGACAAGCGCCGGAGACCGATCGAGTTTGATGTTGGCGATCGAGTGTTGCTGAAAGTATCACCATGGAAGGGAATCATTCGATTCAGAAAGCGAGGCAAGTTGAGTCCGAGGTACATCGGACCGTTTCCGATAAAGGCAAAGGTAGGGAAAGTCGCGTATCGACTGGACCTACCAGAGGAGCTGAACGGGATTCATCCTGCCTTTCACGTGTCGCATCTTAGGAAGTGCTTGGCAGACGAGCAGGCGCATGTTCCTTTAGATGACATTGAGGTAGATAATCGACTGAACTACATTGAAGAACCAGTTGCCATCGTAGATACAAAGGAAAAACAACTACGGAATAAAACGGTTCGTCAAGTAAGAGTTCAGTGGAAGCATCGGAAGGGTTCAGACACAACGTGGGAATTGGAAGACGAAATGAGGAAGATGTACCCTCATTTGTTCGATATGTAACAAGGCAGGTTTCGGGACGAAACCTATTGTAAGGAGGGGAGACTTGTAACATCCCGAAATTTTAATACAAGTTACTTGAACTTACAAATGGGTAACGAATACCAAGCTCGAAGTAAGATAGACGAAAAATAAACAAATTGGGGCTGCGGGTTCGTGTACTCGACATTGGGATTTCGAGTACACTGTACTCGAAGCCTGTATTCGAAAATCCATAATTTCGAGTACAAGACACTTCCTATAAATAGTAGTGCCTTGGGAAATGTGCGAACCTTTGGCTGGAAGCTCATCTGCTCTCGAGTACACGAAGTTTAAGTCCAAGAATTTCAAGAATCAAACTTTGATCGACCAAACGAAGTAGGAAACGCACGGGATTCTACCAGGAGGATCAGCTACCTTCAAGTAAGTGATTCATGTATAGAAAGCTGGATTTTTATACAAAAGTTAGGATGGTTAAACAAAGGGTGAACTTATGCATAAAGCTCACACCTTTATGCATAAAGTTCATAACTTTGAGGTTCCAATACGTTGGTAACAACATAAGGAACCTAGAACTAGCTCCCCAAGGTCTTAGATGAATTTCTGAGATGTTTAAATGACGAAATGATGAGTACACGAAGCTATACACTAAGGGTACTCGAAATCATACTTAGAATTTCGTGTACATGAGTATTTCGAGTACATGGGTAATTCGAGTACAGGGCCATTTCGTGTACATGAGTATTTCGAGTACATGGGTATTTCGAATACAAGGATTTCGTGTACATGAGTGGTTCGTGAACTACAAGTGTTCGAATAATATCCAGGTTCGAGAACTTGTAGTTAGGAGGAGTAACTAGTAGGTTATGAGGACTTAGAATATATCCTAAGTCTACGAATGGTATGTGATGAGACGATGTAATGATGTAGGTTCCCAGGTCTTAACTAAGGAGTTCGGTTAAGAAGATAAGGAGCCGTTATCAGGTGAGTTCTAGACGCCCTATTTTATGCTTAATGTTTTGGGCTGACATACATGCTTATTGTTATGTCTATGATGATATGTGCCTATGATGATTATGAATGAATGATGTTATGCCCTGACCATGTATGCATGTTAAAGTGATAGCATGATTATTGCATGAAAGTATGCTAAGAATGATGAATGCATGTTAGTAAGTTATGATGATAAACTAAATGATAACATGCTATGATGATAAATAGGGATGTATGTTATGATGAAATCCTAGATACGTTATGATGGAAGTATGATGTTATGATGATTACATGCTAGCACAAATGTGTTTATGTTGCCATGATGAATGATATGATGACGTGCGGCTTGCATGACATGTGCATGGTACTAGGATGTCATGATGACATGATACTAGCATACCCGGTATGGGAAATCCTATGTTATTAGGATAATGATACGATGTTATGATGAATGATGATAAGGTGCTAGTGTGCCATGTCATGATGAATGATGGTTGCTCCAGTACTTGTTACTGGGTAAGTATGGTTGCTCCAGTACTTGTTACTGGGTAAGTATGGTTGCTCCAGTATTCGTACTGGGTAAGTATGGTTGCTCCCGTACTCGTTACGGGGTAAGTATGAGGTTGCTCCCGTACTCGTTACGGGGTAAGTATGAGGTTGCTCCCGTACTCGTTACGGGGTAAGTATGACGTTGCTCCCATGTTCATATGGGGTAAGTATGGTTGCTCCAGTACGTGCTACTGGGTAAGTATGGGTCTGTAGAACGCTTCGGCGGGATAGACCAACGGTTATGGAGCCTTGTGCCGGCATAAGCCCACTGTTCGAATGGTAACAGTGGAATGTATGATGATGATGATGTAAGAATGTTATGTGCTAAGGTTATGGTCTATGAGTATGAGATGATGTATATGTTAAGTATGTTTAATGTTGTTTCATGAAAACTAGAACTCACCAGCGTAAGCTGACTTGATTTAGCATGTATGTCAGGTTGAAGGTATGATAAGAGAAGGCATGGAGCTCGGGCATAGAGTCATACGATCCGGTGGTTTTGGCAATCCGATGTGATTTTGATACAGACATGTTATTGATTTCTGTTTATCAGACTATGTTTACATTTCCACTGCATGATTATGAAAGTTTTTAGTTTAAGAGCTATGTGTTATGATGAAAACCAACCTCTGTGAGGTGCCCGGTTTCGGGGCCTCACAAGTTGGTATCAGAGCCATAGTTTGAGAGATCTTGGCATCCCAAATTTGTGATATAAAAATTAAAGTAAAATAAAACACAAATTTTACAGTATTTACAAAACTGTTTTAATCAAAACTTATTAGTTTAAGAGATGCAAGGAGATGGTGAGATCGAGCTGTGTCAAACGGTTTTGTGAAAAGATCTGCCAGATTATATTCTGTGTGGACCTTTACAACATGAATCAGTTTTCGTTCGAAACAATCGTGGATAAAGTGAATCCGGATATCAATGTGTTTAGTATTGAAGTGTTGTACCGGATTCTTGACGATCTGAAGGGCAGCTTCATTGTCACAATAGATATGAGAGTTAAGAAAATTCAAACTGTAATCGAGGAGCTGCTGTTGCATCCATATAACCTTAGAACAGCAACTGGAAGCAATGACATACTCTGCTTTCGCAGTGGATGTAGACATGGTTGCTTGTTTCTTGCATTGCCAAGAAACAAGACGATCTCCGAAGTATTGGCATTCTCCCGTGCTGGATTTCCTGTCTAAATTACAACCACCAAAATCACTGTCAGAGTAAGCATGTAAACAAAACTTAGAGGTCTTAGGGTACCACAAGCCGAGACGATGTTTACCGACTAGGTAACGAAAGATCCTCTTGACAGCGATCAAGTGAGAAGCCTTCGGATTGGCTTGATATATGGCAAACTGACATACGGAAAACATGATGTCGGGTCGGCTAGCGGTCAGGTACATCAATGAGCCAATCATCGAGCGGTAGAGGTGTTGATCAACATCTTCACCATCAGAATCCGAAGTTAAGGCCGGACAAGCAGCCATAGGAGTAGATGAGTGGATGCAGGCTTGGATTCCAATATCATGAACTTTGTCAGAATATCAGTAACATATTTGCCTTGATTAATCAGCACGCCCTTCGGATCTTGCTTTACCTAAAGACCCAAGAAAAAGGTCATTTCTCCCATCGCGCTCATCCCAAACTTTTTCTTCATCACTGCTTCAAATTCTCTGCATAGCACCGAGCTTGTGGAACCAAAACTAATATCGTCTACGTATATTTGGACGAGAATCAAATCGTCTTTATCCTTGAGAACGAACAGTGTATGGTCAATAGCTCCACAGGTTTATCCATGAGCAAGCAGATGATCTGTAAGAGTAGCATACCACACTCGAGGTGCTTGATGAAGACCATAGAGGGCTTTGTCTAACTTGTAGACATGGTCAGGATGCTGCGAATCCTCAAACCCTAGGGCTGGCCCACATAAATCTATTCTTTGACTTTTCCATACAAGAAGGCAGTCTTCACATCCATTTCATGAGAGAGTGCCTTCAGGAAAGGTGTTCTTAGCTGGAATGGACCGGCTTCGTGTGAGAACTCCTACTGAAAGAGGTCCAATAATGTTTTCCACGGGATAATTCTTGTTGATGCTTAGGGTTGGTACTTCCTCCACAGCCAGATTATCAAGCAAATTGCTGATGTGGTTCATCTGGTCTTCATTAGGTGAAGAAAGGTTGTCAACTAGAGCTTTCCATAATCCACACAGTGTTCCTCAAGAATGTGGTCTGAGAACTGTAGATTATCAAAAGTTTGGTGGGAGGAAGATGAAGCTTGATCAGTATATGGGATTGGCTGAACTGACTGAGAAGTATTAGAATCTGATGGGATGACTTCATTGATTGGGGTTGGCTGAACAGGAGGAGCCCGATCGTACATGCCTGGAGGGTCAACCGTCAGAAGCTTGGGATCACATGGAACTTAGTCAACCCGATAGTCTACGCCATCACCCTTGTAGAAGTTGGCAGTTGGCTCAGACGGACCTGCACTCTTTGATGTAGTGTTGAAGGGCTCGAATGTAGAATCATACTGAAATAACCAATCTGGACCAGAACTGGCATCGGTGTTATTCATATCTTGCCAATCGATATAGTATGACTCCACAATCTTCCGGGTGTTCTTATTGTATACCTGGTAGGAAGCTTTCTCTGATAAATAGCCAACAAAGTAACACTCATCAGCCTTGTCATCAAACTTATGATTCGGCTCAGTATGGAGGACAGTGCAAGGACACCCGAACGACTTGAAATGACCAACTTTAGGGTTCTGGTTGAAGAAGATCTCATAAGGGGTCTTCTGATGGCGTTTGTTCAGCAGTGCTCGATTTTGAACATAACAAGCTGTGCTAACAGCCTCAAGCCAGAAGAATATTGGCATCTTGGATTCTGACAGCATGGCTCATGCAGCTTCAATAACTTTCCTGTTCCTCTTTTCAACAACTCCATTTTGCTGAGGTGTACGAGCTGTAGTGTACTACCAAGCAATCCCCTTCTCATCGCAGAAATCAATGAGTGTCTGATTTCTAAACTCAGTGCCATTATCAGTTCTGATCACCTTAACCTTTAGATTCTTCTGATTTTCGATGAGGGTGATAAACCTTTTCAGAATCTCTGGTGTCTCATCTTTCTTGGCTAGAAAGAACACCCAAGTAAATATGGAATAATCATCTGTCACAACCAGACAATATGACTTCTTCCCGATGCTCATAACGTTGACTGGTCCAAAGAGATCCATGTGAAGAAGTTGCAGAATCAATGAAATAGAGTTTAACAACTTAGGCTTGTGGGGTATCTTGTGCTGCTTCCCCTTGGCACACGCGATTCACTTCTCAATTATGGACAAGTCTTTAGAAGGTAAGCCAATAACGTGATCTCCCTTAGCAAGTCGGTTGAGATTCTTCAGGTTGACGTGACCCAGTCGGCGATGCCAAAGTAGACAGTCATGCTCCGATGCCTTTGAAAACAAGCAAGTGTTCTCAGTGAATGAATCTGAATTCATATTGATGATGTAGGCATTGTCGATTCTCGGAGTTTTCATCAAGATCCACTCCTCAGGCACAACAAATCCGGGCTTTAGAATAAGACACTCCTTGTTTGTGAAGTATGTTGAGAAGCTCTTGTCACATATATGAGAAACACTCAATAAGCTGTGATTGAGCTCTTCAGCGTAGTACTCATCCTCAAAGCTTAGAGTTCCATTGGTAACTATGGCCTTCATAATTACCTTCCCTCCCTTGTCTCCGGCGAATGAGACGTATCCTCCATTGAAAGGTGTGACTTCATGTAACTGAGAGAAATCCCCAGTCATATGCCGAGAGCAGCCACTATCCACATACCAAACATTTTTGAGCTTATTTGGTCGTCCCTGCATTACATACACAATCAATGAGAGATGGGTACCCAAACCATAACAGGTTTAGGTACATGTGGAACAACGGGTCCTTTCTTGAGAACCCTTTTGGGTCTGACTGATTTGGCCTTAACAATTTCGGCCTTGCACCACTGCCATGATCAGCTGGTTTTAAAGGTGGTTTCATTGGTGGACTGTTCTTCCATTATGACTTGCTTTTAGTTTTAAAAGACTTTGATTTTTGTTTTTGAAAACCAGATTGATTTTGTTTAACTGATTTGGCCATCTTGGTAAGTGAAGGTTTCTGAGGTACCTTCTGAGGTGTCACCCTAGGCTTTGAGGATTGGTCAGTCCTCATTGATCTGATAGTAGGTTTGGCCTTTGGTGTGACTTTCTGATTCTTCCGATAGAAGAATTCAGTAAGTCTGTGCAGACAATTTCTGGCAATGTGGCCTGGTCTACCACATGCAAAACAACATACCTTCTCATGAAATTCTTTTGGGTCAAATGGTTTTACATCACAATTACCATGACCAGAGGAAGTACTTGCAGAGGCTTGTTCCAATGACCCGATTGGAACAAAAGGTTCACAGTTATGGTTCAACTTTGAACCTGCCTCTTTGGCGATTGTTGAATGACCCCTGTACTTCTGATGCAAAGAAGAAGAAATTGATTCTAAAATAACATCATTCTTAACAAAGGTAGAATTAAAGTTTTTAGACATCTCATTAGGTTTGATTTAATTTCATCAAATCTTCCAACAAAATCAGTTTTTGGAATAAAAGGTGATGTTCTAAATGATGTTGAACACTCTGTGCTTCTCCCAGTACGTCTTTCTTCATTACCCCCCCTCAAACATGTATCATTGAAACTATCTACACGCACCTCATAATCATCAGAAATATTGGGGCCGGTGTCAACTGGATCTGCTGTCAAAGGAACTTGTTTGCTAGAAGTGGTGAAATCACACCTTCGGTTTGATTTCAACAACTCATCAATAGACGTGTTGACGTTGCGCATAATGGAGTAATTATGATTAAACGGAGGTTTCACCTCAGTAAAACCAATCCCAATGTTTACCTTTCTCCTAAACTGGACATCAATCATATTGGCCACCACAGTACTAGCATACTCATATTTATCAGCTTGAATTTTTGTTTAGACAATTGAGACTTAAGATGCTCCAACTCTGAAGTGAGTTCAAGTTAGGTCATTTTGTAATAGATTTCTTTCAAAATATGTAATTTAAGTTAGGTTTTGCTAGGTTCATCTGGCCCATGAACCTAGGCATGTGTTGTAAAGGTTTGGCGAACCTATTTATATATAGTGTAGAGGTTCGTCCAGCGAACCTAAAGGTTCGTCTGGAAAACCTAATGGTTCGGCTAGGTTCGTTTGAATCTTGTATATATAGCAGGTTTGTCTGTATTTTGTGTGTGTGTGACAGATCAGAGTGGGAGAGAACCTGTGTGAGATTAGTGAACTGTGTGTTCTTGTTTCACGTCATTGTAATCTGATTTTGTTGATCAATGAACATGATGCTTATCTTAATGATTGTGCATCTTTGATTCATATAGATTTAATCTAGATTCCGCATAGATTGAATAATTAATAGAATTCTATTGATCGATCCAGAGCAATCTACAGTGGTATCAGAGCATTAGAGGAGTTCTATACAAGTTATTGAAGATTATCTATCATTTTGAAGCTCAAGAAATCAAGATATGGCTGAGATGTTGATTTACTATATCTGATTGATTGTTGATATTGTCATCATCATCTACTGTTATTTGGTTGACTAAAATTATGAAATTGTGGCTGAAATCTGTAGATTTTGAAGGTTTTTCCTCAAAATTTTGAAGGTTTTCCCTCCAAATATCTCAAGTTTCACTGATAGGTTCGTGAGCCGAACTTGTTGTATCTCAACTGTAGTTTGTAACCGAGGTTCACTGTAAAAGTAGATTTTAGTTGACGTTCGTGTAGTAAATTTTGAAGAGGTTTGTCTCAAAGGTTCGTCTATTGATGAGGTTCGTTGGTTAAGGTTCGGTTGACTGAGGTTCGTTGGTCAAAGATCTATTGAAGAGGTTCGTTGATCAAGGTTTGCTATAGGTTCGTTGGATAAGGTTCGTGAGATCAACGTTTGGAGAAGGTTTGTCTGTCTCTTAGGTTCGTGAACTTATAATCCAAGAGATGTTCGCTGATAGAAAACTTAGAATCATGGCGGATATGTTTGCTGCTATTGCTAATCAAAATTCTAAGATTCAATGTATTTTGATTAGTGAAACTGAGTCAGGGAGCACAAATAAAGTACATAAATTACTTGATTTGACTAATTATGAAAACTGGAAAGGTCGGTTTGAGACACATCTCAATGGTACTGATACAAATCTTTGGGAAAGAATCTTATCACCATATGAACGGCCAAAAGTGGTTGGAACAGATTTGGATCAAACTCTTGATAGACTGGATGTTGAACAAAGAAAGGAATATGATTCTGAAAAGAAAGCATACTGGATGCTGAGTCAAGCTATTCCTAATCAAATCCTTCATCAATTTGATGAACATAAAACATCATATGGTTTATGGAATGCTTTAAAAGCAAGAATTGAGGGAAACACCAAACTCAAGAAAATGAAAGCCACTGATTTACGAAAAGAGTTTGAAAATTTCAATTATAATGGAAATGAGAGTCTTGAAACTTTGATAACAAGATATAGACATTTGTTGACTGAAGTTCGTAAGTGTGGAATTGAGTATTCTGAAGAAGAGAAAATAGACTGTTTTGCAGATGCTTTGCCAGAAAGATGGAATTCGTTGGTGTTGATTTTGAGAGAAAATCTTCATGGAAGGACACTGGTTGAGTTTATTCAAAAGTTAGAAGAATAGGAAATGAAATACAAATGAAAAGTAAGAAGAGTTAATGTAACATAGGATCCTTCACTTTATGGTGCATCTGTGATTACACCTCCTGTTTCTTCTGCAAAAATTCAAACAGCTTTTGTTTCAAGTACTATTGAGAGTACTTCTGTACCATCTGCATCTACTAGCTCAAGTTCATCTTATTCTGTGAATGAGAAAAAGTCTGATTCTTCATCAACTCCAATTCAATTGAATACAACTAATCTGGGAAAGGTGTCTGTGGAGGCTGTTAGAGATCATATGTCGATATTGTCATGTGTTGTTAGTGCCTATGATGACCAGATAGCTGGTAGAATTAACAGATATGAGAAGAAAATTGGAAAGAAGTTTACTTTTGATCAAAACACAAAATTTGGTTTCAATCTAATGACTACACAATGTTATAATTGTGGTGAGTTGGGACATTTTGCTCGAGAATTTAAAAATCCAAAGAAGCAAGGAAACTTGAATCCTTTCAAGCCAAAAGAAGCTTATCAAAAGAAAAAAGAGAAGCCTGAAGAATCAACAAAATCTTTAGTCAATCAAGCAGATGAAGGATATGACAGGGGAAAACAAAATGATGATTTAATGGACGCATTTATGGCTTCTATGGATGAAGAAACAAGCAAGGGAAAAGAAAAGGCTAAAGAGTTAAATAATGATCTTTTAGAGATCATTGAAAAATTGAATGAAATGAATGCTCAATTGACTGCTGAACTAATCATGTGCACTGAAGCTAACAAAAAGTTGATTTCAAGAGAGAAAGTTTTGATAAAAAGATTATTGATTTGGGAAAAGAAAATGAAGCATTAAAAATTAAAGTTTTGCAAAACAATCATGCAGTTTCTGTGCATCTCGAGTCAGTACAAAAGCTAAAAGTTGAATTGTCAGCAGCCTGAGTAGAAGCAGAAGTGAATAAAAGCAAGCTAGAGAATTATCAAATTTCTCAGTATGTTATCGATTACTTTGCTGCTATGCAAAGATCATCGAATGATACTACTGGCTTGGGATTTCATGTTGTACCACCTCCTTTAAGGTATGCTCCTAGACCACAAATTGATCCAAATTTGGAAGTTCATCCAGTTTCTTTGAATGAACATGAGTCTGAACAAGTTTTTGAAAGTGTTGGAGTTTCATCTTTTGATGAAAAGGTGTCACTTGACAGTGATGCTCCTATCATTGAAGATATCACCGAGTCAGAATATTCATCTGATATTTTGAGATAAAATGGTTACAAAGTTAAAAATGTTGAGAAAAAGAGTTTGAAAACTCATAAGTCAAAATCTGAGATTAAACAAGTTGAGAAAGTGGTGCTTAAAACCACTCAAGTTTCCAAACTAGTGATTACAGCTAAACCAACCACTTCTCTTAAACCGATTGTGTATGTTAGATCATCTAATACACATCAAGGAGAGTCTAATGGAAATTTTCAAAAGAAAAATGTGATTTCTAAGAAAGTTGAAAAGGTGGATTTTTTCTTTGACAATTTTGGGGTTGGGCATAAAGCTAAATCAAAGAATTTTCAAAATCAAATGAATAATTCAAAGACAAATTCAATTGGTTTGAGAAACAAAATTTCAACTACAAAGGTTGTTTCAAAACCTTTCAGTTCATCATGTTTTTATGATGAACCCACACCAAAAATTCATATGAAAGATAGAAAATGTTACCGATGTGGTAATATGGGTCACTTGGTTGCAAATTGTAATGTGGATTTAAGTTCAAGTGATTGTAGCAGTTTTAAGTCCTTTTCACCAAGAGAAACACGAAAGTGTTTTACTTGTTGTGGTAAAGTCATATTTCTGAAAATTTTCCAAATAACAAAATCATAAAGAGTTCTGATGAGGAGTGTCGGGTGAATGGTTCAGGCGGAAGCCATAGGAGAAATAGACCTAGTGAAGATGAGATGAGAGTTCTTAGAAAATTCAATCCTAATTGCTTTTAGGTGAAAGAAGAAATCAACCAAAAGAAAAGATTTTTTGAGAATAAAAGAAATGTTAAAAGGATTGTGAAAATTATGACTTCATCTAATGATGATTCTTTTGAAAATTTTTCATCAAAACCATTTTCAAACAAACATTTTAAATCTAAATCAGTTTGGAAACTCAAAGATAGATATGGTGATGAAGTTTCTAAGAAAGAGGATGACACAAGTGATGATGGGTGTTCGATCAAATCATCACCAAAGAATGGAAGGGCCATTCCGGGAGACTCGACGCCGAAATGGCGGGGGTCATCCCTTTTGAATACAGACAGGTTTCTTTCAATTGATTGTGCAGGTTGCATCCATGGGCCATATTAACAATCGTTGGATTGTTGATAGTGGATGTTCCCGCCATATGACTGGAGAATTAAACTTGTTAAGAGATTTCAGGTTGGTGATAGGAAGTTATGTGAACTTTGTTGGATATAAAGGAGGTCAAATTATAGGGTTTGGTAGTTTGACAAATGGAAAAGTTTCGTTTGATAATGTTAATTTTTGTAAAGAATTAACTAACAATTTGTTGAGTGTTTCACAGATTTGTGATAAAGATTACAAAGTGATGTTTGACAAAGACAGGTGTTATGTACTCAAGCAAGGATTTCAGATTTCTGAGGATTGGATTTTGATGATAGCTGATCGGAGCAAGGATCTTTATGTTCTTGACATGGCAAAGGCAGAGACAGTAAATAAAGCGGAAACAACTCTGGTGTCCAAAGCTACAGAACAGGATACACGTTCGTGGCACAGGCGAATGGGACATATTCATATTTGGAAAATGAATAATCTTGTGCATAATCATTTAGTTAAGGTGAACCTGTTAAACATTTTAAACTTCCGGATGTGTGTGTGTCATGTAAAATGGGTAAACAGAAAAGTAAGTCTCACAAAACAAAGAAAATCTTTTCAATTGATATGCCACTTGAACTTCTTCACATGGATTTGTTTGGACCAATTAATGTGAAAAGTATAGGTGGTGAATCTTATTGTTTTGTTGTGACCGATGATTTTTCAAGATTTTCATGGGTTATTTTTTAAAACATAAATCAGATACTTATGAAAATTTTGTGTTGTTGATAAATAGGTTGGAGACTTTATATAAATTGAGGGTGAGACATGTACGATCTGATAATGGGACTGAGTTTAAAAATCATCAAATGGAGGAATTTTGTAATTCCAAAGGCATTCAGCAGCAGTTTAGTGCACCTTATGAGCCTCAGATGAATGGTGTAGTTGAAAGAAAAAGCAGGACTTTGATTGAGTCTGCAAAGACAATGCTAGCTGATTCTAAACTTCCCATTACTTTTTGGAGTGAAGCTGTGGCTACAACTTGTTTTACTCTTAACAGAGTCTTAATTGTTAAAAGACACAATAAAACTGGTTATGAATTGCTTCAGAATCGAAAGCCCAATTTGGAACACTTGGAACCTTTTGCCGCTCCTTATACAATGTTAAAGAAAGATTCAAAATTCAATTCTAAAATTAAAGAGGGTTTCTTTCTTGGCTATAGTCTTCCTAACAAACGTGTATTTAATAAACGTACGGGTGTTGTGGAATTATGGTATCATGTGGATGTTCAACGACATACACCTATACGAGACGGAAAGGGTCCAGACTGGATTTTTGATTACAATAACTTGTTTGATTCTTTTAATATGTCTTCAACTGTTTCTGATGATGAAACAACTTTACAAATGTTGTATGATTTGTAGAATTCAGAAGATCAAGGTATTTCTCATCAATCTGAAGATGGAATTACTACATCACATGACTAAGGCACTTCAGATGTAATTAATGATGATTGGTCATCTGATGATGATAATGATGTTTTTGAAGATGCTATTCTCATGATCAAGATACTGATTAGAATATTACTAATCTGGATCCTGATGTGGTTGTATCGCAATTGCCTGTCACACGTTTTTATGTTAATCATCCGATTGATCAGATCATAGGAGATCCAACTGCAGGAGTACAGACACGAAGTCAAGTCATAAATGAAGAAAGTATGTATGTGGAGTTAGAGAAAACTCATGGCAATCAAGAGCTCTGGATGCATTCACCATTTATTTCACAAATAGAGCCAAAGACTGTGACTGAAGCTTTACGTGAGCCTGCCTGGGTGGAGGCTATGCAAGAAGAATTGAATCAATTTCACAAGTTGGGAGTTTGGCATTTGGTTGATTTGTCAAAAGGAGAGAAAAATATTGGTACTAGATGGGTGTTGAGATGTAAACGGGATGACAAAGGAGTAATTGTCAGAAACAAAGCTCGTTTAGTGGTTCAGGGTTTTAGACAAGTTGAAGGAATTGATTATGATGAAGTTTTCGCACCTGTGGCACGAGGAAGCAATTAGACTTTTTCTTGCTTTTGCCGCTCATAAGAAGTTTAAAGTTTTTCAGTTGGATGTAAAATCTGCTTTTCTATATGGTTCGTTGAAGGAAACAGTGTATGTTTGTCAGCCACCAAGCTTTGAGGATCCTATCCATCGGGATCAGTTTTACCTCTTGGACAAAGCACTGTATGATCTTCATCAGGATCCGCGTGCTTGGTATGAGACTTTATCAACTCATCTTATTGAACATGGGTTCAATAGGGGTCAGATTGACAAAACTTTAATCTTTCGGGAAAAGGGCAACGACATTCTTCTTGTTTAAATCTATGTGGATGATATCATTTTTGGATCTACTGATGAACAAATGTGTTTGGATTTTACAGAGGTGATGATTGATAAATTTGAAATGAGTTCTATGTCAGATATCAAATTTTTTCTGGGTTTACAAGATGATCAAACTTATAATGGAATTTTCATTCATCAGAAAAAGTATATTCAAGATGTGCTAAAATGGTTTAGCATGCTTGATTCAAAACCAATTTCCACGCCCATTCAGCCTAATCACGGGATTGAGCCTGTTATTAAGGGGGAGTTGATTGATCGTACTGTTTATCGTGGAATTGTTGGAAGTTTGATGTATCTGACAGCCTCAAGACCATATATTGTTTTTGCTACAAGTATCTTTACCAGATATCAATTAAAATCTAAGGTGTCACATCTGATTGCAGTCAAGAGAATGCTTCGTTATCTGAAGGGTACACCAGACACTGGTTTGTGGTAACTAAGGATGATAACTTTTCCTTCGATGCCTACAGTGACTCCGATTATGGAGGATGTAAGACAGATGCAAAATCCACAACTGGTGGTGCACAATTTTTGGGGAATGGATAGTTTCTTGGCAGTGTAAAAAGCAAACATCTGTGGCTACTTCAACTTGTGAAGCTGAGTATGTCGTTGCTGCCAGTTGTTGTTCACAAGTTTTGTGGATACAACAACAAATGAGAGACTATGGTATGCATTATCTCACAACCCAATTGATGTTGATAATGAGGCTGCCATTGCTATTACTAAAAATCCAGTGTATCATTCGTGTTCTAAACACATTGATATTAGGATTCATTTCATACGCGATTGCTATGAAAGAAACTTATTGATGTGGTGAAGATGCATACAAATGAGCAATGAGTAGACCTTCTCACCAAGGCTTTTGATAAAAATCGTTTTGAGTATCTATTCAAATTAAATGGCATTCTGGTCATGGGTGAGGTTATTTCAAATCAATTTCCTTCATAATCGATTTTATTGAATTAACGTCATATATTTTTATTTGCTTTGTGTTTTAGTTTTTAGTGAGAGAAAATTTTGAAAAATCAAAAACACAAAAACATTAAAAAATTAAAATTTTTAGAAATTGATTCGACCTAGTGAGAGATGATAGTACATTGTAGCATTTAGAAGCACATCTGTATCATACTATAATTTAAACATAAAGAGCATTTACAATTACTTAGTACGATATGTTGGTAGGTTTATAACTTAGTTGAGATAACATTTGACAAAATTATGATTATATTTTGTGGGAAACAATTGCTTAGAACACACTTGTTAGCTTTGTCCTGAATGAGTGGTTATTAATCTTACAATATGTTTCTTGAACAAAAATTTATTAAATTGCTAGTTTTTGATCATGTGTTTAATTTTAAAAGAAATTCTAAATTTTGTTTTTCATTTTATTTTAGTTTAAAGCTGAAACATTCTCTGCGTATACTTACGTATCGACCTGATTCTTATAGCTTTAAACAATTCAAATTTGTTTTTTAGGTTTGATTAAGTTTTGGACAGTCTCTGCGTATATGAGAATATCGATCTGATTGTTAAAAACTTAATCTTTAATTATTGTTTTGTTCATTTTCTGGATCATCTGAGCATACGAAAGTATCAACCTTGATTCCAGATTTTGAACAATTTCAATTTGTTTTACTTTTGTTGTTTTTCAAAAAAAATTCTATTTTGTTTTTGCATGATCAAGCTAGTTAAAATTGAATTAAATTGTTTCAAGGACATTATTGTTTGTTTAATTATTCACAAAATGGGAATGTGTTCAAGTAAATGGAGAACATAAAGTATTTGATAGTTTTGGTTTCATTTGATATCTTAACTAAGTAACTAAATTTAAATTGGATTTAAATACTAACAATCATCTTTGAATTGTATTTTGCTGAGAAACATATTCATTAATTCAATCAGGTTGTGTTGATGATTGTAATGCAATATGATCTCATGTCTAGATCTTTCTCACCAAAAATATGTGTTTGTTTTGTTTATTTTCATATTTTAGGTTAGGTTTATTACATTTGTAGTATGTTTGATATGCAATAAGGTCCATCATGGGTTGTTAAATATGCAATGGGCTACCATGCATGAACTTAATCAAAGAAAACATGAATTAGGGTTAAGGAAAAATGGTTTTCTTAAAACACACTAACAACTAAATATGGGTTGTTAACATCTATTAATTTAGCTTAACACACTTAGGGATTTATTGTGAAATCATGTGGATCAAAACAATAACCTAAGGGTTGGAGAGTTGATTTAAATATTAACACCTAAACCTTCGAGAATCTCATGAGGACATGTAACTAATCTAGGTGATTCAATTGAATTACCTAGGACAAGTTATTCAAAGAGGTTGACCAAGAGTCATTTGACAAACAAAGACTACTAATGGGCCCAGGGTTAATCATATGGGATTAACCTAAGCCCATCATGTTAAATTATGCTTTTCTCTTAAAATTCATTATGTTTTAATAAAATAAAATGATTTATAAACCTTATTAAATTAAATGAAATGATTTCTAAATAATGTGTAACTTAAAAACGTTTTAATTAAAGACTTGTAAAGATTAATTGTGGGATAAGGGTTACTAATGGGTAATGAGTAGACTAGTAGATGAAATCTTAGAAACACATTAGCACATAGGACACTTAGTTGCACACCGAGACCAAAGCCCTAGATACGACGATTATAAATACTTATCGTATTCGAATCCTCTTAAAACAACTCAGGAACTAAAGATACATAAACCACAAGTAACGAGCGCGCGTTTTGTGATAATTCAATTGCACAGCAACATAGGTGAGTTCATTGCCCCTTTTCTAAACATTTTTGTGTTCAAACGCGGGGCTGAGAAGCATGCGTAAACCTTTTTATTTAAATATGTTTTATGTAAATGCTTTTACTTATTGTATGCTTTATATATACTTGTTTATACTCCTGGGCTCCTGTCTAGCTATTTCTTATGCAGAATTAACAAACGAATTAATAATTACTCTTATGAGTAATACCATAATTCTAAAACACTAAAACAAACCCTTAGTCCATCAAGTTCAAATTCAAGAATTTAAACTCAAAGTGAAATCAGAAGAACTGAAAGTAAGATCAAATTCAATGGAACCTAATCCAGTGTGTGATCAGTAAAACTAAGCATCCTATTCAAGAATCTATAATCAGTGTGGAAATCATGGAATTCTAAAGATCAGAATCAAGAGAATCAAGGGAATCAAGGAAATCATAACCGTGCGTAAATCATTGAAATAATGAATCATTAAGAACTAATGAAATCATTAATGCTTAAGTTGAGGTGGATGTCAGTTGTATGTAAATCAATAAAACGTGTAACACACGGAAAGTCTCGTCACAATAGTTGACTCTTGTAGTCAAGCTATATGGGCATAACTAAAACTATCAAACGAAATCAAGAGAAAAAAGACGATCAAGAATCAAAGGATATCCTAAAGTCCCGACATGTACAGTAGACCAGAGGGTCAAGCTGATATGGGCATCATGAAAGTCCCGACGCATACAATTAGACTCATTTTGGGTCATGCCTGATATGGGCCACGTGTGAGAGGGTACAACTTGGACAACCACCAACAACTAAGTCTAATTGATTGAGTCAAATAAGGCCCAATCATCATGTCTTAGTTGTATTTAAATGATTAATTATTGATTTAATTAAACATTTAATATTACATTTCTACAAGTGCTTTGGGGTAATCATGAATATATGGTGAACTCAAACGATCAGAGGTGATTCTATTTGTGGAAATCAAAATCTAAAATAAAGGTGAATGGAATGAAATGTTTAATTATCATTAACAACAATATGCTAAGCAGTCTGGTATGTGGTGGGACGGTGGCTGGGGCTTGTCCCCTACATATGCCCTATATATAAGCATACTTGATTGAATAGCATAGGTGGTCGTTGGTGAGGTTAAGGTTGTCATTTCGAGGGATCAAGGTAAACATTTTCAGGGTAATCAAATGCTATGGAATCAATTGTTATGGAATCAAAGTTATGGGATGAAACGCTTAATTATCGCTAGGAACAATATATCATGTAGTTTGGTATGTGGTAGGACGGTGGCTGTGGGCGGTAAGTTCGACCCTACTACGCCCTATATATAAGCATATTGAACCGGATTGTATAGGTGGTTAATGGTTAGGTAAAGGTTGTCATTCAGAAGGTTATTCAAATTCATTTTTATAAAACTACATGAACTCACCAACCATGTGTTGACTTGATCTTTTTGCATGACTTCTCTGGTGACGAACAGGTCAACTAAGAGTCTATTACTATTGGTCTAGAATGCCAGATAGAGGACCTAATATTGTTGGACCTGCATACTTTTGAAACATAATTTATAGATTATTTTGTATATCTTGTGCAGATGCAAGATAGAAGAATTATGAGGTTGATAGTAGATTTACATTGTTAAATTATGAACTAAACTGATGTAATTTAACTTTGTAATTCTATTTTCAATTAGCAGTTTCTCATTATATATCATGTGCATTGTAAACAAATGTGATCATCATGATTATCATTCCCGATATCACTCTCTGGAACCTTCCACCCGTTGGGAAAGCCGATCCAACCCGCCGGCTCGGGGTGTGATAGATTGGTATCAGAGCCATGGTTATAGAGAAATATAGGTCATTTATTTAAAAGGTTTGGCCCGGACTATAACCTAGGGACCCTACATGTAGAGAACATAGTATTTATATACTTGCATTATGTCTTCATCATTCGATCATTTCACTAACTGATTCCTTTTCGGTTGTGATCAGAATGCCATCGTGAAGACAACCTACACCACCGCCGCCCTCCTCCTCCTCCACACACTCCACCAGTTGACCCGAACGCGACAGCGAATCTGGATCCTGCCACCATCGTCTTGGCAACATTACTGAGCAGCCAGCTGACTAATCAGCTGAAGGAGGTGATACCAGATATGCTCAACCGTATCCAGAATGACATCAACAACACCGGGCATTCATCAGGAGAAGCCAGTGGAAATGCTGGTGGTGCTTCAAACTACTCCTACAAATCCTTTGTGGGATGTAAGCCGCCAAGTTTTAGCTGTACTTAGGGACCCGTGGGATTAATCCAATGGATTGAAAAGATGGAGACTACCCTGGACATTAGCAGTTGTCCAGAGCACCATAAAGTTCGCTACTCTACTGGATCATTTAACAAGCAGCTTTAACTTGGTGGAACTCACAGATCAAAGCTCGAGGAAGAGAAAAAGCGATGGAGATGCCATGGGAAGACTTCAAGACGCTGCTGAGGAATGAATTCTGCCCCAAGAATGAACTGTAAAGATTGGAGGTTGAATTGTCCAGTCATGTGATGAAGGGTACTGATCATCTGGGGTACACTACCCGCTATCATGAGTTGGTAGCCTTGGTGCCAGACATGGTACCAACCCTGGAAAAGAGAATAGATAGTGTAACACCCCGACCGATGGCGGAAACGTTGGGATGCCACGAGGGATGTGCAGATTGTTCATAAGCTCGTGGGCATCTAATTAAATCATCACATAACAGTTAATCAACCAAATTAATTACATCAAAAATCATGTTCATCATGAGATAGTTACATCAATTACAAACTCTAGTCTTCAAATTTCTTCAAATTTCAGTTATTTTAGCTAAGTCCAAGAACCTAAGTTATGATGTCCAAAAGATGTAGAGCTATCATGCCCTACCTACTTCTCTTCGTTCCCAGAAACATGTAGAAAATCAAGTGTCAACTACTAAGTAGTTGGTGAGTAATCATAATTTTTTATAATTCAAAATGTTTACAAAATGTTTATAAAAGTTTGTAGTTTTGATGAGAAAATCCATATGTGCACCTGCGAGATAATCCAACATCCAAACACAAACACAAACACATCACATATTTCAAATAATCATAGATAATCAATCACATATATATATATATATATATATTCAACCAATCTCAATCATCAATATCTCCAAATAGTATAAGTGACAATAAATGCAATCATTGTGAGTGACCGAAGTCAATGACAACGATTCATGGAGTTGTGGTAATCCACGTGACAATACATGCAATCATTGTGGATGACCAAATTCAAAAGCTACGACTCATGGAGCTGTGATAATCCTAGTGACAATACATGCAATCATTTCTGATGACCGAAGTCAAAAACAACGACTCATGGAGTTGTGGTAACCCACGTGACAATACATGCAATCATTGCTTGTGACCGTAGTCAACCCAAGGACTCATGGAATCGTGATAATCAAATAATATGAATATTATAATCATAAACAGGTGACATCCATGTGTTATCAAAATAATATAAAAATCTGGTATACATGTTCCACCTCCGAGTTTGAAAACAAAATAGTTTAAAAAGGAGGTTATGAGAACTCACCTGAGTCCTTAGATTCAGTGTTTGTAAAATGCGCGCTCACGTATGTAAAATCAAAAGCAACTCAATCAATCTGTAATTTTCGTGTGTTCGTGTTCATAAGTATACGTGTTCTATTTCAACTTCGTACTTATACATGTTTACTTTTACTCATTAAGTGTTTCATTAACTTAGTTTGTTTAATCAAAGCCAAGTTGTAACACTCAAGGTTTTATATCATCATAAAATGTAATCCAAACTTGTTAGTTCTAATTATCTTATATATGATGACTTTTAAGACATACCAAGGGTATACGAGTTGTGAAGCTAATAACCTCACACACCCATATATATTTACCCAAATATACATGCATGTTCATTTGAAATTACCGACGTTTAAAGTTGTCGAATTGTATTTCGGTTTAAGAAAATTAAACTTAGGTTATTCACATTACATGATCAATGCATGTAAACTCATTATTTACAACTTATGTTCATTATGTAAAAGGTGGTAACCCTTATGAACATTCATGCATGTATGGGCTTTTCCTAATCCTCTTGTTCTTGGTTTACCCTTGATCTTAGTCCCCATGTTTATGTTTAGTAGCCCTAGGTCCGGTCATAGCCCCTAAGTTCGCTGCCCTAGTTTATGTTTCGGCTTCCATGGGTTCGTGGGGTGAAGGCTTCGGCTAGGTCGGGAAGAAGGTTCGGCTAAGGTTCCCTCTCCCTAGGTTCGTCGACCTGCTACCTCACCATCGATCCTGTTCATCATCATCATCATCATTTTATCGAGTTCTAAGCCCTTGCAAATCGTCCATAGCTTCTATAGGTTAGTGCTAGCCCGTTTATCAAGATAAAAGAAACCTAATCTCGGTTATAAGTTTGCAACCACAAACACATTAGGTTTTTAGTAGAACCGAAAAGTAAACTTCAAATTTACCTGAATTCGTTGGCCAAACTTGGGATTTCTCCGTGGGTTCTTGTTCTCCTCGATCACACTAGCGTTTAGGCACCAAAATCACGCGAATCCATTGAGAAATGGAAGAGATAATCTAGAGAGAAGTTAGAGAGAGGGAGAGAGACGAATTTTGAATGTAGAGAGAGAGTATGATCTTGCAAGAATGAGGAAAAAGAAGAAGAAATGGCTTTTATAGCCCGGCTTCTTCCCACGTGTTCGGTCTCGTTTAATACGCGCTTAAAAGTATTAAGTGCTCGGTTTTTATCGTAAAACACAATTAAAACATAACACGTTTAAATAAATATGTTTTGTAAAAAAATATAAAATGCTTTAAATTAAATTGTTTCGTAAAAAGATTTCGTTTTCTTCCTTTAATCATTTATTTAATAAACGATTTGCCCAAATACGTCTTAGGTCGTGATTCCTAATAAACGTTTTTAAATTTTTTTCTTAATTTAATATCGTTAAATATTATTTCGTTATCTCGTCGAAACGTGTTACTTACGTACATATTCGTAAAGATCGTCACCTTTCTGAATCCAACGCTCGTACCGTATTTCGATTTGACTTACGATTTATGGAGAATCGTTTCAGGATATTATTCTTAATAATTATATTCGTGTGAATCGTCACCCACGCGAAAACAGTATTAAGTTAATATTTATGAAATAACATTCGCGTTAAATTATATTCGTAACCTCACCATCGTGTAATTATTCCTAATAACACTTTCATCATTTCATTTTCTTGAATATTATAATTTCCCAATCCAAATCCCACTAAACCATATCACTGACACATCCATAATAGACCGAAATATGCTTATGTATAGGGCATATGTAGGAGTAGGTCGCAACCTATCCAGCCACTGTCCCACCGCTATTTCGATAAACCATGACCATGTGTCCTTGACTATGTTTAGTAACCTAACAACAACCCAACTCATATTTTACTATCCCAAACCAACACTTAGGATTCTCCTCACCAAAGCCTCAACACTGATATAATCATGATAAACCGAAGACGGTTTATGTATAGCGCATACGTAGAGATTAGTCGCAAGTGCCTCGGCCGCCATCCCACCACCTCTTCGATAGACCATCATTATATCATTGCCTATCTTTCGTTATAGAATCCTATACCACTACCATATCCCAATTCAACAATCCATAACATATAAATTTACTGTAATAAACTCTCTGGCTCTGCTTAGTTGTGTTTCAAACTAAACTTCCCAGGTTCATGCTCTTTGTGATAATATACGTTCTCAATATGTATACCAGTGATAATATCAACAAATAATTCATAGTAATTATCAATATCATATTAGGTCTTAACAGTACAATTGAACATGTACGGACAACCCGAAATACAGTGATGTTACAGTCTCCCCTAGTTAAAGGAATTTCGTCCCGAAATTCAACTTGTAGTGACCGTAGTGAATAAATTGGATTCTTAAGCTTCATCTGATCTTCTCCTTCCCAGGTGAATTCTGGACCACGCTTCGACTCCCATTGTACTTTGACAATTGGAATTCTAATGCGTTTGAGCTTTTAACTTCACGGTTCATTATCTCAACTCGTTTTTCAACGTAGTGCATGGTATCTTCGAGATGAGTGTCATCGAGTGGTACCTGAATATGTCACACCCCGAGCCGGCGGGGTTGGATCGAAGTCCCCGTCGGGCGGAAGGTTCCCGGGCGTGATATCGTGGGTGATAATCTAGATGATCAGATTGTTTACATAGCATCAATGTTTAAGAATAACTAAAGCACAATCAAATGATAACTAGGATTACAAAGTTAAATTACAACATCAAAGTTCAGCAATTTAACTAAGTAAACCTAACAAAAAGAATCAAATGTTTATATCTTGTATATGTATAAGATATCAAAAGTGATGTGTATCATCAACAAAGATGTGCTTTCCAAAAGTCTACTAGGTCCTCTATCTGGACAGCCTAGTATGCATATCCTGAAGCCTTAGCTTATACCTGTTCTTCACCTGAGAATGCATGTAAGAAAAACAAAGTCAACACAATGGTTGGTGAGTTCATAAGGTTTATAAGTTTAAAATAGTTTTAACAAACCTCCTTCAGTAAAACCTTAACCTCATTAACTCCACATGTAATATCCAAATCGGTATGCTTATATATAGGGCATACCCCTGAGTCGAGCCTACAACCACATACTAATCCGGATATGACACTGTTGTTAATAATAATTAAGCATTTACCTACCAATCAACCCATTCCTCGTCAAAGCTTTTGTTTTCTGTTTCAAAGTTTACAAGTCTATAATGTTCACAAATGTTAGTTTCAAGGTATGTTTATCAAGCATCCTAGTTTCACACGCACATAGTTTAGCTGTCCCTAATCTCATGCGTGAGTACAAGCTCTGCACTAGCAGTCGTTTAGCAATTACGTAGCTCACGGATAGATACAAGCTCTGCACTAGCAGTCGTTTAGCAATTACGTATCTCATGAATTAGTTAAGCTTACTCTAGCAATTACGTGTCTCCTATACAAGATACAAGCTCTGCACTAGCAGTCGTTTAGCAATTACGTATCTCATACATAGACACAAGCCATGCATACACAAGTAATCCAGCAATTACATATCTCATATAAGCAGACAAAAGCTCTGCACTAGCAGTCGTTTAGCAATTACATGTCTCCTATATAGATAATAGCTTAGCATCTTTATGTTTAAGTTTAGCAATTACATACCTCATATAAGCAGACAAAAGCTCTGCACTAGCAGTCGTTTAGCAATTACATGTATCTTATATAGGTAATAGCTTAGCTCGTTATGGTTAAGTTTTACATGTATCTCAATCCATAGGTACAAGCTCTGCACTAGCAGTCGTTTAGCAATTACGTAGCCTATGATTAGATACATGCACAAGGTTTCATGCGCAAGTAGTAGTTTCAAGCATATAGTTTCAAGTGTCCACACAATGTCTCATCATGAATTCCATAGGTTTGCATTGAGTCTCATGTTTAAGCATATAGTTTTCACAAGCATAAAGTCTCACGTTTAAGCATATGGTTTCATAAGCATCAAGTATCATGTTTAAGCATATCGTTTCGCAAGAATCTAGTCTCATGTTTAAGCATCAAGTCTCATAAGTATCCAACATATGGTTTCAAGCCTCAAGTTTAAAGTATAAGTTTCAACATAAGTATCATGTTTACGTTTAAAGCATTAAATAACATTTCAATAGTTTATGAAAATGTTTAACATGCTTCTCAGTCCGAAGTAAAACAAATATGTCTGAAAAGGGACAAATGAACTCACTTGTGTCCGTAGTGTTTGACTAAGTAGAATAAGAATGCACGCGCTCTTGTTTGCACTTGTTGTGATATTCATGCTCCTGTATTGATTTCATTTAGTTTGTATCTGTAAGTGTAAGTCATATTTATGCGTAAATGTATACGTGTTAACCTTAATATTTGCTAACACTGAAAAGTCTCAATCATCTTTCGGCCCCTTATTGTTTATTGATGATTTTAGTGACATCCAAAAATTGTCACCTTCTTGTTCATGTGCTTTTGGTTCTTATCCAATCCAATTCTTGTAACACTTGTTCAATTCCCATATATGTTATCAAATCACGCTTAGTAAAAATGTTATTTCATGTTTCTTGATTTTAATGGGCCGAAAGAGGAATTGGTCAAGTTATAATCCCCGTGGGCCGAATAGTGGCCATGGACCAACTATTTGGCCCAATTATAAAAATTACTCTAAGTGTTGGGCTTGTTGAAATGATGGTTTGGGCCGGCTTAAATGTATTTGGGCCGGGGAAGTTTATGTTGGGCCAAATCAATACACATGGATCGAATATGGGTATGATGGGCTGAACTGGTTC